>CM076978.1:30525155-30677655 GCA_039105355.1 Benthosema pterotum | reverse complement strand
AGAAATGCATCAGAGCTGGGAGATGCGTTAACCTTGGATGGATCAAGGTTACTCTTAAAGTGATGTATCAATCATCCACCATGCATGGTAGGCACTGGGGTAGTGCATAGAAACCAGATCAAAATGTGATGTTGGTTATCTAGAACCATATGCTCTAATGTCGGCCAACTACATTTGTGTGTTCCAGCCAAAAGTGCTAACACACTATATGACCAATGAGTTGTGGACATAAAATTGCCCATAAACGCCATCTGCCATGTCTGGACTAATAATCGTCAAGCATGGCCATGAAGTGAGTTTCGTAAGCATTTGCGTTTATCTGGTATCCTAGTACTTGCAGTTCAAGGGTTCAAGGTTCTTTATTGTCACTCCAGTGTATGTCAGGACATATACAGGGATGAAATAACGTTTCCATTGTTCCCCAGTGCAATAAGACAATAGACAGTGCAAGAAAAAGGACAAGAAAACAAACAATA
Organism: Benthosema pterotum; assembly: GCA_039105355.1. Lineage (NCBI taxonomy): Eukaryota > Metazoa > Chordata > Actinopteri > Myctophiformes > Myctophidae > Benthosema > Benthosema pterotum. The sequence continues at coordinate 30,677,179 of CM076978.1, read as the reverse complement.
CATGAAACAGTAAGTGACGTAGTGCAACAGACTAGAGCAGTAAAGTAAAGTGCAACTGTGACAGCATAAAGTGGTGTGAAGGTGCTAAGCTACAACCAGGTATTACAGTAACTGTAGCTGACTAATTCACATTATTAGTTTTATAATCTTTTATCATAACCAATCACAAAACAACTGATCGAGTGCCCCCGGTTTCCTTATAGGCTATGGGCTCGATTTTGGTTACATTAGCCCTTATACGCAATTAACGCACTTAGCATTGTGGAAGAGGCGTTCCCACACTATAGTTGATAATTTCGTTACCGTCCCATCTCCCTTAAACACCTCCTATACCCGTTAAATTATGCCTATACCCGTTAAATTATGCAAAGGTGTGGTTTGGGCATTTTTAGCTTTCATCCAATCCGTGTTGGTCTTGCCATTCCCTTTAATTAGAGATGGCCGATATTGACTTTTTTACCGATATCCGATATCCCGATATTATCCAACTTCTAATTCCCGATACCGATATCAACCGATATCAACTGATACCGATATATGCGGCCTCCAGTGGTGGAAAAATAACAGAAACTATTACTATACAAATATTTAATATAAATAAACATTTAGTATAAATACAAATTCATGTTATAGCCTAGAAATACTCCATACAACTATAAATTCAACATGTAGCCTACTTCAGTAAAGTACAAAAGTAATGGTATAAACATGACCGTAGCACTGAGTCTATATCTCTGTAAATAGTCATAATTTCCAGTTTGTAAATACCGATACCGATATTTTCCGATATGAAATTTGAAAGCTTTTATCGGCCGATAATATCGGAGGGCCGATAATATCTGCCATCTCTACCTTTAATTCATCCAATATCTATTTCCTTTATCCCTACTGCTAAGCCTGACCATTTTTTACATTTCAAAATGCAGCGTGACGGGAAAACGCCACTCTCTCAGATGCTGTATAGAATATGTGGGTAGGTGTTCTGTCCTATGCGGGATCGAGCAAACTGTAACTGTCGGGGATTTGGTGGACCGTTTCCACCGAATCCCCGACAATTACAGTTTGCGCCCGCACCGTGGCACGTGGCTCTGCCTTCTCATATCGGTTAGCGGGTGCTTTGAGATGGCGTTATCTAGTTCCCAGATCTATTTTTGACAAAATTAGCAACTTAAGGGACTGCGCGACAAACACGCCCATGACCACACCTCCAGTCACAAATAACGGTGTCGGCATAAAGAATAGTGGCTAAGGGAAGAGAAAAGGTGACGAAAATACCAATAAGGGAATTCGCTGCGGGTTTCGGGTAACGTTAGGGATAAGGCGGGGAGCGAAAATCGAGCCATATGTGTTTTAGATACAGTCATTATAGCCTACTGATTTCAATTTATTTTCAGGAAATCTTCAACAATTTCTATATTATGTCACTGTTAGAGTCCCTGATCCACAGTTATTTTGAACATGCAAAACACTAAAACCGGAACTGGAACTTAACAAAATGATGTGTTTGTGTGTGTTGGGTGTTGATATATCGCTAGCCGATGAGAAGTTACTGACCAGCCCCTTGAGAGCGTATGCTATGATCCTTGCAATACGCCTTGTTTTGACCAGAAATGCCACCTGAAAGCGCAGCTGCATGCATGCCCTGTCTAGTGCTATGGTTAACAACACTCTCAGCCATCGTCACTGTTGAAGGGTTTTGACCACATAGACATCAATATTTATCTTATATTAACATTTGAGATTATCATTTGCTGCTGTCAAGGAAAACTGAATCATCTAAAAAAGAATCTAGGAGAAAGTAAATGGTGGATTGGAGGTGTCTTTATTTCAGTGGCATTTTTCAACTGAAGTGAACATTTGCTTCAGCATTTTAGTAGTAAGAGTCCATGATGCGCCTCATGCTCATGAACCTCATGCCACCCATTCCGAACTGGCTGAAGTTCCTGTACTCTCCGGGCCTCATGTACCAGTGCCTTCCCCTGTAGTGGGGATGCTCGTAGAACAGCCAGTGGCCGTCCATCACGTTGCAGGACATGCAGTTGTTCATCTGGTAGCGATCCATGATGGAGTCACAGTCATCCATGCACTCGTGCATCATTCCACCGAAGTTCTCCCTCTCGTACATCCTCATCCTGTAGTTTCCCCTGTACTGTAAAGCGAAAGAATATTTTGTTTAGGAGCTAGCATATGACTACAGACTCAGGGATTGATTAACGGGTTGGAAATCATTAAACCAATCAGAGTGGTGTTAAGCTTACCATGGGGATATAACGGCAGGACCTGATGCAGTCCCTCCATCCGAACATGCTCATGTAGTCGGCGTAGTCTCCCCTCCTCATGAAGTACTGGTTGCCCATGTAGTTGGTGCGGTCGTAGGCCATGAAGCAACCGCTCTCCACCCTGCAGGAGTGGCACCTGCTCAGGTAGGAGGAGAAGTCGGAGCAGTCTCCCATGCACTCATAGGAACGACCCATGAAGTTCCTGTCCTCATAGAAGGTGATCTGAAAAAGATGGAGCACATCATGTGTCAAGGCCAGTCATAATAGTCCCGTTTTAGAGAGAATTACAGGCTAAAAGGATAAAAGTATTTTGAAGTGAAATCGTTCAAAAAGCAGTACCTTGCCCATCATGTTCATGCCGGTGCTGGAGGACATGTTAGCAGTTGAGCTGTTGCTGTTGCCAGTAACTGTTGAACTGTACTCCTACCTGGTTAACCCCTTCCTTTTATACCTGACAGGACCCAAAGAGCGTGTGGCCTCTCTGTGAGAATCACTTACTCAGCATCATGCTATAGTGACCTATAGAGTGCCAAGGTTACGTCCTTTCTCTTGACACAGAAAGGCCTTTCAACGCCATATTTCTGTAGGCGTGTCCACGTTGAAATGGAAAAATGTATTCCTTTCAAAGCAGCACGGAGTACACACGCACGCATGCACGTACACACAACAGAGGTCAGATCAACATATACAGGTAGTAGGAAATGTCAGAACAGGCCAGCTCCATATATCTAAGAATGGCAGCAGGGGCAGTGTCTTGAGTGCACAGGGTGTAACCCTAAGGTATTATATTTTATCGTATTTACAGGTGGATTGTGTCTTTAACTGGGTTGGCAGGCTGAGCGGGACAGTGAGGAGTATTATGGGATTGTGTTTTGAGTCACATTCTGCTCTGCTGTAGAGGAAAGAGGAATCACACTAGCATAAGAGCTCTGAAGTTTGTTTTTGACATGGACAGTTAATGCGAAGTTAGAACCCTGGTTGATCACGTTTGTGGTTTTGATTCTTCTTTTTATCATTAATTCACCAGTTCAGCAAAACGGTCATTTTTATTCATGGTAGAGTAAGATTGCATTAGGATTGCTCCAGAGACAACAGACATGGTGGTTATAAAGGTTTGATGAGGTTAGATCAAAATATGGAATGTCAGAACAGGTCAGCTGCATATATTGAGATCTAAGGGTGGCAGTGGCCGCAATCTCTTGAGTGTATATGGTTTGAGGGCTCAGGTAGGGCCTGTTGAGAACTCTAGTTTTCGCCAGTTGCTACACTAACTTTGGGACAGGCCCCTCTCCAGTTTGAATGAACAGGTATCAATCAAAAAAGGTAACCCTCAATGAGGAGTGTCATAATGTTTGAGGTCAGATGTAGACTTGCTGGCTGGCTCCATATGCAGATCTCTGTGATGATCCAGTCTTCTCCATAGGTGCTATCCAGGGTTTGATGATGTCGTGCAGTGATCTACATATATGGAATGGCCATAGCCTTATATAGGCCTTATATAGGTTTTCAGTGGTACCCCAACATTCCAACCCCTGAATTCATCATGATCCAAAATGTAAAATGATCATGTAGAAGAGATAGAGATGATAAAAAAAATGTTATAGTGTATAACCTACACGATCGACTGACAACTGTATGTGTGCTTTGAACGAGAGCTGACTGTCCAGGAAAACACCAAGGTGTTTTTTTGTTGGTGCTGAGGTTTCCAAGGCATAGTCTATAGAGTTAGCTCCTGCATGGGGTAGGGCTTAGCTGGGAAGAAGAGGAGGATACAGCATAGCAGGGTGTTATGCAAGAGGTGAACATATGCACTCTATCTGTAAATACTGGACTCATTGCACGCGCACGCACGCACACACACACACACACACACACACACACACACACACACACACACACACACACACACACACACACTCACACACACACACACACACACACACACACCCATCATCCCATTTCTAAATCATCCTCATCCCATTTCTAAATCGTCCTCTAAACACAGCTGATTGTGATTACAGAACTCTGCTGTTTTTAATCCCATTCTACAGTAGAAGGCATCCAGTGTATTACTCAGTTTAAATTTAAGCATCACGTTAAAACGTGCCGTATCTAAAAACATTATAGGTTATATAAATAAGCCACATATAGAAGTAAACTACTACAGCTCACCGACTGTTTGTCTTTGTGTGAACAAAGCCAACATGTGTCTTGTGCAGTGCATATGACTCATGGTCTGAAGCTAAGGATTGCAGCGGTTCTAATTGGTTCAGCGTTTCAGTTGGGATTCATAGCAAAATGCCCACTGTTTCACATCAGTTATTTTGAGACTTCTGCTTGTGGCAGTGTATTTTGGGTTCAGTCGATCTAAGAACTGTCCATAGGCAGTAGTCCCCATATCATTGCTGTCCGGATGAAATCTCAAAAGGGTCATTGTTCAATGAAATTAAAAATATACATTTTTAAGGAAATTAAGAAATCCATACATTTTTTTAAACATTGAATTTTAATTTATGAAAAGTTCTGTTTTTTGAAAATGATTCAAAACCAGATATAGGAAACAAAAACAGACATACAAGGGAATTCCATAACAATTTGTCTACAACCCACAAATTGGTCCTCCCAACTGGTGTCTGGGAACCAGTGATAAGTTGGACTTTCTTACTGAAGTTTCTTACAGCCAGGTTGTTGCTGATACGTCATCAGCCAGTGCCACTCTGTCCATGCTTCTCACTTTTGACAAAAAATAGTGCTATTCGAGACTTGAGAGTAAAAAACTATGGTTAAACTCTGTGGATAAAAGGCTGAAAGTGGTCAAATGCATAGTGATAAACAGACTCACCATAGCTGGGATACAGTTTATATTGGACGCTGTGCACGGATCCAGGGTTGTTAGTAAAACTATCACAATATTGTGACTGCAAAAATCCACAGTAGCATTTAGCCTACCGTGACATAACCCCTTAAAATCCCTAGAGGTTTTGTGGAACAACACGTCACGTACAGAGAGACGTGTGAGTGTCAATCTGCTATTTACTGCAAAAGCCCGCACAATGTATTCTCCTTTCTTGTCAAAGCATTCAAACAACCTGATTAAAGGTGTTATAGGCAAACGTTTTAGTTATAAATCAAAATACAGTATATTTAGATCTATATTGTTTACCTTTTCCCCCTACATTGATTCTACTTTGATGCTGCAGCTGCTTCCCTGCAGAAAAACACTTGCTTTGCCCTGCAGATGGTCAAAAATGTTATTATTGTCAAAAAATCCTTTTCATTGTGCTCATGACAAGCCGGTGCTAGTGTATGGGGGAAGGGAGTTGTGGGGCGGTGAGGTGGCATTTTAGCCAATCAGTGCAGCAGTCTCCAGCAGTGGAGGTGTGGTGGAGTTGAATCTGCTTACAAACACAGACTTTGTACGAACTAAAGTTGCCTATATTGCCTTTAAGGGGCCACTAGCCAAACATGCCAGTTGTCATTGCAGTCAATACATTGTCTATTTTACATTCAAAATTAATGTTGATATGAAATTGTATGTTAGAAAACCAGAAAAGACACTACAGTATAAGGTAAAGTGCCATGTAATTGCAAAGGCTATGGATGGACATGAAACATGTTCTGAAGTGACCATGTACTATTGACAAGGAAATATGAGCTGAACTACATCGTCTCAACAAAAGAAACCAAGAGAAAATGTATGGTGGAACGGATGTATTTTTTATTTCAGTGGCAATTTTTTAAGTGAACATTTGCGTCAACATTTTAATAGTAAGAGTCCATGATACGCCTCATGCTCATGAACCTCATGCCGCCCATTCCGAACTGGCTGAAGTTCCTGTACTCTCCGGGCCTCATGTACCAGTGCCTTCCCCTGTAGTGGGGCTGCTCGTAGAACAGCCAGTGGCCGTCCATCACGTTGCAGGACATGCAGTGGCTCATCTGGTAGCGGTCCATGATGTTGTCACAGTCGTCCATGCACTCGTGCATCATTCCACCGAAGTTCTCCCTCTCGTACATCCTCATCCTGTAGTTTCCCCTGTACTGTAAAGCGAAAGAATATCTCTTTTAGGAGTTTGCTCATGACTATAGACTGGGGGTATTTGTGAATGAATTGATGGAGTAGAAGTCACTAAACCAAATCGGAGTGGTGTTAAGCTTACCATGGGGATATAACGGCAGGACCTGATGCAGTCCCTCCATCCGAACATGCTCATGTAGTCGGCATAGTCTCCCCTCCTCATGAAGTACTGGTTGCCCATGTAGTTGGTGCGGTCGTAAGCCATGAAGCAACCGCTCTCCACCCTGCAGGAGTGGCACCTGCTCAGGTAGGAGGAGAAGTCGGAACAGTCTCCCATGCACTCATAGGAACGACCCTGGAAGTTCCTGTCCTCGTAGAAGGTGATCTGGAAAAAAAGAGCATAGACATGTCAATGCCAATCATAATGGTCCCATTTTAGAGAAAATTACAGGCATGGATAAAAGTATTTTGAAGTGAAATCGTCCAAAAAGCAGTACCTTGCCCATCATGTTCATGCTGCTGCTGGAGGACATATTGCCAGTTGAGCTGTTGCTGTTGCCAGTAACTGTTGAACTGTACTCCTACCTGGTTAACCCCTTCCTTTTATACCTGACAGGACCCAAAGAGCGTGTGGCCTCTCTGTGAGAATCACTTACTCAGCAACATGCTATAGTGGCCTATAGAGGACCAAGGGTACGTCCTTTAGAATGGCCCTTTCTCTTGACACAGAAAGGCTTTTCAGCACCATAATATTTCTGTATAGGTGTGTGATGCGTCCATGTTAAAATGGAAAAGTGTATTCCTTTCATAGCAGCGTGCGTGGCACACGCACTCGCCCACACGCAGAATACAATTATACTATGTTTTCATCTCACACTAAAAGCTGTCCCATCAGATGCTGTATGAAACACAATACATTCGATATTGATATGTCTGAAGGACGGACAAGCATTAGTTACTGTATGCCTGTTCATAGTATATGTTAAGGACAGGAGAAGAATTTTCATAATATTTATTATAATGTTCTTTGGCTCATAAAAGTGACATTTCTTTTTCTCTTAAAAAATGTTCTCTCATTTTTTGTTCATAGGTCTGAATAAACTTCACACACATAGAAATCTTTGACCATTTTGTCCAAAGTTTGGGAGAATGGATATTTTTTATACATTGTATGACTCAACAGACCTTCAGTTTTCAAAAGTCAGTATACACTAATGGTGTATAGCATAGAGACGTGTATGCGTTTCAAAGTTTAATAGCTGATTGTCAAGCGTTTGTATGTCCAAAGTTTTGCCTTTTCAAGTTTGTTTTTTAGCGCCACCCTCTGGCCAATGGCCATGGACTGCACGGTTAAATCAGGTATAAACGGTTTTCAAACTGATAAATATGGTGGAGAATCTGAGAGTGGAACTTGGCTTACTGTTCAAAGTGGCAGATATGTTCCCTGTAAGTCAAGGAACATGTTGAAACAAGGACCATGGCTTTTAGCCAAATGAGACACTTGCTATCCTTATTCAAAGATATAATTTTCAATTCAAAGGTCCAATGTGGAGATAGATTTGAACTGTTTTTCATATGAAGGGTAGAGGTCAAAAGTCGGAGCACAAAAGTTGGTCAGCATGAGAAGACACATAATGCATGTCAAAGTCAATGCCAATGGTCGTGGGCTTCAGGTGCAGTTAGACATAGCTCCCACACCTATTGCCACGTTTCACCAAAAAGCACTTCACCTTATGGCTATCTTATAATCATGTTTGTCATTTCACCTTTATTGGGTGCGCATTCGGTACAATGTTCAGCCTGGGGCAGCAATAGTACAGGAGGCAGAGGGGCTGCTGGAATTTCTTGGCTGTAGAGCAAAGAGGCTCTTCTGTTGGTGTGTAAAAGTGTGTGTAAATGGGTGAATGTACCGTAGTTGTAAACTACAATAAAAGGAGTTATAGAAATGTGGGGCATTTGCCATTTGTTTGATGTAGCGTTAAAGCTCATAACAATCAACTGACGGTGTATCTGTGTGTATACAGTGTGTATGTGTGGCCTGCGAACAGACCAATTACAGAATCCAGACTTGCCATAAATATCATTTCTAGGTGTGGGTATAGTAATTTATGGTACGTTTTTGTTTTTGTTTTGGCACGACCACTCCAAGGCCCAGCCTTAACCCTTATGTACACCCAACTGTACACCTGTCCCTATGTTTACCGTACCAGCATTGCTTCACCAATACAGAATACACAGAGCACCACTCGGTTTACACAGTTGTTGTGATTTTGTTTTACTTTATTTTGTTCATGAAATGTGTGAAAACTAGGTTAACAACAACAATAATAACTTGAGTTATATAGAACCTTTTAAAACATGCGTTACAAAGTATTGAGCAACAATTCATAAAATCACATTGTGGCAGCCTAATAATACAAAAAAGTAAAAAGATTAACCTAAGAGAGACCTAAGGAAATAAAATACTAAACAAGAGGTTAGCCTAACCTATGCAGTTTAAGAATATAAGACAAGTTACCATTCATTTTTCAAAACTTATTTGTGGACAAAGAACATTGAATATCTAATAGTATCGTCTGATAATAATACAATCCTGTTTTAGGTTCCTCACATCATCCCCATAATATGGGGATGATGCATATGACATATTATGTGATGTGCAGAAACCCTTGAAACCTCCTGCGCACTCAGACCAGCCAACACAAGGCTACCGCTGAATAGATGAAAGAATGTTGACTTTGACATTTTTTGTGTGCTATTTTCATGGCTCAAGAAGTAGAGCAGGTCATGATCCATGGGTCGGCAGTTTGAATCCCAGCTCATCCTGTCTATATGTCAAAGTGTCCTTGTCCATGTGCTGGTTTGATGCATGCCTTGCACGGTCTCTCCTGCAATCTGCTCTCTTTTTACCAGCTGCTCGCAATGCGGCTGGTTCGCCACACTGTCTCCTACAGCAACCAGAGCTGCTAAACTTTCAGCCAATGGCATAGTATCATAGTTCTATTATCCGCTTCATCCCTGTTGCAGATAATAATGCAGCTGGTAATTGATTGATTTTAATCAATTTGGGCTTGTTTGTCTTTTTTTCTAGATTGCATATCAGATAGTTTCAAATAGCTATATAGTGGCTTGATTATTTTGATGCTATATAAACACATTTTCTGGTGATCCCCTGACCGTAATCTGAGTATCGTTGTGCTATTTTCTACTGTGTTTACAGGTCATTCATATCAGTAAACACTGAAGGAGAGTTCTGTTTGGTACTTTTTCAGGCCACTGCAACAAAAATTATTCAGTCCTTTTTTCATATTTTAAGGGCATTCAGCAAAAATTTACTGGCAGGTATAGGCTATATCCTGGTTTTGTGCTAGAAATGGGGTTCCTGCCGATTGTCTCCCTATTGACACATGAAATTTTATCGCTCAGTTCATTAGTTCACTAATGAATACATCCGTACACAGTGCTGTCAAAATATTTCTTAAACACTACCAGATCAACAGCCTGCATCATTTCTTTATCAACTCTAGACTTTACATCTACACAGAATGAACAGGCTGCATCGTTTCTTTATCTGCTCTCGAGTTTAGATCTAAACCAGATCAACAGCCTGCAAAACAACTTGACCCCAACCCAGTCTACCATTACAAATACAGTAGGCTACTCACTCTCAACACGCAACACTCAAGTGCACAGTTCCATTTCCAACACAACTTGTGAAAATAGTAATATATTATTTCTTGAAAAAAAGGAAATGTAATATACTGTATACAGTACCACTCAAAATGTGAAATAATATTATGTTACTATGCAAACTTAAGTTTTAATCATACCCTGCACAACCAACCCGTGTCAGCCTAGCCTTGGACAGACTGGAGGGTGGAAGGGGAATTGGAAAATAGAATGTGTTCTAATGTTTGTAATGTGGTTATGGTTCAGTCACAAGCGCTTGTAGATCATCAGTTCGTTAGCTGCTTTTGAATGACACACTGCAGTACAAAGAAAAAAATAAATTCCCGATTTGTGGATGTTCATGTTCATCTTCCTCTCGATTTGAAGGGTCAGGCTGATCATTATGGGGAGTAAATTCACTCGCATTACCTGCAGTATACTCCAAGATATAGGCCTGAGCACAACAAAAAAGGAATGTGGAAGGCTGCGTCTGTTTGCTAATTCGTTCTTCAATTCATGTTTCTCAACATTTCAGTCTACATTTCGGTCTTGTGGACAACTTGACAACTCTATCAATCCTAAAAGCAATTAATTTGTTTTCAAATTGATGACTCAGAGTCCCATAGTTATGAATAAAGTTCCAACTTTATTTTCCGATGTTCAACCATCTTTGGAAAGACATCTACCACATGTCCATGATGCGCCTCATGCTCTGGAACCTCATGCCACCCATTCCGAACTGGCTGAAGTTCCTGTACTCTCCGGGCCTCATGTACCAGTGCCTTCCCCTGTAGTGGGGATGCTCGTAGAACAGCCAGTGGCCGTCCATCACGTTGCAGGACATGCAGTTGTTCATCTGGTAGCGGTCCATGATGTTGTCGCAGTCGTCCATGCACTCGTGCATCATTCCACCGAAGTTCTCCCTCTCGTACATCCTCATCCTGTAGTTTCCCCTGTACTGTAAAAGGAAGAATAATGTAACATTTAGGAGCTTGCATACGACTATGGGGGGTATATTCATGGATGAATGAATGGATCAGAAGTCATCAAAAGAGTTGGAGCATTATTAAGCTTACCATGGGGATCATACGGCAGGACCTGATGCAGTCCCTCCACCCGAACATGCTCATGTAGTCGGAGTACTCTCCCCTCCTCATGAAGTACTGGTTGCCCATGTAGTTGGTGCGGTCGTAGGCCATGAAGCAGCCACTCTCCACTCTACAGGAGTGGCACCTGCTCATGTAGGAGGACATGTCGGAACAGTCGCTCATGCACTCATAGGAGCGACCCATGAAGTTCCTGTCCTCGTAGAAGATGATCTGAAATGGAAAGTTTTTTTTTTTAAAGGCATTTTACGACAGGCAGCGTTGCATGATTGATCAATTGTCGTGACTTGTGACATTAATTATTATTATTATTTTTTTAATGTGTCCCTAAGCTTATTGTGTGGGCTTACCTTTCCCATCATGGTTGCGGGTGGGTGGTTGTTGTTTGCTCCTCGGAACTGTGACAAGCTGTGCACTGTTGTCATCTCTGTTTTAACCCTTACCTTTTATACCTGACCAAACCCCAAAGAATCTGTGGCCCCCATTGTGTTAAACCCCCTGACCCAGCAAACATGGTATAGAGGCCTATAGAGTAGAAGGGTGTTTGTCCCATTTCCATGTGACTGGATCCCCTAGAAGTCTTTAGAATGGATGTTTCCATAGAGCAAGTAACAATGCATTCTAAGAGACAATTGTCCCCCTTTTTAGCATCATAATTTGAAAACACACACTCTGTTGGACTTCTCTCTCTGTCAAGTGGATCCACCAGTTGTGAATATTTCCTGATACCTTCCCAGTACAGTACTAATGGTCAAATAATGCTATAGTACATATGCAGTACTTATACTACTCGCATTGTGTTAATATTTTTGCATTACTCTGGTTCAGTTGTTACACTGATGTGTTCATCATACTTTCCGTCATTTTAGTGGTGCCATTGAATAACAAATACATTACTTCGTTTTGCCTTTTGGAGTTCTAAGCATTATGTTGTCCTGTAGCCATTGAAAAATAGCAGATCTACAAGCTCATAGCACACACCAAGTTGCGTGCCAAGAGTTTTTAGGTCTGCTATTTTGGGAAAAATCTGAGAATGTGGAGCAAATCTTTGAATATTCTGTCACAGCAAACATTTGAAATATTGAAATATTTCTTCTTCTGGGGGATGCCTGGAATTACTTATTTTGGGGTCATGATTTTGGGGGTCCTTGAGATGAAATATTAAGGACCACTGACATGTTTTTCAGAAATCTGTTCTCTCGTTTGCAGGATGACGTCTACTCTTTACATCATTAGCATGGTTAATGCCGGAATACATAAATAAAACTTATTTAGTGCAGAGATTGAGTTGAAGTTGTGTGAATTTCTACTTCTGTGTGAGATATTTATATACAAATAACCAATGATAACATTTACAATAAGGGTGGTAATAATAATAGTTATATAGTTATATCATAGTTATAATAGTTATATCATCAGGTTTTGATATTGTCGGGTGTTGGACTAACCCAGAAGGTGTGTAATGTGTTGAAACAAAACATTGCACATGATAAAAAAACATCTGGGATAACTTTAACATGGTCAACCAATGTACCAGACTCTGGTACATTAGACTCTTTTTTACACATTGTCTATATTATGTTATAATGGTAGATGATTTGCAAATATGTTCATTACATCTCCCATTATTGCTTATCTCACAGAGAAAGAATTCTTGTTAAGTATCACCACTTTTGTACAAACCACTGCATTTGTTATTAATTGGGTCTATACACAGCAACTGCAAATGAACATCTTTTGAATGAAACATCAAACATTTCCATTTTCCAGGTTGAGGTCTGTGAAATATTAATCATCACAGCATATCAGGAGCAATTTGGGGTTCAGTGTCTTGCCCAAGGGCACTTCATGTACAAAGTCGGAGCCAGGGTTCAAACCGCCAACCAATGGATCATTGGACGACCTGCCCTATGCCATGAGTCACAGTCACCCACAATGATAAAGTGATATAGTCCAACCCAGGTCTGTCGCATCAAATTCTGGCCCCCGTAACATTTTTTCACAGGGGACGCCTTTGCCAGTGTCTACATTCATTTGTCTTTTGTAATGGGTGAGACAACCCATAGAATACAGGAGAAAACCCATTATGTTTAGTTGCACTGCTAATTTGGTCTATTCAGGTAATATAGTGATAAAACATATATAATTTTAATAATGAATACAAATAAAAGCTCATTAATCCCAGGGCTTGACACTAACACTTGCCCGCTTGCCCGGGGCAAGTAAAAAAATGGTGGGGCAAGTGAAGACTGGTACCTGGTTGCCCGATCGGGCAAGTGTGCAACTTAGTGCACTATAACGCAACACAAGATAAATTTGTCTTGAAGGCAGTCATTGCACTCTGCCTCTGTGTCTTTTCCTGATTTCTAGCTGTCCACAATCCCAGGCTGGATTTGGGAAACAAAGCAGGCAAATTAACATACACATCAAAATGACCTATAGTTGTGTAGACCTGGGCTAATTAAGATGATGAATTTTAACTCTTGAGAGTGTAAAAATGAAACCAAATGGACCCCCAACGGTCCATTTGGTTTCATTTTTACGTCCTCAAGAGTTACATCTGCAAAATTTACAATATATTTTTGGGGGGCAAGTGACCATGAGCTGAGGGCAAGTAGAACCTGACTTGCACTTGCCCGATGGGCAAGTGCCTCCGAGACCTTAGTGTCAACCACTGAATACAATCTTTTAGTGCCCACCGCCCCTGGATTTGGGCCTGGATTTGGGCCCAAAAGTTTGTATAAAATTCATGATCATTGTGGCAATTGTAAAACCTAGTAAACGTAGCTTATGTTTTGGGTCATCGGAGGTCAACAATGTAAAAAAAAAAAATGCTTTCTTTAAGTTTTTATTTGTCACACCAGTGTACAGTATGTCGAGACATAGAGGGATGAAATACCCTTTCCTACTCATACACAGAGAAGACATCCAAAGGGGCTGCATGTACATCTCAAAAAATGTTGACAGGTGCTGGACAATAAATGTACATAGTTTTATTAAATTCATTTAATAAAATGATTAGAGCTTAGAGCACAGTGTGTGGACAGAGATCAATAAGACAATAGAGATGAACATTAAAGAAACAATAAACGGCACTGCAACAAAGGCCATAAAGTGCTAGGTAAAACTATAACAAAACCTAATTATAAAGTGAAAGCTATTATAAAACTACAACAACCTAATTATATCAAGTAAAAGCTATTATAATACTATAACAAACGTATTACTGTATATAAAGTCAAAGGTATTTCATGAAACTATAACAAAACCAAATTATATTAAGTTAAAGGGTATTTATAAAACTATAGCAAAACTTAATTATATAAAGTGAAATTGTATTCATAGAACAAAACCTAATTACATAAAGTGAAAGGTATACAACTATAATAAAACAATTATATAAAGTGAAAGATATATTACTTGTGAGAGGGAGATATTGCAGCAGTTGGCTACATGCATACTACAGGGTCTTTCCTTTCTCTTTGTGAGAGAGGTACTGGAGTTGTACATGTGCAAAGAAACTCAAAGAGAGAGATATAGTTGCAAGTGCAAAGTATACTGCTTTTCTGTAAATACAAATTTGTTTTGGCTAAATCTTCAATAATGAGCCCATTCAGAGTTGTCGCACAGCAATATGTGACATACTGTATGCCTCTAAGAAGTTGTTACTATTTCCAGTCATGTGCAAACATAGACATCAAAGGGCTTCATCCCCTGCCCTTTTACCCATCTGTAAAACAGCCGCCCTTTCCAGACAAAGAAAGCATACTCTAGTCTTCTTGTTCTTGGCCCGCTGCCACATCTCATAAAGCATTGTGGGAAATGGATGCATTGAGTGACAAAGAAGATAAGCCATAAGTGTGTGGATGTGTGTCAGTGAGCCCTAGTCATTGTCTGTTGTAGTTTGGAATTAATTTGCGTAGGTTTTAAGCCACGATGTGGACTCGTGGACTCGAGACACGTGTGTACACGCATAGCAAAAGCTTCACGTCCCTATTGTTGTGGAAGTCGACGTCATAATGTGAAAACAGTGGTCGTGCGCCCGACTGTCACAAGACACATAATCGAGGGAATGTTTTTTTTCTGGAGTCACTCACAGAACATGGTGGTCATGGAAGATGCATTCAAAGATGCATTGGTGCATTCAACAATGCACCAATAAATGCATTATTAATGAACAATTTGTTAATTTGAAAAAAGGGCTTTGTTAATCTCTTTGTAATATAATGGTCAATATCTGTGTGACAAATCGTAGCGATTGGTGCAGCCAGTGAGGAGTTACCGTTTCAGTTACATTCATTCAAACAGTCATGTCCTTATTTTATTAGGTAGAAGATCGATACATAGATAGATAGATAGACTGAGATATTAGCCCCATTTGAAGAGATATCTTATGCTTGAGTGTTTGACAGTAGGTCGCATCTATATGATATGATCCCTGGTTTACTATCATTGCTGATGATGTCATGAGGCCTGTGCATAATATAGTACTGTATATGGTGGCTTTCCTCATGTATGGGGATATTGAAAGGTTTGAGTGACAAAACCATCTGAAAATCATTTCTATCAACTGTTTGGGGCGTGCCACCTTACTGACCCTGTAGTTAAATATTGGAGTTTCTGTTAACAGACAACTAGAGGTCCAGCCCAACTTGTTTGTGATGATGCTCTTCATAAAACCTCCATAAAGAGGGCCACACTCACAAATTCCCACCATCACAGATTGTGATGCGAATCTGCTGTCACCCAGTGACAGTACATTCCAAGGTTGGTATAAGCCAGGTCAAGGTCTATTGGATTAGGAACAGCAGTTGTAGTTAGTAGCAGTACCTGTGCACTCTTCTCACACACAAGATGTGTGTAAGAAGCAAGTTGCCACCTGGAGTGCATTTCTAGTTGTTCTCTGCTCTCTGCCCTGAAACATCGCACCCTAGTACAATGTGTAGGGTTTTAATTGGTTGTATATGTAAAGGTAAAGTCATAGCCTGATGAGTTTGTTTTGGACTCTGGTACCTCGTTGTAAGGCCTCTGCAGTGCTATGGTACCATGGTGGCCATGTATTTGAGTTTGCTTTTGACTAACACTTGGTTAATTAGGGTTACGTTTAGGCATAGTTTTTAGGTTTCTGGTTTAAGGACTTCAACGTTTTGTATCACACAAAGAATATTTGCAAGAAGAGTCTCAGTAATTGTTTTGTGAACCAATTCTGGAAGGGTTTTATATGTAATATTTAGGTTTTTACTTTTGCCTAGTTTACTTCCCCCTGTGGTTTTCATATATGAATAGTTTTAGAAATAGTTTTGTTGGGGGCTACTTTAGGAATATACCTACGTTTTCTGTTTACCTATTATACTGTAGATACCTAAATTATAAATTAGGGCTAAATACCTAATTTATAATTTAGCTATCTAGCCCCCACTACCATGGCGAGCATGTATTTGGCTTTGCTTTTGAGCAAATTATGACATTCCCAGCCACAGAGTTTAGTTTCACTGAGGTTAATTCTTTTTTCATTTAAGCATAGTTTTACTGAGATTTTAAGATTAGGGATTAGGTTAGGTTTAGGCATAGTTTACTGAGGTTAGCTTTAGGCATATTTTATTGAGATTAAGGATTGGACCTGTTCAACTGGTTTTGAGAACCTTTTGTTTTAAGTTAATTTACTCAGCTGATTACCTTAATAATTATAATCATTGAAAGTTTTATTTATCTGTACTACTCATCTGTTTCTAAAGAACTTGCTTGTAGAGCAGATAGTGTACACTATCACACAGATACTGTACAATATGATTCGGCATTGTGTCATCCTTAATTGCTTTTGTGACTGCTTCAAGCAGTACTGTGTTAAGTGTAATAAACAAGTCTGGATTGATTAATTAAAAAATAAATATAGCAAGACCAGATTTTAGAAAATAACGTAATCATTTATTGCTTGATGGATGGTTGAAGATTTGGACTGATTCACATCATGCCGTCCATGATGCGCCTCATGCTCATGAACCTCATGCCGCTCATTCCGAACTGGCTGAAGTTCCTGTACTCTCCGGGCCTCATGTACCAGTGCCTTCCCCTGTAGTGGGGCTGCTCGTACATCAGCCAGTGGCCGTCCATCACGTTGCAGGACATGCAGTTGTTCATCTGGTAGCGATCCATGATGGAGTCACAGTCATCCATCAGCTCGTGCATCATTCCACCGAAGTTCTCCCTCTCGTAGATCCTCATCCTGAACTGGCCCCTGTGCTGTTTTGGAGGCAAAAGCAGAAACGGACGTGAATACCCTTAAAGCGCCAGTCACATGGACTCCTAAAATTGTTTTTAGTACTAAATATCATATTGTATATGTCCCTCAACCTTATGTCCCTCAAGCTTATTTCTAATGGTTTGAGCCTAAATCACCACTGGTACAACCAGTCCTTGTCATTTCTTTCTGGACAGTTTAGCTGCACTACCACAATGTCCTGAGGTGGTGGGGGCACCGATATGCAGGATATTTTATAGTGGAGTCATTGTAATACTGATAAAAACAGGCTTGTTTAAATTCCTTGTCACTTGGAAAATCAACAGTGGTGGACATTATAAACAAAGTGGGAATGCAAATTTGCAACTGAAGACTGAAGGAGAGGAGGAATTATACAAAGTAGGGTGCATTGATATCATTATGAAGCCACAATCAAACGAGCTGTTACTGAGAACAATTCACCATTAAAGCTTCTATATGATATCAAAGCCTGATTATTCAAACTAGATAATTTGTCGGGATAGAAAACACATAATGGGAAAAAAAACTAAACAAAAAAATAAAAAGTGAATGTTATTTCCTCTTTAAGACGAATTATCATCTCACTTGGGGGTGTTATTTTGACTCGGCCATAGCGGCTACTTTACACATACCATGGGGATCATGCGGCAGGACCTGATGCCACCGTTCCATCCCCACATGCTCATGTAGTCGGCGTAGTCTCCCCTCCTCATGAAGTACTGGTTGCCCATGTAGTTGGGACGGTCGTAGGCCATGAAGCATCCGCTCTCCACCCTGCAGGAGTGGCACCTGCTCAGGTAGGAGGAGAAGTCGGAACAGTCGCTCATGCACTCATAGGAGCGACCCTGGAAGTTCCTGTCCTCGTAGAAGGTGACCTGAAAATGTACATTAGCGGACATCAAACAGAAGGGCAGATACTGAATCAAAAACATAGCAGTATTTTCATTACTTGTTCGGCACAATCAGCCAATGTGTTAATCTTTGATGTATTTTTTTTACCTGTACTGTTTAATCTTTCTTACCTTGCCCATGTTTGATGGTGGTGGGTTTTCTCAGAGAGCTCCCAGAGAACTGTTGGTGAACTGTTGCTGTACCTGCTTTAGCCCTTTACTTTTATACCTGACTGGGCCCAAAGACCCCTGTGCCCCCCTATTGTTTAAATTCCATGACCCAGCAACGTGCTAGATACTGTATAGAAGCCTATAGACCGTTTAGGCACTTTGCTCACTATGTACTGTATATCCAATGCAGTCAAAATGCCCTCAAAGAATTTCTGGATGGATTTTTTTTTTGTTCCACTGACAAGAATAGAATTGAGAAAGCTCATTTAGCTGAAAATATTTGTATTTTTTTGTGGATACTAATTTATCTTTTGGGCCAGTACACATACATAGCTCCCCCCTCTCTCCCCCTTTGTGAATGCTTGTTTTTAATCCCACCCATTTTAATCCCAGCCATGTCTAGCCAATCAAATGCCTTAGTTAGTCGCAGGCTCTTGTGAGGGACTATAAAAGATTAAATTATGTAATGTATGTATGGGAGAGTAAATATAAGGAATATCTCCATGTGTAATTTTTTTAAAATATAATTTTGTCAGTGAGTTTTGGGTACATATTTAGAGAGAGAGAGAGAGAGAGAGAGTGTGTGTGTGTGTGTGTGTGTGTGTGTGTGTGTGTGTGTGTGTGTGTGTGTGTGTGTGTGTGTGTGTGTGTGTGTGTGTGTGTGTGTGTGTGTGTGTGTGTGTGTGTGTGTGTGTGTGTGTGTGTGTGTGTGTGTGTGTGTGTGTGTGTGTTAATCCCAGATCTGTTGATTAATAACAATCTATATAGTCTGTATGTTCCAAATGATGTTGTACACATTGCAGTAGCAAAAAGCATACCATGCCTTATGCAGAAGCATTCCTTGAATTTTCAGGCTGCACCTGCATGCTTAGGAGTGTGTACAGTATACAACATTTTGCATTTTTCACATCTGACTTTCATAGCGCCATCAAGAAGCTGATTTATGTGAACCATTTTTAATATATTATCATCCAGATTCTGCCCAAACATCTCCACAAATCGTTTCACACTATCTCTTTAGTCATTTGTTCAAGGTCACAATGGCGAATTAATGCATTGTGAGCTTTTAGATCTGCTATAATTCTGTCGGTGCGCACTGTGCATGGTTGTGCACGCTTTTCAATTAAGTTTAAGATTGTGTATACTTGCAGTCATTGCATTGCTGGCCAGTGCCACATCAGGTTCAGAGGCTCAGGACGGAGAGCCAGAGCAGAGGACACTGGTCAAAAGGTATAGGAGCTAAAAATCCAGTAAATCGTTGCACAGTACTTGCACAGTACAGACAGATCTGTCCAATATTTTTGAGGGGAATGCGTCAAGTGCCAGCACAAGTCTACTGTATGGCTTTTCAGAGCAGTTTAAACAGAGTACGGACTTACTCTGCGTGTTTAGAGCACTTAACCCTAAACAAAAATAGAGTGGCAGTCAAGTCTATGGACATTTAATGTTTGTTTAGAGCAAACTTTCCCCCAAACCACCAAACTGCGATGGTTCAACAGAGCTAAGCATAACATGTGATAGACCAACCTCTCCAACAATAGCTTTTCTATATGATAAAACATTGGTTTCAAAACTAAATGTCACACACATACTTGTCAGGCCTTGTTGACGAATTTGGAAGTTTCAAAAAAATGAACCAGTATATCATTTGGGGAGAGGGCGGGGCTTACTGCAAGGTCTGTTGAACCCAATGCTAAGAAGAACCATCACAAAAGGATTCTGCCGGGGCCTTGGACAGGACAAGCCCCTGTCTACTCTCCTTATATGGAGCTGGCCCGTTCCAACGAAAACAGATCTCGCTGCCGCTATGTATGGGCGTACCTTATTGATCCAACGTGATGTCATGATGTTGTAAAAGCAAGCTCAGCTTAAAATTGGATTTCATGTACCACAACGGTAAAATCGACCTTTGACCGGGCAGTATCTAATCTCGAGAGGAATGAAGGGCTCATTCACCATGTCAAAGTACTTCAATCTGGCAAAATTGATGGTTGTAGGTGGAGGCAGTGGATGGTGTGCTGGCCGTCTCTTGCGGAAGGTTGGCAGGGTTATGGTTCCGGCCGTGGGAGGAGGCCTTCTGTTCATCCGTCTAGCCAGCATGAGGGGTTATGTCGATGTAAACTGGAAGAAAATGGAGGAGGACGTCAAGGAAGCATGCCCCGATCTAGAATCCTTTGCTAAATGGTCCACCAAAGCAGACACCAGTGCGTTCCTGGGAGGGTTTCTGCTCGGCCTGGCTCCATAGAAGATCTGGATGTTGGAGAGGTCACCACCCCTCAAAGGAATTCACCCACCCTTAGCAGAGATGTGGTTTTCAGGACCACACAGTTGGCCTTTTTACAAAACCTTTAAAATGTGAAAACACCATCTCTTAAAAAGACGGCTTCACCTATAATCAAGATGACGGGGAAGTCATTAAGGGGGAATTCGACCCATTTTCAAAATTTTCCTGAGTGTATACCAAATGGACCCTAGACCCCTCAGAAAAAAGGTTCTAAATGAAAAATAATTAACATAGTGGAACACAACTTGATGATGTCATCAAGTTGTTTCATGTTTTTTTTTCAGACCTCTATTTCTAGGAAACAGAATGGGGGAACTTTTTCATTATGTCCAGCAACATCTCAAGGTCTAAGAAAGGATAAACGACTATAAAAGGTCCCCACCAAGTCAAGTCAAGATGTTTTCTCCTGGTGGCGCTATATAATAGATCAATGTGATGTGATTCCACATAAATTGCATGCTGCATTCATTGTTTTTTTTTCCATAATGGGCAATCCTGCAAACACAGACATTTATAGACAATTATGATGGAATATGCAAAGTCAAAGGTCCTCACCTCCATTTTTCTTTCATTAACCAATTCTATTGAACACACTTTACATTGCTGTGTTGATTTAAAGAAAAATCACACCTGTGTGAAGTCACTGAATGGTGCACTCATCGTACATCGGCCAATCATTTTCACAAATTTACATCCTATTTGACTGGCATTTGACATAATTAGTGGGGTTGCCTGAAGGGCACCCACACTATTGTTGTTATGGTGATGCGTTTTCTCTGTAACATATAAATCGTTTGATCAGCTGAGCAAGGAATGTGATGTCATGTCATGTATGAACCATGTGCCTGTATGGGGCTTTATAGCAACACTGGGAATAGTTAAAAATGTGGTAGTCTAACTTCCTGTGAATTCAGATATCATCATTCCATTATTATATTGGAATATATTCATTTGTTTATTTCTACACAATTTGGCTCATAAAACCCACCAAATTAGGATTTAAAAAAATGAATATTTTGAGACCACTAAAAAAATATGTTTTAAACAACAAATGTCAAACTCTCTGAAAAGTATATTAATGTATGCAGTAAATACTGGGCTACTTTTGAACAAATTAGTTCATCAATAGGGTGTGGCATGGAGGTGATCAACCTGTGGCACTGTTGAGATGTTATGGAAGCCCAGTTTTGCTTTGATAACGGACGTAAATTAATTTGTATTGTTCAGTCTTGTCTCACACCTTCCTCTTGACAATACAAACCAGATTCTCTGGGTTAAAATCAGGACAGTTCGCTGGTCAGTTAAGCGCAGTAATCTGTGCTTAACTGACCAGGTGGTCAATATATTGAAGCTTGTCAATATACTGAAGTGCAGATATCGTATTACATTAGTATACATTAGTATACTGAATATCTACATATATACTGTATATCCTGTAAACTATATAAAATGAATAGAGTAAAAACAAATCTGACAAAAAGCAATTTTCTTTCTTAAAAATAGCAATGTTCCAATACATTTTTCCATCTAATTTACCATTACTATTTTTTTTTTTTACCAATACAGAATTTACTACTAAAATACTACTAAAAATATATTTTGTGTTGTTAATGGCACATGCCTCACTCAAATCAGCAGCTTGTTTGGGAAACTCCAAAGCAAACTCCACATGTCTCAACATTTTATTTAGCTGCCATAGTGTCACTGGTTAGACTGGCACATTTGTTGATACTAATATTGACCCAACCAAAAAGGGATGATATTAATATTGATACTTTTCCAATACCGACACTGTATCGAGACATTTCTAGTTAAAATGTCTCATTCTTATACTGTAGTTCAACACAGCCAAATGTTTTATTGATGACTCAGAGTCACATCCATTATGAATAAATTCCAACTTTATTCACTACTATTTAACAATCGGTTCCAAAAAGAACCTCGGATAGACATCTACCACATATCCATGATACGCCTCATGCTCATGAACCTCATGCCACCCATTCCGAACTGGCTGAAGTTCCTGTACTCTCCGGGCCTCATGTACCAGTGCCTTCCCCTGTAGTGGGGATGCTCGTAGAACAGCCAGTGGCCGTCCATCACGTTGCAGGACTGGCAGTTGTTCATCTGGTAGCGATCCATGATGGAGTCACAGTCATCCATGCACTCGTGCATCATTCCACCGAAGTTCTCCCTCTCGTACATCCTCATCCTGTAGTTTCCCCTGTACTGTAGTAGAAATCCGTGATTAGATCAAACTGAACAATTTCAGGCTACTTTTCTGGCGAAACCAACAGAAACCCAACAGTGTTTTTTCATGAATGGAATGTGTAATCCTACCATGGGGATCATGCGGCAGGACCTGATGCCGTCCCTCCATCCCCACATGCTCATGTAGTCGGCGTAGTCTCCCCTCCTCATGAAGTACTGGTTGCCCATGTAGTTGGTGCGGTCATAGGCCATGAAGCAACCGCTCTCCACCCTGCAGGAGTGACACCTGCTCAGGTAGGAGGACATGTCGGCAAAGTCGCCCATGCACTCATAGGAACGACCCTGGAAGTTCCTGTCCTCGTAAAAGATGATCTGAAAAAACAAAACAAAACACAAAGCACAAATTTCATGAGCCCCGAGATGCTAATATTTACCCTGTTGTATTGGCCGCTATGAAGCTAAATGCTGCACACATTACCACATTCTAAATGTCGATATGAGATACACCTTTACGTGTGTGTGTGTGTGTGTGTGTGTGTGTGTGTGTGTGTGTGTGTGTGTGTGTGTGTGTGTGTGTGTGTGTGTGTGTGTGTGTGTGTGTGTGTGTGTGTGTGTGTGTTTCATTAAGTGCTTTGGCGCTTTTACCTTGCCCATGGTCATGCTGGCTTGTTCTTGCTCAGGAACTGGACTGAGTTGTCAACTGCTCTGGTTTGCTGGGTGTTTTAACCCTTACTTTTATACTACCCCGAAGCCAAAGAGTAGTACAGGCCTCTATTGTGGAAAACCCCCTGACCCAGCACATGACATACATGCCTACCGTGCGCTATAGATTGTGCGGTACAGATTCAGATACATATTGTTTCCTGACATAAAGAGGTAAACAAAAGAAGCTTCCACCCATCATCTGTATTGTACAGGACTACCGCACAGGATGCCTCACTGTATTTCAGTGCAACACTGATTTGTTAGATGTACTGTTTTTGAATGAACACTTGTTTGCATGGGCATGATATACTATACTGTAAGTACAGTTTTAGTCCTTTAGACAGTAGTGCATTGTTAGCTGATATATATATTTTTTTACGCTTTTTATGCTTATTCCTATGTTGAAAAATATATTCCATGAACATATTCCTTCCTGCTTTAGACAGGAATAAAGAAATGTTGTGGTTTGTTTTAAGCAGATCTGGAAAGTCACAACACAACGTAGCCTTTCTAACACACATCCCACAAGTGCTGTACACTATGAATATAAAATCCCCACTTTAGAAGATCTGTGGAACAGATAATCCTGGAACAGAAGGTTGACATGTCACAGTTTAAATATGAGCTTGTATAAAATTGATTATATGAAGTTATGATAACAGTATCTCCCAAATTAAATCAAATATGGCCGATTGAGCACAATTATGACCTAGGTTATCTGAATAACTAACAACTAATAGTTGCTTCAAATATGTTGAAACAAAACTCTTATAAGTGGTCTTGATCCTGATGAAGATCTCGGTCAGAACCACGTTATAATTATTATAACATGGATCATGGAACATTGGACTCCTCCTTCCACTCAGCTTTTTCATTAGAACATACAGTATCTGATCAGTCTTGATGGGAAAAGTAAGCTTTTAAGTTAATCCTACAACCTTTTGAAAAGTATGGCTAAACAGTGGATTAAGTACATTGTCAAACACAGTCCTGGCAAATAAATGAACTACAAATATACACAAAGCTTAAATTATAAACATCATCTGCCCAATGACTGTTCTGATGTCAGCAGGTTCCCAGGCTTTAAATTGTGCAGTGAGCTACAGTAAGCTTTTTCCATGGTATATAACGTTCACTATCAAAATTGCCAACTTAACCATATATTACCTGATGTTTTTTATGAATAACCTAGTGTATTAATGAAGACAGCACGGCTGTAGGCTATTTAAGGCTAGAATAACCCATCAACTGAAATAAACGTGATAAAACAAACCAGTATGTATAGTTGCACTGCAGATGAAAATTTCCTGAATTTACAAGCTGACACATAGCTGTAAAAGGAACAGATCACTGTGACAGAAAATTCTAATGAAAACATCAAAACCCGAACATGTCTTTGCAGTCGTTTATTGGTATTTGTCAGTGAAATTTGCATCACACGAGCCAACCTGTGCCTAAAGACTAATTTGTGCTTGAGCAGCAAAGTATCGTTTGTTCCTGAAACCGAATTAAAATAAAAGTAAAAATAGATTATTATCATAGATTATTGTTTTTTTTTTTTTGAATGTCGAATGTCACAGTTTCTTCGGTGAATGACTGAATCGGTCTTCTAACAGGACTCCATGATGCGTCTGAAAGAGCCGATCCTCATGGGGCTCATGCCCATGTCCCTGGTGCTGCGATACTCCCCGGGCCTCAGGTAGACCATCCTGCCCCTGTAGTGGGGCTGCTCGTACATCAGCCAGTGGCCTTCTGTCACGTTGCAGGACTGGCAGTCGGACATGCGGAAGCGATCCTGGATGGAGTCACAGTCCTCCTGCAGCTCGTGCATTTGGCCGGAGAAGTTCTCCCTCTCGTAGATCCTCATGCGGAAGTTACCCCTGTGCTGTATATAAAAAAAAAATATGCAAAAATTAAAGTACAGTACAGTCCAGTGTTGGTGGGAAGGTCTTTACTTTCAGTAATGACTTTTGCGCTACAGAATTCCAGCACAAAAGGACTAGGCATGATATTAAATTGAAGAGGGTGTGGGTTAAATGCACTAAAATGCACTGCCAGTCAAGCAACTCAGACATGTGCCATTTGCATGCATTAATTTTGCAGAATCTTTAAATGCTTAAAGCGGAATTGCACCCATTTTCAACAATTAACCAGAGAAATGTTGTGTGGAAATACAGACAGATTGGTATTTAAAGCTTCACTTAGTAACACAAAATAGTAACACACAATAGTAACTTTGTAAAATTACCACCAACAAATTTAACGTGTGTTGAGGTGACGTTACATAACTGACCAAAAAACGGGAAGTCTCATCATACATACCATGGGGATCATGCGGCAGGAGCGAATGCAGTCGCTCATGCTCATACCCATCAGGCGCTGGTTGTCGGGATACTCGCCCCTCTTGGCCAGGATCTGGTGGCCCATGAAGTTGGGCCGCTCGTAGACCATGAAGCAGCCGCTCTCCACCCGGCAGGAGTTGCAGCGGCTCAGGTAGGAGGTCAGCTCGGCGCAGTCGGCGCTGGTCTCATAGGAGCGACCCTGGAAGTTCCTGTCCTCGTAGAAGATGATCTGGATGAGGTTGGGGGGGACAAGTCGGAAGACACAAAGAGATCACACATTTTCAGACTCTTTCAGAATTTGGAATTAATAATACAAAAACCAAAACCAAATAAACAATTTGTTTGTTTGTCCTACCCTGCCCATTTTGGATGTTTTTGTTTGATGTTATTCCTGTCCCTGCAACGGCACCGGCTGTACTCTGCGACACACCGTCCTTTCACTTTTATACAGAACTTGATAGCTAAATGATCTATGGAGCCATTGTTTTTGAAAGACTTGACTCAGCAGCATACGGCGTACAGCAACAAAATGGGTCGCTAAATGGTTACTATTCCAGAGACTATGCATCTGGGGCAGTGCCAGCTGCAAAATCAGCAGGTGGAACGAGAGCGTGCAAATAAAGTATCAACTGGGGCCTTTTTTTGCCAGTTAGGTAGACACATGGATGTCTTGAACATTATTTTTCGAGAGTTCTGTGTGGTCACTGAATCGTTCCCACCAATAAGTGTATAATTTCTATTGTAGTATGTGAAGAAATGTCAGTGGTCCATAATACTAAGGCAATGTGCAATATTGTACATGCTGCATGCATGCATAATTTTTCTTTTTTTTAATTACATTTTTATCATACAGTTTTGCAACCAATTTATTTCACCCAGTGCCAATTACCAAATGTGTTCCTGCTTCCTTCAATGCATGAGGGCCAATCAGGGGGGAGTTCCCTGGTTAACATAGCATGTGGTATTTTTATACTCATTATCAGTTTTTGCTCTCCATGTTGCCTAGTGCCTACTCCCTGACCCTTACCCAAGTAACACCTAATTTACCCAGGGTAAATTGGCATTTGGAGTATATTTTTTGTTGCGCAAATACGTTCATTCCTTCATTTGTTCAGTTATTTTTATTTTTCATTACGACAGCAAGTAATAGAAAGAAAGGAACATAATTTATTCAGTTACTCGCAATTGCCAGTCTGAACATTTGGGACATTGTGTAATAGTTGTCTGGCTACAAAACTACTTAATACTAGACTAGCTGTGACACGATTTGATATGTCTGTAGTTCCAGAAATTGGAGCTTTATGTTTGTGATAGAATGATAACTTACGCATTCCATTCTTAAGCCCCTTTTCACACCAAAGTCACCATAGACCTCCTTGGGTCCAAACGTTTGCAAGAGTTAACTCTAAAACAATCTTGACCATTTGGTGTGATATGGTGTATTGACTTACATGTCTTGAATCGCTTGGGACAACATACTGTACGTCAGCTCGTGTCAATGTGCAACAAGACATCACCATCTGGTGGGAAAAGGGCTTTATAGTGGGAGTCTACGCCAGCATAGTGATGTAGGCCAATGGGTCTGCTTGCTACTTGTCGGTGCTAGGGGAAATCAATGCTTTGATAAATGAAAGGATTAGGTTTTAGGATTGCTAATACTAACCCCCAACACAATAAGCACCCGGAACCATTGGCGGCCATTAAATCATGGTGTTGCCTTCATCTTAGATGTAGCCAAAAAAAAGAACCAATGATGGGGAACAAAGGGAGGTCATAGCCTATACTTCCTACTGCGAACAATCCTCCGCTGTGGTTAAAAACGAGCGCTTTGATTTGAATTTCATAGCATTTCATTTAGATCACGATCCATTTATGCAGCTTAAAGTGTTAATAATGTGAAGTCGTGGACACATTATGGAAACTACTAATCTTTCAATCATCCATTGCAGTAGTGGTGAGCCTCATGGGCTTGTTTTTGTGCTTGCACTCTGTGTTTACTTGACTGACTACTGACCATACGATTGACCTGTACTTTGGTTGAACTGTGCCCATTCAATCAATGCACGAATGACTCCTGTGTTTGAGTGTGGATGGGAGCTGGAAACGGTGGACCTCTGCATTCAGTATTCTGATGAAACTCTTTTTGCTGTGAGGTGAATAGCAGTGGTTGGGGGAACTTGTATCATACTGCAGAATACCTAGTTGATTGCGTTTGTTGTAGCATTGCCCTTTTCTGAGGTCTTAAACATTGTTATGGATGGAGTGCTGTGATCTTTGTACTTGTTTGGTTTTGCATGTATTTGTGTATTTGGAGTTAAAGGTGCAGTGAAATGGTCAATTTGGGCATTTTATTTTACAGTCTCAGCCTCAAACGGAGGAATCCCTGTATCACTTCTGCCTCAGTAGACCCATACCGCCCATGTGCATTTTCGTTTGTAAACAAAGTGACAGACGTGGAATGCCAGGCAATTTTATCTAACCTATACACAATGTATAATACTGTACATGTTTTTTTTTATTAAAGGTAATTGAGGCAACTTTTTTATTATTATTATTTTTTACATTTCCCCCCTCTACATTGATTCTACTTTGATGCTGAAGCTGTCTCCCTGCAGACAGGAACTTGCAGATGGTCCAACTTTGTTGTTGTCAACAAATCATGAAAACAAAACATTCGTCAGGCTCAGGACAGACGTGGATAATGTGTGTGTGTTTGTGTGTGTGTGTGTGTGTGTGTGGGGGGGGGGGGGGGGGGGGGGGTGGCATTTTTTTAGCCAATCACAGCCCCGCAGTCTCCAGCATGGTTGGATATGACCACATAATGTGGTCTAAAAGTGAGGGCCTGTGCACGAAACAAGCACGCACGCAGCAAACACGCACGATTCATTACTGCCCGTCTGTAAAACCCTTTACTGAGAATGCATAAGGGTCCATTTGGTACCAAAATATAGCGGTACGGGGACCGGACCCCTGTAACTCCATCAAGGACCCTGGGGGTCCCTGGACCCCAATTTGGGGAACCACTGACCTCGTCCGTTGGATTCAACTACTGCCGATTGTGGAGGAGTTTGGGGAGAGATGAGTGACATTGTGGCTTCATGCTAATTTGTCTAAAGGCTTTGCACGTGATAGCCCATTGCATGCTCCAATAGTTTTGCTAGGGCACCCAAGCCAGCAAATTTACTATACTATAAACTATACTATAAATTTACTAACTCTTTTGTTTTGCAAATGACAATTGGAGACAATTGGAGTACAGACAAATTAATATGAAAGGACAATTAAGGTTAGCTGCCCAAAGACCCTGTTCATAATGTTTTATAGGTACCTGAGTTATACCATATCTTCTTAGATATAGGATAGCATAGAACAGCCCCCACTCCTTTGGGGTGTTTTTTATCACAAGGTATCCATGCACACAGTATGTGAAATTCATCTTCTGCTTTTTGCACAACCGTTAGGAGTAATGCAGCTAGTCATTCCAGTGCTCAGGGAGCATTTTGGGCTTACAAGTTACATGGACACATTGCTGGCCTGGAATCATACCTCATGGGACAACCAGGGGTTCTGGCTTCACGTTCATTTAATTTTTTTTGGCCAAGCAGTAGAATATTTGATCTGATGTATGTTATTATAACCAGTGTTGCACACAGTAACTGTATTGTAATATGACCTTTTTCTGCAAAAGTAGTGTAACAATATTACTATTAGAATGGATAATATGTGATGTTACTCGGCCAGAACACGTCTCATTACTTATTACAAATGAGCTTGTTGCAGGTGAAAATATAACGTATTTACAAGCTATCTACCGATAACAACAGAGATGCACAGTAGTTTGTAGATCCTAATCCATCGCAGCATTCTGCATGCACTACTCACTATGTTTACATAGATGTCACTAAACAGGGTGAACTTGGGAAAGTAATAAAGTAATTTGTAGCACATTACTCTTTGATTCAAGTAATAAGCAATATAATACCAATACTTTTTCTAATGGGTCATAAGTAAATATATTACTCTATTCGGTAATATTGCCCAACACTGATTATAACTAATGCAACTGACATATGCAAATCCCCTATCGAAACGTATTGATCAATAGGCTAATGCAGAACCTCTACACGATTGGGAAAACACTTATTTTATGTATGCAACACTAGACAATGCTGCAGTCGAGTGTCATCAAAATGATGTCATCAGAATATTTTTAAAGATAGTGTGCCCTTATTCCACCCTAAAACATGATCATCAGGTGTTAATGTTATATGAGGAGGAAGGATCCTTTTAAAAAAAAAAAGTGGGCAATATTTGTTAAAATGCCATTTTTATGGGCACCTTCACAAGTTCATTAAGTATGCCTGGTTTGCCTGATGGGTGGTGATCCACCTGAAATAAAGCCACACCCACAGCTTTAGGTTCAGCCCCCAGGAAGAAACCCTAAATCCAAAGGGAAGACATCATTGCACATATAAAACACTTCAAGGGGTCAAATTAAGTACTGTCACCTCCTCTGTACAAAATTATAGAAAAAAAAAATACAAAAATATATTTTTTATATTCATAGATCATTTTATTGATTTAAAAATAGAGACATCGCTGAAGCGACACTTTATTCCACCGCTACATGCAGATTCCTTCAGCAGGAATCGGCAATGCGCCTGACGGAGCTGAACTTCATTCCGCTGTAGCCCATCTCCTTGAAGCTCCTGTACTCTCCGGGCCTCATGTAGTGCATCCTGCCCCTGTAGTGGGGCTGCTCGTACATCAGCCAGTGGCCGTCCATCACGTTGCAGGACTGGCAGTCGTTCATGCGGAAGCGCTCCAGGAAGGAGTCACAGTCCTCCATCAGGTCATGGCTCTGGCCTTGGAAGTTCTCCCTCTCATAGACCCTCATGCTGTATGATCCTCTGTGCTGTTGAAGAATGGGCAAAACGTTCATTACCGGTATATACTGTAGAGTGTAGACACACACTTTTTTCCCCAGTGCGTTCTCAATCCGGATATACCACCCCTTTCTTTGTTAGCTGACACCGATGCCAAATACCAATACCAGAGAATATAATAGATAATAATATTTATAATAATAATAAAATAAAGATTACTTATTTTATATGAATTAATAATATAATTCTATATACCGGTAATACTATATATAAAATCTGCGGAATCCACACTAAAATGCGACTTGCAGTTTGGGTAACTTGAAAGCAAACTCTGCATACTCCAACATCTTATTTACCTTACCCCTTACCCCTGTGTCGGATCTGTGGTTAGAATGGCATATTTGCCTACACCAATATGATACAATAGGACAAATTCGTCCAATACCAATACCTTTCCATTGTCTAGTTGTTTTTTTGATTGGTCCTGTGTTTAGTCCTTTAGAAGGGTCAAAAACACTGTATAACACAGTAAAATACTGTACAGACAGTGCCAAAAAGCATTGAGATATGCATTAATTGCATAAATTGTTGAGGGTGACTCTCCCCTCCTATGTACAAGTTTAACGTTTGTTTTCCACAATGTTTATTTTAAAAATGCCACTGAATTAATGAATGTAAATGTTTCTTATGGCACTCACTTCACATGGGCGTGATTATATTTTTTGCTAATTCATTCAATCTCAGTACTTTAATGTAGATCGGCCACGATTTGGATAAACTATAAACATCTCACCAGACATAAAGGCAAGCATGACAAAAACTCGGAACATTGTGCGCAAACCTGGGGAATCAGGCGGCAGGAGCGGATGGAGTCACTCATGCCGAAGCGGTTGTAGTCGGAGTACTCTCCCCGCCGCAGGAAGTACTGGTTGCCCATGAAGTTGGTGCGGTCGTAGACCATGAAGCAGCCGTTCTCCACGCGGCAGGAGCTGCACCTGCTCAGATAGGAGGTCATGTCGGAGCAGTCGCTCATGCACTCATAGGAGCGCCCCTGGAAGTTCTTGTCCTCGTAGAAGATGATCTGTGGAAAAGAAATGCTTTTGAGCTTTTTCATCCAGTGGATGTGGTGTCACAGAATTGATAGTCATTATTGCGATAGGGCCAGTGGCTTTCAGCCCTTATCATATCATTTCAAATAATTATGTTTTGCTCGCGCATATACCAAAACTAAAGAATATTTTGTTGTTGTTGTGAATAGGATTTTTTTTGTCCTCAATCCCATGCTGTACTGATGTTGGTATTGGCAATAACAGTGTAAAATTCATTTTACACTCTTGAAACTCAATAGTTCCAAGATCTGTCTGTTTACCGACTCTCCATCATTTAGCAGGTTACCACCTGGAACTACCTCGAGGACTACTGCTGGTCCCTGGACCACATGGTTGAAACCCCACTGTTATAGGCTGTACTGTATGTACTGTAATGCCCAAATGCTTGAGTCCTGCACCTGATGTTAGACACTGGCTTTGTTCATTTTGTATAATCTGTATACATACCTTGCCCATGTTTGATGGTCTGACTTTTCTGGGATTCTGTCCAACAACCAGTGGCTGCCAGGGGGCTTTTATACGTTATACACGCCGTAGCGGGGTTTTGTTATTTAAATTATGTTGGAAGCTGATGAATAAGCAGGTCTGCGATACAACTGTTACTGTAATTTCATCCGTGGTGCCATCGTGATGCAGAATAATGGAACCAAATTCGGTCCGGAGAAATTGCATAGGCTACACGGAGAAGAGTAAAGAAAAACTGAACTGCACTCTTATTGATCTGATTAGAACTTCATCTGAAGGGCTGTCTACAGATCCAGAAAACATCAGTAATATCGGACACATTAAAACAGTATTTTTTAGTAGAAGACTAGCTTGAATTCCCTTTTATTTGTGGTATGAGCAGTTGTTTTCAATATAGTTATAATTACGCCTCAAAGCGAAGATTGGCACACTGTCAAGATCTGTTGAAAAGGTGTTTACTTCATGCATATTTGACAACGACAGATAGGCGACTTACTGAACACAAATTGTACAGGAATTGATGGACAAACAGTCTGATGGCACGCCCCAACATCACATTTATCGCTAAGTTTTGACATTTGCCCCCAGATGGTCATGGAACCTTAAAGGAGAATTCCACACCAAAACACATTGGGCACCAATCTGCATTGATTTCTGTGACATGATACATAATGTCCTTGATTTTTGTCATATATGCCCCATTTTCTACTTTTCACCATGAGGTCAATTGCAGTTGCAGCCTCTGTTGCTGTTGCGCCAGTGCAGTTAACATGGCCGCAGGTTGTCTTTATTCTAATGCGGGTATTTCTGTAACTTTTTTTCACACATCACATTTTAATAGTATACTGATGAACATGCTCGAGTTTGATGTCACTCTGGAGCAGTCTTTACATGTAATCCCAGAGGTAATCTATTCCTCTCCTCCCCTCCCTTTTGGCACTCTCCTCTCCAGTCACTCCAGTCTAAACTCTTGTCGCATGGGTGCCGGCTGACTTTTTAAAAATCATTAGTGATCTTGTAGTGTGTGGCTTGATGTGATGGCTTGAAATACCTGCATTAGAATAAAGACAACCTGCCAAATTAACTGCACTGGCGCAACAGCTCAACAGTGACCAGCAGACAAAAAGTGCATTGGTTTCAAATCATATTATGTTAGTACTTCAACTGGCAGTTTGACATGTTTATCTTAACTTTTAGAAAATAGGTTTTGTCAAATCAAGGAGAAACGGCATGATCGATCTTAAAATGTGTTGAAAGTCAATTAACACAGCTTGGATTGCATACATTTTACCTCAAAACTTTATGAGGATTTCTGCTGATGGAACCATTCTGCACAACTTTGTCATTCCTACTGTGCGTGTGTGAGTGTGCATGTGTATGCATGCAATGGCTGATCACAGACAATAACAACTAGTAAGGCCAGCATATTAAACACAAAATAGAAATACTTTAGAACATTGTTCTTACTGTAGTCTGACATAAGCCAAAGTCAATTTCACAAAAGCCTTCTCTGATATGGGAGACCTGAATATAAATCAGTGGTTCTGAAACCTTTTCATGTCGAGGACCCCCAAGTTGACACTCATTGACCTGCAGATCCCCATTAGAAATTATGCTTGTGAGAGATGATTAGTTTGACCGTAATTAGTCTACGCCCCCCCATTAAATGTAATTTCTATTTCTTGGACCCCAATGTATTATTGTAAAATCAATGCTTATTTACATTTATCTCAGAGTGTATAAAATTAACCAAAGGTACCATTTGATTAATAACTATTATTTACATGAGCACCCCCTGGAACTCTCCCAAGGACCCCTAGGGGTCCCCCCCGGATCCCACTTTGGGAATCACCGACGTAAAAACATTTAGTCTTTGTACAACTTTGCACATCTCAATTCAGCCAATTCTTTGATAGGAGGGCCATTGCAGTACAGACAAAGGGAAATCAAACTTGACCAAAACCATTTTTGCTGATATGCAAATCAGGCTAATTTAGATGACAACAGCTTTCCCGCGTCGGCACATTCTGGCATTTCGATATAAACCACCACACAGACTGCAGCTGTTTGGGAGGGCGACGAACCAACGAAAACAAAATGGGTTAGGTAAGGAGCCTTGCAGGCAGCATTTTCCTCAAAACGTTATTGTATCATTGAACTTAACATGCCATGAGACTTTGTGGATTGTCTATTTTTACTCTTCAAGTATAGAGCGTATACATTGAAGCAAATGTCCCTCATCTATTTTACTTTTTTCCTACAATACACCTAACCCTGTGTATATATTCTATTTGTACATTCTCAGAAAATGAACCATGAGTTTACAGTATAGATTGGAGGTCCCAGAGTTAGTTAATTCATAAATTAATTCATTCATTCCAGATTGATTCCAAGGTGGGCCCTGGTATGAGTGCAGGGGTGACTGCCCCAACCTACAGTCGTACTGTGGTCAGCCGCTGTGACTCTGCCAGGGTGGCAATGGAGTGAGTTCTATACGCCCACAGACCCATCCATGGCCAGGCACCCACTTCCCTCCACCAGTATGTTCCTATAAAGGTTTCTGAGATCCTCTTCCCATGAGCCTTGCTGGTCGTTCTCCCACAAAATGGACAAGGCTTTGCTGTAGTCCCCCCCAATCTGTGGAACATTTTGACAAACCTTTTTTTTGACAGACCTTTGTAACATAGTGTTGTATTGATTGTATTGCACCGGTGCGGTTTGTTCTGTTTTCTTTTTTTCTTTGTGTTATTATTATTATTAATATTACTATTATCAGGATATTACTGTGTGTTGTTGTGTTTTTTTTTTATTGTTGTGAACACGTTACTTGCATATCTGCCATTTTTCAATAGCACTTAAAAACAACAAAAATTGTTCCCACCATCATTTCACAAATCATGTTGAATATAATAGGCCAAAAATGCATTATAGACATTTTCTGCTGAATATTTTCTGCAGCCGGATAAATATTACTATTTTTCTTGTGCCATGATCTTTGTATATAAACTCATTCATAGTTATACACTCATATACCGGTACACACAGACATTTCTGCCTGGTTTATATAGTAATCTCGCTGGGAATTTTACTATGCAGGTGTTTTGGGGACTTGAGGACTTTGATTGATATAATGTGATATTTCAGCACGTTTTGAAAGGTCTTCTTTACTCAAATTTGATGCAGAAGTGTGCAGGCCAGCCTGCCAAAGGGTTACCGTCCATGGCACTGCACCGACCGAGCAGTTAATCTGTCCAAATCCATCGGACAATAAAAGCGAGTCAAGAGGCTGAAGGCTTTTGGCAGCAACTGGCCTCTTCATGCATGAGTAAGTGAAGGAGACGAGGATGTCAAAAGAAAAGCAACTTCCAAGTCAATTGGAACACGTTGCACACTGTGGGTGTAACACTACGTTTTAACAGCGGACGACCCAAAGCGAGTGTCACGTTTACTCGCTTGAAGGTAATCGGCTAATCGGAAGTATGTTGCCCAAAAACATATTATCTTTTCGGACGACATTGCTCTGCTCACTTTTCGATCATCACCCGTTTGCCTGCTATCGCCAGATTTGCCAGTACTTGCCAGCTCACATAGACAAATAATAGACTTCTGGAAAAAAAAACATTATCTGTCTAACGCCCTGTTAAAACTGTAACGATACATGGCCATTGGTTTATTATGGCAATCAATCTCATCTGATGCGGTTCAGTGGTTTGAAATTGACACAGAAACGGTTTCACTGTGACATTCTTTTCAACTAGGTACTGTATTTTTTCTTGCAAAAATGTTAAATACCACACTCAAATATCCTGTTGATAAAATCAATTTTATGCCTACTGTAGCAACCATTTGATACTGGTTATTTTCATTGCAAAACAATATGACATATATCGTTTCCATTACGATATACTTGAAAATCAATTTTTCGGTGCAGTTAATGAAATAGCAGATCCACCCATATGATAAAAAAATGATATGCAAACTCTTGAAAGTGGCACCTTTCATACAAGCCACTTTACAAGAAAAATATTATCGAACTTATATCTGTTTTGCATGTCATATATTATTCTTATAAATAACAAAATTATATATGTTTCACTTTACAAAGAAATACTATGGATCTTATATTAACTTTGTTCTTATATGAAAGGTGCCACTTTCAAGAGTTCGCATCTACATATTTTTTCCCATATGGCCACAAGCTGGTTGCATGCTGAATTTAGCAGATTCACAACTTGCTCACAAGTATGTAGATCGCTATTTTCAGCTCAGTAATGAGTCATCACAACAAAATACATTTAGTCGACAAAAAGATATTAATAATTATAATAAAATTTCATGACATTTAGTTGACTTAAACTAGACTAACACCAAAACATTCCGGATGACTGAAAATATGAGTAAAACTAAATGAAGTTTTAAGGATTTACACTCCTGTCACATCTCACCCCCTCAAACAAAATCCTATCCATCCTTAGCCTGAGTAAAAAAAAAACATCCTATCCTATCACTTCTATAGAATGACTCCTGATCCCATCCAATCCCACTCGGAACAATCCCACTTCCACCCCACTTCCACTCCCACAAATGAATTCCTCTCCCATCCCATTCCTGTTATATACTGCATACAGAATATCAGTATGAAAAAATATCTGCATCTAATCGAATCTACATTTTGATAATTTTATTGCAGGCGTGCATTGGTGATGATAATGGTGTAATATTGCTTACGTAATTAGACCCTACCAGTAAGACACCTTGAGGGAGCGGGTGCAAGTTACGCGATCGGTGTGCAGTGGTGCACGGTCAGTGCACCAATGCACAGCAGTTTCATAATGAGCCAATAGAGTCGAGTTGAGGTGGAGCACAGACAAATCTGTTGAAAGTCAATTAACATAACATAGATTGGACATAGCTGTCAGGTTAAAGACATGGCCGAGACTATGCTTTGCACCTTCTCTATTCTCTCTAGCACCATTGGACTGCTGGCAGCAGTCCCTCCCCCCCCAACACAGGCACTGGCTCAGGGATAGAGTGGCTGGATGGTAATCCCCAATTACTCCCAATGCACTGGTCTCTACCTTGCATGGTTTCTGCCGCCATATGTGTGTCAATGGGTGCTATACTTTGTATACATTTGTATATTTTTATGTCTTCAAGCATGTATCTTTAAAGCCACCCACATCCACACACACACACACACATCTTCTACATTAAATATTTCATACATCAGAATCCTTTTTAAATCAGACATAACCCTATATGTCAAGAATGCAGCCTGCGTCATGCAATAATCCACCTTCCACTGAGGCTGATGTTGCAACACACCCATGTTATTATGCATTTTAAGTGACCTGCAAAACTTAACCACGTATGTCGGTTACTATCTATTGACTGATACAGATGGTGAAATAATGAGAACGCCATCTGTTAAGCCTGTGACATTCATTTCGGACAGGCTTATAGCAGAAGCGTATAACATTTCCCAATCGGGGGGGGGGGGGGGGGGGCAGGAGAAAATCGTACGGGGGCGACTTCAAAAACTTCATCACCTTCGCGCTACGGGCGA
Organism: Benthosema pterotum; assembly: GCA_039105355.1. NCBI lineage: Eukaryota > Metazoa > Chordata > Actinopteri > Myctophiformes > Myctophidae > Benthosema > Benthosema pterotum. Next base: position 30,639,219 of record CM076978.1, on the reverse strand, counting down.
TGAAGCGGCACCCATACCATTTTCAGTTACAGGACTTATATTAGTCAAGTAAAGCATCAATGATAACATCAGTTGTTGTTGACGTTTCTGAGTTTTCTGTTTTCAATGATGAAATGCTATTGGTTTAGTGGGGCGACAACGATAGTTAGTTAGTAGCAGTAATAGTGTTTCAAATCATTTAGGGTTAAGCACTTTAATTGGAAATATCTTGCATGCCATCGTGTTTGGTGGGGCAGATTGGGCATTCAGGGGGGCATTGCCCCCCAATGCCCATGGCTAGATCCGCCCCTGGCTTATAGGTTCATTTTGCTTTGAGGTGTTGGAGGTTGGAGGCAGAGAGTGTGAATGCACTTGTCCACCACCACCAGCTGCAGAACAAAACTGTGTGGCCAGAAGCCAACTTTCCCTGTGTATACAGTCTGCAGGAGAAAACGATAGAGTTGGGCCAATAGATCTCTTTTCGTTTTTTGCAATTGTTGCTGCGTGATCAAAGTATAGCAGTGGCAGAATGTAAAACAAAAACGGTTGTGTCATAACGACAACAACATCTTTTGAATCTTTTCAAATCCACTATGCTTTACCATTGCACTCTCTTTTTTATGAACTAGTTCAGTTCACAGTTCACACATTTAAAGACAAACCTGTTCATCCCATATCGGAGATTTTATGTACAGTTTGCAAACTTTTGAAAGTGGCACCTTTCATACAATCCTCATGTAAGAGAAGTAACATCCATTAAAGCTCATGGTTCTATTTTACTTATTTTTCGTTCTTTTCTCTTTCTCTCTCTCTCTCTCTCTCTCTCTCTCCCTCTCCCTCTCTCTCTCTCTCTCTCTCTCTCTCTCTCTCTCTCTCTCTCTCTCTCTCTCTCTCTCTTGTTCAAAATGATCAGCAAATAGCCATATACAACCACAGACTTCATCCCTATTCGGTATGAGGTTCACCTAAAACGAATACATAATTTTCCTCTTTATTATGAGTCAATTTGTGAACGCTGTTGTTTGTGAAGGTTTTATTCTGAAGGCTCTCAGTTCAGTTATCACAGCCTGCACATCTCTGCACTAAGGTGCACAGATCTACAAGCTCACATTGTGTCGTGTCTGCGTCGTGTTGTGAGCTTGTAGATCTGTTTTCAGCATGGAACACGTTGTACGACAGAATAATTCAGGCATCACTGACTGTGCTTCACAGTGGGAGAGAGGACTTAGAGTTTGGCAGTTTACGGCGATATGCACACACAAACATAGATGACTATTAATTAAGCTACTGGAAGCTATTTTTCGTAGCACATTATGTTTAATAAAACAACACTAAGACGTTTCTCTGCAGTGTACTGTTGAGTTGGGAGTTTTCTGTTCCATGTCTGTTGTTGGCTGCTGCTGCATGAATGGAAGGATGCTTGCTGCAGTGAGCTGAAGGGCTGACGGCTGAGAAAGAAAAATGTGTGTTGGATACGATTGGGGGCTAAATTGACTGATTAGTGTCAGAAATTTCACCTGGAAGACTCACTCTTGAACGAAAGTAAATGCAAGAAAAGTGACGTTCACTCTGCCAGAAATTAACTAATTCAGTGTTTTTCACCCATTTACATACCAGGGCCCACTATTTATTCTGCATTTGAGCCACAGACGACCATTTGATGACATTTTCACTACATTCTATAGTTGTGTAGACTTCGGATGGTGAATATTTTAACTCTTGAGTGTAAAATGAAACCAAATGGAACGCGAGGGTCCAGTTTGGTTTCATTTTTATGCTCTCAAAGAGTTATAACTGGTAACCAACGTTCCATCATTTAGCGTGGGGTCCCCTGGCCACTGGTTGAAAACCACTGAACTACTTCATTAGAAATGTAGACCATTCCCTAAAGTTCACCCAGATTATGAGTGTGTTTGCGAATTGTTCTTTGAGTGTGTTTGCGTACAACACTGCCCACAAATAGTATATAGCGGTAAATCTGTCTGAAGCTTGGAGGCAATGCGGTCTATGTGAAAGGGATATAAAACATTTGGTTACCAAAGTTATTAGTGGACCCAAACGTGGAACATTTGGGAAAGGTACAGGTTTTTATCAAGCTACAATGATTGTTGTGACTTCTCTATATGTATTAACATTTGTTACTCAGTAATGTAGATGTAATTATCAAAAGTGTAGATAGTTGTTTTTGTTTATTTTTTTCGTGTGCATTTTTGTTGTTGTTTTGATGATGTCAAAGTTATTTGTCTGCAAGTTGTATATGCATTTCAGTTTCAATTATTTGGGGGTACAATTGCAATATAGCCCACAGGTTGAGAACCTCCCATACAAGATTGCGTTTTCTTTCAACAATATTCCAATTGTTGTTGTTTTTTGTTTGTTTTGTGTTTAAGGGTACTCCAGGGGGGCCCAAAGCGCTCACGTATGGACCCTCCTTCTCCGACCAGGACACCCTCAGCATCCCAGAAGGTATACACCACACGCACACACACACACACACACACACACACACACACACACACACACACACACACACACACACACACACACACACACACACACACACACACACACACACACACACACACACACACACACACACATTGTTTTCAAGGAAAAATATTGTCCTAAAGACACTGGAGTAGTTCTTTTAAGCTCTACTTGCCAATATACAGAGGGGCAGAAAAGAGCAGCTATACAAATAGTATATATCCAATATCGCAAACAATATCCAGTCCAGTGATATGGATAGAATACTGACGCCCTCTGCCCATGCACAGTCAGACCTATAGTAATTACTAATTACCCTAGTACCCTGTGTCGACCTGTCATCATTATGATTATGACGTTATGTTAATATTTATGTGACATAGGCAGTTTATGTGAGTTTATGTGACATAGGCAGGAGGAGAATTGTTCTTACTGTACATTACTTTACGTAACGTGGGTAACTACTAACTCACCCATTGAAAACAAAGTATGGCCTTACTGAATGTGAAAATGTAAAGAAGTCATGTACCTACTGCAAAAAGTCCCACAGTCCCTTACGTAAGCGTTACTCGTAAGGGCGTCAGTCCCTACACTGATACTATGCCAGTGATTCTCAACGTGTGTGACGCGTCACTTTACTGTGACGCTTGACATGCAGAGGTGTGTCTCTACAGCTCACATCTCTACAGCTTGTAAGTGTACGACCATTTGTCAGTCTTTGTAGCCAACCTGTGCTTATGTGTATACTTACTACTCGGTCTGTGCTGCGGAACCAAACCCGCGGTACCGCAACGGCGTGCAGTCAGTCCAGGGCCGTGGAGTAGAGGACACACACACACACACACACACACACACACACACACACACACACACACACACACACACACACACACACACACACACACACAACCCAGCTAAACCTGGGGGACAAAGGAGGCGCATGCTGATGATTCAGTGAGATTTGCCAGAAAGAGCCCATGGAGCATACCAGGCATACCCGTAACTGCTGATGCGAGCAGAGGCGCAGCGCGTGGCACAGACAAAAGGGACTTTTGGGCAACACAAAGGAGCCCCCTGCCAGCACGTTCGTCCCCAGCTGGAGTTGTTGACCCCTGTGTCCACCTCTTGTTTACTGGACTCCCCCCCACACACACACACACATACATGCCTACTACTGGCCAGGGTGTGAGTTTGAGCCAAAGAGCGCACTCTTGTGGATGTAGTTGAGTAATGCGAGGATACGGTTGGAGTGATGGTGGCATCCAGGTGTACTGTTTGAGTTCTTTGACTCACTTTTGTTTTTATCTGGTCTGACATGTCTGCAGAGTCAGCCATGGTCCCAGCCCATCTCTCCCTACTTAGCAATGACAATTACAATTTAGGCTTTCTTAAAGGTAGGGGAAGTGATTTCACTTTTGTCAGATATCACCCAAAAAATATTTTTTTCTGTTAAAATGCTCTATTATAAGGTGTGGAAACCACATATGGAGTTTCCCCCTCCCCCACGTTAGCAGAGGAGCTAATAAAAGTTCCCCAGGTCACCACAATTCTCCTCCAATCAGGAGAGAGCAGCAGGTTCACATAGTGTAGCTACTTTTGGGGGCCCCTAGTGCACCAGGCTGGTACTACACCATGAATTTCAAATCACTTCCCCTACCTTTAATCCAGAGTGATTTAAGTAAAAACATTGCAATACATCATATACATACAGATTAGTTGAACTTACAAATTACAATTCGAGCGAAATGTACAATATATTTTACAATTTACATTTTAAGGACTAAAACCTGGTAATACATTTGACACAGGTAACTGCTACCTAAGTGTACTTAATATGCTATCTAAACTATGCAGCTTGGTATTGCAAGTGCTATGGGTCGATATGTACTGCAAGTGCTATGGGCTGAAATGGAGTCTGAAGAGGTGTGTTTTCAGACTGTGGCGAAAGATAGGGAGTGAGTCTGTGGTTTTGATTGCAATGGGAAATGCATGCTATAGTTTTGGAACTATGGAATCTCCTAACTTATTATCTGTTTTGGGTAGTACTGACAAAATCGCTACGTAGGGAATTACATCTTACATATTACTCTAATATTATTGCATTTCCAGCAAAAGTTGTGTGATTGACTGACGAACTGACTGACTGACTGAACAGCAGTATTGGCAGAAATGTAATTGGTACAGGGTATACAATTTACAATTTAGGCATTTAGCAGACGCTCTTGATCCAGAGCGACTTAGAATAGTAAAAAAGTTTACAATTCAATCAGAATTTACAATACAATACATATACAATGTAAGCACTAAAACATTGTAATACATTAGGCACCCTATATAAGCCACTGTAGCAAGTACTGTGGGTTGGTATGTAATTCAAGTGCTATGGGCCGAGATGGAGTCTGAAGAGGTGTGTTTTTAGACTGTGGCGGAAGATACAGTAGGTAGTGAGTCTGTGGTTCTGATTGCGGTGGGAAGTGCATTCCATAGTTTTGGAGCCAGGAGGGAGAAGAGGTAGGGGCGCGTGGAGTGTTGTCCAGGCGTTTTTAGCGGGAGTACTGCCAGCTTCCCAGTGTCGGCTCATCGGAGTGCATGAGAGAGCTTGTAGGGTTTTATGAGGCCAGTGAGATGTGGTGGAGTCAAACCTTTGGTTGCTTTGAATGCAAGCGTGAGAGTTTTGAACTTGTGCAGCGACTGGGAGCCAATGGAGGGAACGGGAGTGCAGAGTGACATGTGAGAATTTTGGCTGGTAAAAGACCAAGCGGCACGTGGCATTTTGGATCAATTGAAGGGGCTTAAGTGCACATGCCGGTAAACCAGTAAGGAGGGAGTTACAGTAGTCCAGTTTAGATATGACTGTTCTGTGGGTGAGAAGCTGAGCTGACTCTTGGGTGATGAAGGGTAAGTCATACATAAATGTAATCAGTACAGGGTACAGTCAGACACAGCCAATGGAATCACCGAAAAAAGTCCTTGCTGTCTTGTTTTCATTCAAGTACTGTGTTTGGCAGTGTAAGAATATTACTCTGCCAAAATGGGTATTATGTAATGTTACTCTGCCAAAACATGCCTTGTTACTCATTAGAGCTTGTAGTTGTATTACGAAAATAGAACAGATAACAACATAGATGTGTAGTAGTTTGTAGATCCTAATCCATGCAGCACACATGACGTACACTACAAGTTGTCGCTAAAAAGATTGTGTTGTGAATCTCTTTTCTTTCGTAGCCTGGATTCCAGTCTGGTTTGCTGTGTTCCGCACACCTGAAATGTCATTTCAAAAATCCATCTGGCCAGAGCCTGCTTGACTCTCATTTTCCTGACATATTCACGTGTTTCTGATTTGATGGTGTTCAAACCCTCCAAACCCCAGACCAAACAGAAGCCTCGGCTGCATTTCAACTTTAATATGTCCTGCCTTACCATTGGGTTTAGGTTCCTGGCCAGACTGATTTGCGAAGTGACATTTCAGATGTGCAGAGCGAAGCAATTCAGACATGATTCCAGGCTAATTATTTTGTGGGTGGGAGGGGGGGAAACTTGGGAAATTAATAAAGTAATATGCAGCATATTACTCTTTGAATCAAGTAATACAGTACGTACAGTAATATAACATTACTTTTTCTAAGGGGTGATAAGATATCACTCTCTATTATATTACTATTATATTATTCTATGAGTGATATTGGCCAACACTGCTTATTATAACTGCATTGTTATTGCTAGATATACAAATGTACATACAGTATAATCCTGGAGCACATTTTTTGTGGGGGGAAAAAATGTACAAGCTCCAGTGCATCACCACCAGAGTGGTTAGCCCTCGAGGTTATACTCTGGTGGTACTGTAGGTCACGGGAGACTGAGTTCTAAAAATGCCTTTTCTAAGAACCCTAATGAATCTATGAGACTGGTGTAAAATAGACCTCTCTCTCTCTCTCTCTCTCTCTCTCTCTCTCTCTCTCTCTCTCTCTCTCTCTCTCTCTCTCTCTCTCTCTCTCTCTCTCTCTTACAGGCTAAACTGCAGCTGAGAGGAACTACTCTAATCCTTGAGCACAAACTTGCAAAAATAGCCTTCCTGGACCTGAGAATTGCCTTGTATGGCAACAAAGAATGGATAGCGGGTGAGTTATGAAAGGAGAGGTAGAGGGAAACATATGGAGGCCCAAACCCTAGGAGGAGGCTGCCTGAAAAAATATAATTAATTAACCTGTTGATTTATACTTAAAAGGGCCTTGCTGAGGCCCTTAAAAACACCCCATGCACATGAACATGCAGAAAGAGAAAAACACAAAAAGATGATTAAGAGGGATGAGATGTTTTGGTCTGCTGTACTGCTGTGTAAAGAATTGTTCATTGATGTTTTTGCGACCATAGGTCACATTTACTATGACTGTACACACTCAGGACATGGTCCATATATGGCCAGTACAGAATTCATTCCATATGTTGATCCCCATGACCCCCCATGTTAACAGTTCTACTCCTAAAAACGTCTTAGAAAAGTTGTGTTTTAATTGTTTTACACCACCAGGCCATTTGCCTTCCACACACAGTGTAGGCTGTAGGGAATGATCCGATGCTAAAATGCCAAGATTCATCATAAAGAAGTGAAATCAGCTTCAATCTGGCTGCCGATTGCCACAATATGCTCAGATATGGAACTAAATACTGCACGTGTGAAGCCCTGTATTCTTTGTTACATTATTTACAAGAGAACGATCCCAGCCAAAGATGCTAATTCGGTTAGCATCGACCGGGATTAAAGTGGCTTAATCAATGGAGTAAACAAGTTACTCAATCACTCGAAATGTCTGACACACATTCCTCCGAAATTTTGTTCTGAGAGCTGCAGCGTTGGATGTTGTAGCTCTCCGAACTCCACTTCGGAAGGATGGAGAATGTGATTGGTCGGTTGCCGGCAATCGCCCCCAACACACACAGCGCTGCTACTACTACTGTATATTGTATAGTCATTTCGTTTGTTTTGGATCTGCGAAACGGCGTCAGCATGCATGAAGATTGTAGTGAGAGGGTCAGTGGAGCCATTTGAAGAGGTCAGCAGAGCACGCTCACAGGATCTGCGAGGCTGCAGTTGGGTGCTATTGGACTCGGCAGGCGAGCTGCCAGATTGCTGCAATGTATCGGTGCATGTTGAAGCACATGGCTTGACTCCACGCAGATCATCAAAACAGCTTGCAGACAAGATAGAAAAGTGCTTTCCCTCGTCTATATTCCTCATCGGGCATATGAGGATGTTGTAGAGCAGTGGTTCCCAAACCTTTTCATGTCAGGGACCCACAAAATTATACTATAATTTTGGATCCCCCATTATGTCCAACAACGACCAACAGCTCTAGCAGTGTCAATCGAGACAGTCTCGCTTTTTCCGAACAAGAATGGGTGAATTATGGACGTAATCTGTGTTTGGAGAGTCGGAGAGAGTATGAACAGGGCTTTAGCGAGTGGGTGGAATGAACTTGCTCTCCATAGATACATAGGTCTAATGTACAGTGTAGTACACTGTGCAGGTCAGCTGATTGCTGTGTTGGAGGACTGTGGAGCCAGAGCTGAGTCCAGTGATTAGAACAAGGTTAGCCTACCTACAGCCTACCTTGCTTGCTTCCATGCTTTTCAACGACGTGTAGCAGCAAATAATGTTATTTGTTAAGTCATTGAAGATTGAACCTCCTTCCACTTTGGTGGAACTAACTGCTCAGTGACAGAATTACATGAAGCGAAACGTAAAAATCTTTTAGCAGTGAAATGGAAATGGTTGTCATTTTCTTATGAATCCCACCTGAAACACTGGCTTGTGAAGTTTCTGAGCCAATCAGAGTGCCGCATATCTCCATCTTTGGCTAAAGACCAAAGATGATATTAAAAACTTGGTTTGTAATCACAAGCACCTGTGTTTGGAGAACGTTTACTATTGCTGTCGGACTACACGTCATTATGCAGCGCGTTTTTGTTTTCAGGAAGGAATTAAAAGTTGATTTTTATGGACGTTTGATATAAAAAATGCAGACAACATGCACAGGAAATATTGCATATTGCCTGGTGGCAATATATGCAGGCACATGAAGGCTGGAGCCTGCAAGGCTAGTAAATGTGGACGCCGCATCATGAGAATCCTGTACTGTGCTTGGTACCCCCATCAAAGTCCATGCAAATGTCAGTAACACTTAAAATTCTGCTCTCAAAAGGTTGATTCGTCACCTTCCGTCCTCTCAGCTACCAGACCCACCACGGTAGGGGTCATGTCACTGCGGTGACACTGTCTGCCCATCACACCTCCGCTCACACATTAATGACACATGCAGGCTCCTTCACGCCCCTGGTACACACACACACACGCACACACACACACACACACACACACACACACACACACACACACACACACACACACACACACACACACACACACACACACACACACACACACACACACACACACACACACACACACACACACACCATTCACACACACACACACACCTTTCACGCACTTGGCACACACATGGCATGCTGGGGCCTTAATTTGGGCCTGAGTCCCATGCAAGGAATTGATCGCCTCAAGGAAAAACCTGTCAGGGATGCATCTCACTGGAAAGTGTCACCTCCCATGAAAGTCCTTGCCCCCTTAACATCAACATACCTGGGAAAAAAAAAAAAAAAAAAAAAAAAAAAAAACAAGTTAATTAAATCTAACTACCCTAAAGCTATAGTATACTAGGTAACTTTTTTTTTTATTAAAACAAATCTTTTATTAAAACAAAAATGGATATCTGTTAGGATATTTGTCATATTAGCCATTCCCTGAATTTAAGTTGTTTTGGATTGAGAGCATCTGCTACATGCCTAAATTAAAGCCTGTTCTAGGTAGATCTGCAGAGTGCAAACTTGCGCATTGCGCACAAGTGGGACATGGCCTACTCGTGCATGAGCGGAGCAGGCTAATACTCATGACAATAGCTATAAAGGTCTCTTACTCACATCAAAAAAATAATAATAATTAAGAATCCCTGCACAGATTGGGTCTGGCACTCCTCAATTTGAATTATATTTCGCCTCAGCCTAAAATTGTGCTGGACAAATCAGAGACCACTATTTAAAGTGACACTTTTTTGCTGTGTCTTTATAATCTGTTTGGAACTCGCCCTCGGAAATAAAACCTCAACACAGTAAAGTGAGACTTGCATGACTCAGTGAGATTGTACAATGCTCATGTAATACCACAAGGTGGCAGCATTGCACATAGAACAATAATGTCCCCATCACTGCAACAAGTAACCAACATTTTATTTGTGCATAGCCTTGTGCATAATATTTTAGCACATTATGTATATATATATTTTTTGCCAACAGTGCTGCTGCTGTGTGAATATCTGAACATGCACAGATTATAGTGCCGTAAATTCCGAGCATAATACACAAACTCTGATTTATGCTGTTGACCTATATAAAAAAAATAGCACTCAGAACATTCACATGAAATTGGTGTGTCACACATGGATAACCTACAGAAATATATCGGGCATTAAGCATATCTCTGTGGCTCTAATCTGCTCGTTGCATATGTACGCACGCACACACGCAGGCAGGCACACACACACACACACACACACACACACACACACACACACACACACACACACACACACACACACACACACACACACACACCCCTACCGTATAGTGCAAAGGATTTACCATGGAGCCTGATGACGTCAAACTGGAGGAGAGGGGAAAAAAAGAAAGCGTATTGCCATGGAAACGTTCTCCCTCAGTTTTCTCCACCATGCATCCCCTTCTCCAGGTTTCAGTGACACTAAATACAGTATTATTGTACAGACAGACCCACGACATATGTGTACATACACAGCTCGTGGAAAATCCTACATGTTGTTATGACAGAGGCACATTTTTAGTTAATTTACATTGTTCTGCTGCCTGGGGCGGATGTAACATTTCCCAATTGGGGGGGCAGGAGAAAATGGTATGAAGCCGCGCCAATGCCAATTTCAGTTACAAGACTTTTATTAGGCAAGTAAGCATCAATAATAACATCAGTTGATGTTGAAGTTGCATCACACACGCAGCATGCATAAAGCTAAAGGTCTGACTCAGAGTTTTCTGTTTTCAATGATGAAATGCTGTTGGTTTAGTGGTGAGACGATTGTAGTTAGTTAGTAGCAGTAGTAGTGTTTCAAATACTTTTAAATATAAGCACTGAAACAACTTGGGTTGTTTTGCATGCCATCGTGTTTGGTGGGGCAGTCTGGGCATTTAGGGGGGAAATGCCCCCCCATGCCAATGCCTAGATCCACCCCTGGCTGCTGCTGCAATCCAATCCACTCCCTATGTATGGGCATACAGTATCAGGGCCATGCACACAAATGGGGGGCTACAGCCCATGCCCTTTTACCCGTCTGTACAACAGCTGCCCTTTGCAGACCACGCATGTGGCATTTGCTATGGTGAAATAAATGCAAATGCCACTCCTTGCCATTCCACGCTGGAAGGCAGAATTAAATTATTATTTTTTTGCCTCCTAAACTTGAACACAGCGTTTTGCATTGGGCAAATTTGCCAGGATTTAGCCAACCCCACTAGGGTGGGTTGGAAGAATGATAGTAAAATATACGTAATATATTTTCCTTCAAGAATTATGTGAATGTGTGCAGTTTATTTTAACTTTAGTGTACAAATGGAGCCCACTTACGGACCCATAAGGGACCTTTCGGTTCCAAGTCATGATATAATGTGCATCAGCCTCAGCTTGGCAAATCAGTACCCATTTTGCCAACATGTTTGAATACTGTGTCCTGATTGGCTACCCAATATTCTGGAGTAGGAATGGGTGTACTATTGAGCTATTCCAGACCAATCTGCTGGCTGGCAATCTTTTTTTGCCAACAGCTGATTCGGTATGGCTTTAGCCAAGCTAGGGGCTGGTTGTTCTGCTCTTCTCCCTGAAAATACTGAAATAATACTGCTATTTTCGTTTTAATTTTTGTCCAAAAGTGTCCTCATGCCCCTCTCTAACTCTCTCTGACACACTCTCTGCAAGTCCCTGTTTAGATTTGTGCTCTTGGAAAAAAAATGATAGTCCCTATTTCAATTAAAGCAAATGTAGGATTTATACTGTAGATGGGCATGGTTTATTTTCAGTGCCTGGAGGGTACATGATGTACTAGAAGTCTTGTTTGAACATTGATGGAGGGACTACGTGTGCATGGCTGTACGACAGTTATTAGAAGAACCCGCTTTGAAGAACACGCTTGTTTGTATTAATTTAGTTTGATCAATTAGCAGTCAAATTCAAATTCTAAAAATGAATGTTGATAACCAGGTGTTACTGTTGATTTGTCGGCATCCTAGAATGCTTTTTCTTGATTTTGAACAAAATATCACAGCCACAGGAGTAATTTATTTCTTAAATGGGCTCCAAACTTAAATTCTGATTGTGTTTCTTATTCTCTCAGGGTGCTATTCTGACTGCAGTACCAGAAATGGCCACAAAACAGCCCCCCCCCCTCACTCATTAGAATAAGCATGATCTGCCTGGTTTCAGTCGCACTTGCTTTCATTGGGCTTCTTTGAGAGGGGATGTGGATCCATGCATACCAATGACTCAAGGGGTAGGTGGAGGCAAAGTTAAAGTCTATTCAAATTTTGCCCTGAATATGATTCAGGTGCCCCCTTTCAAGACTCAAAAAATCACAGATTAGGGATGCACTGAAACAGCCAAATATGATGAATATATATTATCTTTTTCCCCTATTTGCTGTCATGGCTGAAGTAGTTCTGGTCATTTTATGGGGGTCACTGGGGCCACACAGTAAAAGTAAATTCATCCAAAAAACAAACTTAATTCTGGACGTCAGTGAATACAGTTGACAGCACTATATTAATGATAAGTATTTCATACAGCTTAAATTAATCTTAACTATGCCTTTAATGTTCATATTATTGTATTGTGTATTCAAAAAGCCTAACAGTAGACCCTTGTTTTCCTGCCTTTCAATGTGGGTTGTCGTTTTCTCACAACCTTTTTAAGTAAAAATCCCACAGATGGCTTTAATTGCACAGCAGCAGCCGCCCCACAATGCATTTCTGCCAATACAAACACAGGTTTATGGCTGCCGGGCTCAGAGGAGAGGGCTGTGGAGGGGAGGCGATCAGGAGGACTGCAATATGTCTCTCCGCGCGCGCGCGCGCGCGCACACACACACACACACACACACACACACACACACACACACACACACACACACACACACACACACACACACACACACACACACACACACACACACACACACACACGCTGTGTACACAAAATGTGCACAACAAAGCGCAAACCCCTCGCTCTCTCTCATGCACGAACACACGCGCGCACAATACGTGCATGTAAACACAAAATGTCCTAGGAGGTTGCGGCTGGCTGTCAGTGGCTCTCTGTGTGTTTATAGTGGCTTATGAGGGGGATCCTGGGACGCTGCTATTTTTAGCCCTGGTTTCATCATTCCGCTCGCTCCAATGTGTGTGCAGCAAGCAGCAGCAGCAGCAAGCAGAGAGGCTGCTGGGGCTGCATTCTAATGAAGATAAGGGTGGATGGATGGGAGAAAAACATCCTCTGTTTGTCACACAGAGAGAGAGACCAAACCTGATGTAGTATTACATGCTGATTGCTTGCAGAGGACAACAGGGACCTCCTCCTCTATCTGGGAGGAGCTGAAATGTCAGATGAAATGAAGAACTATAGCTTTTTACATGTTACAAGAAGGACATGTAGCATGCTTTAGTTAGAACAGGCCAGATGTGAGGTGAATGCAGCATCTGAGATCATGATCTAGATGGAATTATACCCCCCTTGACTGTCAGTGTCACTGTCAGTGATGTGCTTGTTTCGAGAAAGCGATATGTTACGACATAATTTAAGGAACCCTTAGTGCCAGTGTTTTCCCCCTCCGGGTTGCCACAACACAACACGCACAGTCACGATCAGCAAACTCCCAAGTCCGGATGTGGTTGGTCTGTGATGTGAGTGGGACCAGCAAAAAAAACAAACAATTAGACTCACTCATGTGAGCTGAGATCTGTGCGGGGGTTGATGTTGGGGCGCACATCATGCAGGGAAATTAGATTTGAAACCGGGTCGTTTGGCCGTCGTGCGGCCAGCCGGGGCGCCTGATGGAGAAAGGAAAGGAACCAGTCGAAATTACACGTTCACTTCAGTCCACGCGATAGGTCCAGCCTTGTTAGGTGATGCAAAGCAGGTTGTACTCCTCAAAGGAAGCATGATGTCAGTTTGCTGCCCTTAATTTCTTATTGGTAAATATAGCTGCAAGCAGAGGGATAAGACGGGGCCAAGCAAGCAGCTAAGGCAATAAGCAATAGACCCGTATCTGAGTCTCATACTTTGAGGTGATGCCACCATCTTGGAAGATGACAACACACCTGGAAACAAGTGTGATATTCAATGGAATGCAGACTATGCAACTACTACACCCACAGAAGCAATGGATGTAGATATGGTGTGTAGATATCAAGAAAATCTTACCTCCTGGAGGAGTCTGAATACTTGCCCTCTGGTCGCTAGTACTGCTAGTACAGTTCTAGTTCATATTCAAGCTCCTCATTTGGCATAAGCATTAGATTTTATTGACAACAAATGGGGTTGCAAAATCATGGGATTAAAAATTGTAGAAATACAGTAAGTTGTTTAGCCCAATCCCTTTGGATTCTTATGCGAAGCTTAAACAAAAAGTAGTATTCACTTTGAGGGCACAACACGTTGTAATGGAGACATTAGCCAGTTTAAGATCCTCCCACGTGATATGTACAGCGCCACCTGTGAATGATTCGGTGCTTGATATACTGTATAAGCCTCGCAACCGCCGGAGCCTCTCCTCTGACGGCAAATTGAAGCTTTTGCTGTCTTGTTAACAACGTGGACAAGAGGTATGCTGTAACGTCAGCATGGAAACCAGAGACACCAGTGGAAGAAGTGGGCCCCATCGGCGTCGCCTGCTTTATTACCTGTGTTGGGCTTCTGTGGCGACTGTGACGGAATACGTCCACGTCCTCGTCGTGTCAACTGCTTTCTTAAAGTCCCTATTAGCCAGTTTAAGATAGCTCTCCCTACGACTTCGACACGACAAGGATGGTGCTCCGCCCAACATGAAAGCAAGCGATGCCGACGGGGCGTCTCCACTGGCGTCTCTGGTTTCCATGGTGACGCTCCTCTGCATTATACCTCTCGTCCACATCATGAATAAGACGCCAAAAGCTGCGTTTTGCCGTTGGAGGACAGACTCCCACCGCCATGAGGCTTATATACTGTATATCGAGCACCAAATCATTTACGATTGGCGTCCTACATCGAAGAGATCTCTAATAATGGCCAGTCAGATTTCCGAATCAAAGGTTTCCACAGCATGTTTGCCTTGCGGTATAAAACGTATCTTTGATAAATGATTTTTCCTTTCCTCGGAATTCTCAAACTCTATCCATCAGTTGGTTCACTTGTGTTGTGTGTGTGTGTGTGGGGGGGGGGTCTGCTTTTCTCCCCGAGATGTCTCAGGATTTATATGAAATACTTGTTATTATTACCACATCTATTTTTGGCTCTCGCTGGCCTCCCCAGACGTCTCTTGAAGGGGCACAGCAGCGGTTTGTTTAGAGACCAGGGTTGCGTCATGCCACGGTAATGGAGAATTTAGTGAGAGAAAGAGAGAGGTCTTCGTGCGCAGAGAGAAAGGCAGTCAGGCAACCAGCAGCCATCATTGCAGCCGAAGAGGCCAGATGGATGGCAGATCCCGAAAGCTTAAATAAGAGGCACTAGATCTTTGAAACACATCAGAGATTTTCCGTCATGTGAGAAAATAAAGACGCACGCAGGGTTCTTGCCAAGGCTCCTGATTAATAACAGCCAGGTGGTGCGTCAGGGAATAAGAGATGGCACTTGAGAGAATCGGCTGACTGTTGATAGATCCTCTTGATAGTTGTGTATAAATTATCATCACATACAGTAGGCTATCTGCTCTTTTATTTACTTTTGGTTTGGCTCTGCCCCACAATGCGTCCTTTTCGGCACTCAACTAAGAGTTGTTTCTTAACCCGTAGAACATTTAACTTTTTTTGGGGGGGGGGGGGGGAGATTTGGCAACCGCCAACCGCAGACAGACGAGCCATTTTATTATAATAATCACACAAAAGTCCAGAAAAGAGAGAAAACCACTGAGGATTCATAGATCGATTTGTTGTGTGAAATTGTTGACAAGAGACCCTAAAACACACAAAAAATGAACAAAAAATTGTTTTTGATGTCACAAACCCGAAAATCTGGACAGATGTAAATTGTACAGTTACTATTATACAGCCTAGTGCCATCACCACCTCTCTGATCGATGTGGAGGAGGTGAAATTGTGGGAACGGATGGAGGCTAACCGATCATCCCATCATCGTCATCACCATCATGATCATCAGCATCATCATCATCATCAAGTGACTGTGATGACTCATTTATTGTGTCTCCTCGTTCGCCTACCGAGGAGGAGCTGAAGATGGAACTGAAAATGTGTTCTGGTTTATGTCCCACGTACCCTCCAGTCCTCTGTGTACCCTTCTCTTGTTTTGAACGCATGTGACTTTGATTTACTGGTTGCAATGATGCTGTGGCAGCCGGGTTAGAGCAGACCATGAGTCAGACGGACCGAATGCCCTATGATGTTTATCAAACGTTTATGGTGGTGGTGGAGGAGGGAGGTTTGCAATGAGCAGAGCTGCAGCTCTGCTCATTGTAACCCCCTATACAACTATACAACCAGTGCTTCCCAAAGTGGGGTACGAGGACCCCCGGGGGCACTTGAGTGAGGGGCATCCCCAGCTAAATGGAATACATGAAGGCTCAGCACAAATAATACTCAGACCAGCTGAAATGTTGTGACATTGAGGGGTCAGAAAGCTGAGTGCTCGGGAGGGCTGTTGCAGCCTGAAAGAGGGACAAACTGGAATTTGAAATACATTGTTTTCAACGAGGGTGGCTAGTAGTACTACTACTAGTAGTAGGCTTACTACAAAGCAATCTAAAATAGAGGGATTTGTAATCATTAAAGCTGGGCTGTTTCTAGTGTTTATGCTGTACTAAATTATCTAAAATAAAGGGATTTATAAACAAAGCTTGCCTGATTATTACAATCTAACGATCTAAAATAAAGATAAAGAAGCCGAGTTTACGGCGGTGTAACTCTGTCTATAGTCAGGGCCGAGTATTATTTGGGCCGAGCCTTCCTGTTACCGCTAAATCATAGTTTAGAACCACATGGTTTTACAGGGGAAATGGTAGTCGCAGATCTTGGTGCACATACACCAAGATTGGATGAAGGCTTTTTTCCCGAAGTCAAAACTAAAACTCCCTATAGTAGGGAGGAAGTAAAAGGGGTGGGGGGTCGAGGACTAATGCATGTCAAACATGATCAGAATCTCCGCAAGAGCCATAAAAATCTTCTCTAGGGTTGTTTGCTATAATTATCTGTTCAAACGTCAACACAACCACAAAATATAGACATGCGGAATCACTTATCTAGAAAACAAAACAAAAACAAAGTCATCATGCTCTCTCTTGAGTCTTAACCACTCATTCTCTCCTCTCTCTGTCTTCTTGTTTCTTGTCCAGAAACAGATCAAATTCTACATGCAGAGACAGGCACGCACCACAGCATGGAAACTGAGTCCGCGTGAAGGGATGGGGAGACGAGGTGTAATATCGTGTGGGACCCTCCGGTGAGCTCCGAACAGCTTGCAATTACTGATCTGACATGGCTGTCGAGGTGGAAGGAGGTGGGGGGTGGCTGGCAATGAGGGTTCCCATGTAGCATGTCTCATTGTCTCATCTCCAGGGGAAGATGACAAGGCACTGCAGGGTAAAGACACCTTCAGCATGACAGAGGATAATGATCGATAGACGTCTCTCTCTCTCGTATATTGAAATGTTACCTCAAATGAAATCAGATGAAATGATATAGGAGTGAAGAGTGGTTGACCGGTCAGATGCATTCTCTATGATATATAAACGTGGATAGCAAGATATAGATAGTAAAATGTGCCTATACTACTGCAGTGGGAAATTCACTGGACTTCTTAGTTTTCAAATCAAACCATTGGTTTAGAGACAACACACACAAACCATGGTAGTTTATGATAATGACAGTTAACATGATCAAACAATTAAAAGGGAGTGCCATTATTTTTGTATTTATTTTGTTTTATTTATTTATTTATTTTTTAATTTTGTACAGAGGTGGCAGTACTTACTTACTAATTAGATCCCTTGGTGTGTATTTATGTGTAATGATTTCTTCCCTTTGTATTTAGGGTTTCTTCCTGTAGTCTGAAAAACCTGTCCCGTCACATGTGCCAATGAAAAACAAACTGCAATATAGTGACATCACATTTTACCGTGCCTGTCATGGGTATACGTCACAGAAGATTTTCACTTACCAAATGGACACTTACAGGTCCATTTGGTAAGGGGGGCTCCAGGGAAAAGCTTGGGGCCCCAAATTGCTTAGAAACGCCACTGCTACACACAATTATGTACTAACATAAATACAAACCAAAAGTATTATCATTTTGTCACTATGTGCATAATTTCAGGACATTATTAATCCTATAGCAGGGAAATAAAGGTTTCAGCAGCTTAATGTTATAGGTCCTTTAACTCAAACCCTCAAGTAAGTAAGGCTAGGCTCCGTACCAGTCATGCAAATGCAAAAATATATCTTGGTCGTTGTTACTGTGCAGCGTCAGGACTGGCATACATTTAGATTTTCATTTCGTGTTTAATAATTCTGCCCTGTGTAGCAAGATGTGAACACTTTAATGCAGCAGTCCCATTTCCCATCACCACTATCAGGACAAGATCACAGCAGCCAGCATCCCTTGATTGCAACGCTACAGCAAGATTGAATCAGATAACAAACTCCAGTAGCTGAATTAATTCTGTGTACGTCAGGCTCACGCTATCTGTTCTTCCGGCTCATTGTACGAATCATCCATTGTTAACCTGTGGGCCGGGGCCCACTGGTAGTTGGTATATTGCAGTTGGGCAATATACTGTATATATGGCAATGTGTTTAAGGGAGATAGGATGGTAACGAAATTACCGTCAGAGCGTGGGAACGCCTCTTCCCCAATGCTAAATACTCTAATAGCGTAAAAAGGCAGATGAGACGACATTGGAGCCGACAGTGTCACCGCTTCCCCGGTGTGGAGGCACCTCCTTCATATTCAGTATATCCTGTGATCTTTTGTGGCCAGTTGTAGTATATCATTTCAACAAAAAACAAATTAATTATTACTAGAATCCCTTAAACTAAAGAAAGCAGAAAATGACAAACAATTAACACTCATCTTTTACAATAACAACCTAAAACATGAACCCTGGTTGAAAGAAACCAAAGTTGTCCTTTAAACAGAAAATCCATCATGGTTGCCTCTATGTGCCTCACTATAAACAAGCCCCTGCCCCCCGATGTCGTTTCAAAGGTGGCGTATCAGTAGTAATGAAATGTAGTGAACTGTTGGACCTCGGCCAACTAGGGATGAATGCTGTAATTTATTCTCTTGTATTTTTTTCCCTTTCTCTCCTGGGCAGCTTCGGTATAGGTGGCAATAAATGGAGCGTTTTTAATTAAAAACTGCTGAGACACAGCGATCCAAGGAGCAGGGACTTGGCAGCTGCTGACGCGTCTTTTCCCATTCCTATGGCGCGAAGGCAGCATGCCCCAGACTGTCCTCCACGTTCAGCCAGAGGAAAACCAACAACACAAAACAAATGACTCCATCCTTCTCTGAGGGAGCCTCAAATTAACGCCCTTAGATTTTAATATGTTACAAGAAGAAGAAAAAAAAACATCTGCCAAAAAAACAACAAAGCAACATCATCTCACCGACCATAGACCCTTCCCATTAGTACTCAACTTCCACTTCCCTCCTTGTACATTGTCCATTTCCACCAGCAATCCTCCATCTAGCTTCATGTAGCCTCAGTTTGAAAGTAATTTTTTCCATGACGTAAAATTGATTTCCAAATGCCCTTAACTCAATAAGGGCCATAAACGTAAGAACGAGATGTAAACAAGGTTGTTTACTGTGGCCAAGAACTTAAAGATGTACCTTGTTTACTCCATTGAGGCACAGTCATGTCTCACCCCACATAACCCACTCCCCTCACACATTAACTTGTGCGGAGTTAATTCGAACCCCTATACACTCAGCAGGGGTTGCAGGGCAGATACAGACACCAAAGTGCTCATGCAATTGCGGTCATCCTTACTAATGCTCATTGCGAGACCACAGCATTTCCGTCCATCAATGACTGAGACACTCTGCGTCTCAGTCATTGATGGACATTTCAGAAACCTGCTGAACCCGATGAACTGAACCTCCCAGTGAGTTCATCAAGGGCCAAGTATGTTATTTTTCTCTGCTGTTACATTGGCACGGTACTGTATGTGTGGTGTTTGTTATATTAAGTTCAAGTTCAATGCTTTATTGCCATATCAACAGAGCTGACTGGAATTTGTATTAGTGTAAAAAAAAAAGAACAAACAAATAAGACATCACATAAAGTATGTTACATACAGACATATGGACGGGCAGATAGAAAAGAAGAAAGCAGGACGTAAAATTCTGATAATAAATAGCTGTTCATTACTGAATTCATAGCTGTAAAGTGCGAGTAAAAACTTAAAAAGAAGGAATTACATTGATATTATATATATAAAAAAATAATGCATCACAGTACACTGATTCATCAGTCAGCTTTATGAACATTAGCAGTTTTCAACGAAGGTTCAATGTTGTCATTAGACAAAGTTAAAGGTGAGGTCATTTGCTGCTTTTCTTCGTTTTGGCTATTCAAGACAGACATACAGATATATAAAAAGGCTACAACAAGCACACAACAATACTTTTTGATATTGAACAACCCCTACAGCATATGTATTGCACAATAAACATGTAATTGCAGCTTATTGCACAACCCTTTTTGCAGAAAACAAAACATTATTGCAGCAATAGATCAGCGTTTTGGGGCAAGATATGTCCTTTTTTCACAAAGTTTTACGGCAATATCTAAATTAAATGGAGAATTGATTTTGGCCTCAAATTGATGTCATCAATGCACGCTATTTTGTATAAATCCACCACTCCTTCAGTCCTCAGTTCTTAATTTGCATTCCCACTTTGTTTACAATGTCAACTATTGTTGATTCTCAAAGCTGTGGTGTAGCCAGGTATGGTGTAAGTCTTCTCATTGGCTGCAGGGCAGCAAATCAGGTGTGGGGTCATGCTCATTGGCTGCATGGCAGCAAATCAAGTCTGGCCTTCTGTGTATAGGCCAAAAGCCTATACCACCAGGCCTGGGCCTGGGCCTACCAAATAATTATCCATAATAATTAAAACCAGTCAACAAGAGCTTCAACTCATGATGAACAAGCCGGGGAGTACAGTAACATTTTTTAATTGGGGGTGTCAGGTGATTTCTGGACCTTTTGAATTGCAGATTTTAATTATTCTGGGTAATTATTTGGTAAGCTCAGGCCCAGGGCTGGTGGTATAGGCTTTCGGCCTACACACAAGGCCCGAGACCTGATTTGCTGCCATGCAGCCAATGAGAAGACTTACACCGTAGCTGGCTACACCACAGCTTTGAGAATACCAGCTTTGTTTACAATGTCAACTATTGTTGATTTTCCAAGCTTGGAATGTTTTATCTAACGTCGGTATTCTAATGACTCAAATATAATATAGTCTGCATATCAGTGCCGTCTCCACCTCAGGACATTGTGGTACTGCAGCTCAACTGTCCAAAAAGAAAAAGGACAAGGACTGGTTATATCAGCGGGGTGATTGAGGCTCAAACCATTATAAATAACTGTGAGAGACATACAATATTTTAAGTATTAATTAGAATGCAATTTTGCAATGGGTTGCCCCCATGATGTTGTAATGGTGATGTGCTGACATAGTAAAAGAAAGTTTATGTCATCATACATCACCTTCCTTGGTGATGATTATATATTATCATCCCAAGGTGAAACGGGTTACAGAGAAAGGTGAAAAGGGTTACAGAGAAAACGCATCACAATGACAATAGTGAGGTTGCCCTTCAAGCAACCCCAGTAATAACTAGGTCAGCACTCAGTAGAGTGCAAACTTGTATGTTGCGCACAAGTAGGCCATGGCCTACGTGAGCGGAAGGAGCTAATACTCATGACATATTTATAAAGGTCTCTCACTTACATCACCATTACGTCATCACCTAAAGTGACCGCCGAACACTGACACCAAACATCTACTAAATACAAAGGTATGAGGCATGTGTAGGCTCAATTTGTCAGTATGTCACATGATTCAGTAGATCCCGTGTGATCTTTTGTGGCCAGATATAATTTCTTGGAGTCACCACGTTCGAAGCAGAGAAAGAAAAACCAATTAACACGCATCTTTTACTTTAAGCCTGGTAAGTTGTCCTTTAACATTCATCTGGGTGTTCCCTGCCATGCACATTGTTATGCAAGCGTGATGTGTCTGAGGCTGCCAGCTATAGTGAACCTCTCCCCATGCCGTCCCCACCTTGCTAAATCCAGACAGATTAGCGCCGTTATGGTTACGGGAAGCTCCGCTGATGTCATCGCCTTGGTGAGCCGTTCGATGGTTGGGCTGAGACGGGCAGGGTATCCTCTCAGCTCTTTCCTCTCATTCACTCCCATCACCGCAGGGGCGGATATAAACATGGGCATGGCGAGGGGGTCAATGCCCCCCTAAATGCCCTGACTGCCCCATCAAACATGATGGCATGCAAAACAACCCAAGATGCCCTACTGATATTAACTAACTACAGCTGTGGCATCACTAAACCAACAGCATTTCATCGTTGAAAACGGAAAACTCTCTGAGTCAGACCTTTAGCTTTATGCATGCTGTGTGTCTGTTGCAACTTCAGCAACAACTGTGATTATTGATGCTTTACTTGACTAATAAAAGTCCTGTAACCGAAAATGGTATGGGGGCGACTTCATCGTCCATGGCATGATGCACCACGGGTGATGAAGCCGCCCCCATACCATTTTTTCCTGCCCCCCCCCCCCCCCCCCCCCATTGGAAAATGTTATATCCGCCCCTGCACCACCCTCACGCTTATATCATTGTTAGGATAAAACAAACACAATTATTCGTCTTTAAAACTACATGACTCGTGAATCACAATGTGACTTCTGCCATTTAAAGGTATATTCAGTGATTTCTCAGCAATTGTGACATTATTTATTTGCTTTTTTATTTATTTTTCACGTCCAGTAGATTTTCTCTGGTCTGGAAGTTTTCCAGCTCAAACAGCTCTGATTTGCCTGCCCTTCTCATCCAATCAGGATAAGAAAGGTTGCTGTTGACTTGTTGCATACCTGCCATAGAGTGTGTGCATGTGCACACCTTGTTACCGGGGCAGATCTTTTTATCCCCCATATCACTGAATGCTCCTTTAACAGAGGGTCGGTCATATTGCTATTAGACCCCCCCCCCTCCACACACGCACACACACACACACACACACACACACACACACACACACACACACACACACACACACACACACACACACACACACACACACACACACACACACACACACACACACACACACTCCCTCCCTTCTGGTGGATAATTGGTTATCTAGACAACCACGATGATGGTTGTAAGCATGCTAATCACATTAGGAGTGCAGCTTTTGGGCTATGGAGAACAGTACATCTGTGTGTGCGTGTGTACGTGCGCGTGCATGGCTATAGCGGCTGGAATACATCCATAACACAAAGGAGAGGAAATGAAGGAAAATGACCTTGGGCAGTCATATAGCCTCCGACTTTTGAGACGCACTAACCTGGTTAGCGTTCATTTGGGGATTCAGTACAGTAGACTGTTAATTGTCCATTTGGTCTTGTTTTTCCCCCCTCCCTCTGCATCGCATTATTTACAAGTGCACAGGATCTGATGTAATGGTCTTATCTGTCCTCGCCTACGGGTTAGAATCCAGTCTTTGAACTTCAGTATCACTGTAGTATAGGGCTAAGTCTATCCTTCTGCTCCCAGGTCCCCCTCATTGACTACCTTTATAAGGCAAAGATTTCTAAAAGTAGCATGTAGCATGTCAAACTAGACAGTAGACAGTAGTTTGACACATCATGTAACTTAAAGCATAATGACATTTAGATGCCTTTATCTTACAATGGGGGTTCTCAACATTTTTGCCTGGGCAACCTTGAAAATGCTTTATCCATGTCTGAGGCAGAGACTGGAAATTGGGGACTTGAGGCTCATTATTTGGGTCCACTGACAGAGCGTGCCCAAAGCATTTTGTGGCATTTCTGGACAACTCACTCTACGCCAGGCACTGTGTACCTGTATATGCACTCCCTGGAGTATGGAAAGTTTGAAGTCAGTAGAGGAGGAGGTACAGTTCTGGAGTTGTGTGGATTACAGGAGGACACACATGTGGATGTAAAGGCCTGTGTACTGTACATAGGGGACAGAGCCAGGCCTTATTAGAGTGCCGGTCACACCACTCAGAAACTTCCGGCGACGCTGATTTTGCCACAAACGGAGGAGTTGGAGGGCCATTTGCAGCCAGCGTCAGGCGTCGTCAATGGATAGAAAGCTTCAGACTGAAATATGATCTCATGATGGAGGAGGAGGCCACAATTAGCTTAATGTACTACACGCATGTTAGAACAATGCAATGCGGGGAGGAGACATCATGTCTCATGCGGTACAGCACTCCATACGTCTTTATACCTCGCCGAGTGGACGCTTCTGATATATACAGTGTGTCTGTGAGGTAATGATCAGCCATTATGTGTCTGTGAGTGCACTCTGCTGTTTTACGAGCTTCTAAAATTGTTCTTGACCCTGTGTGTGTGTGCTCAAGACAAATTACTGTTCAAGTGTGTGCATGATTGCATAATGTAGTCGAGTATGTGCCGAGGAAGGCAAGATTCATTGCGCATTTTGTGTTTGTACCACCCAAGTGAAAAAAGTGTATTTTTCCTATACTCGTGTATACATTTAGTTTAGTGTGAGGAATACGTACTGTATGTGTCTAGCCATGACTTTCACATTTGGAACCCTTATTTTGAAGCATCAGATCCATGAAACCGGCTGTATGGTGATGTAATAATCGTGTTTCTGGTGAATTGACAATTCTGTTCTGTGTTCTCTAACCCTCTGTCCAAAAATATCTGGGTGCCATTAGAAACGGCTGGTTTCCTGCGAAAAAAAAGGACATTGAGAGGTAGAATCTGAGCTAATACCATTGAATGCATGGGATAGAATG
Source organism: Benthosema pterotum (assembly GCA_039105355.1). Lineage (NCBI taxonomy): Eukaryota > Metazoa > Chordata > Actinopteri > Myctophiformes > Myctophidae > Benthosema > Benthosema pterotum. The sequence goes on along the minus strand of CM076978.1, from coordinate 30,614,350 downwards.
GGTGCGGGTGCAACAAAACGACGTTCGGCACACAGTACGTTGGATCAAAAGATGGATTAAATAATGTAAACAATTTTGTGTTTTCTTAGTACGGTGTGGAGCGGTTAGTGGGTTGAAAGCATTGCACTTGACTCCAATCATATCAATAGCATAGTTCTGTTAAATATAAGAGAGCGTAAATGAATCTGTATTGTAACACATTGTGCTAAGTGTCCCACATGGAAAGAAAATAATATACTGTACATGCATATATGAAATATATGCAAATATATGCCCCCTACATATATGAAACTGCCCCCCACCATATATAAAACTAACTGATATAGGACACACATGTCCTATACAGGTATATCCACATGCACATACAGTATACTGTATGTATGGAACATTTATGATGCATGTATATACTGTATATGCCAATATATTTTCTAAGTGAGAAATATATTTATAATACTATAAATAATATGCTTTCCATAAGTGCATTAATTTTATTTCACTACTTGATCCTAACTTAATTACCTTAAATACATTCAATACATTCATAACAAGTTCTCCTGAACATGCATTCATTGTAATCGTAAATGTACTCTAATTATAATATTTAAGAGATATACTTGATTATTAGGTTCTCATTGTACATTGTGTGTGTGTTGCATTTTTTTGTTTCTCCCCTGTTGGTGTGTTGTTAGAGGGACACAGGGAGACAGAGGGACAGAGAGAGATGGTCAGCGGGGGACACACAGAGAGGAAAGGTACAGTATAAAGGAAAATGGCAAATGACTGATTTAAATGTCAAATTGTTGGTGAACACAAAGGCCCTACTGACATTTCCATTTCTGAGGTCTCTCTGGCACCAGGGAGGGAGCCCTCTGCCGCGGCGCAGCCTTCATTATGATGGCCCTGGATGGCCAGCACCTGCTGATGTCGTGGTGTATACTCTTTAAACCAGTTGTCTCAAACTCAATTTGCCTTGGGGCCACTAGAAGCAGAGCCTGGTTGAGGCCGGGCCGCAGCCACAGCGCGTCACATGGACAAACGTTTTTTGCCATTTCAAGCCTATTTTTCGCCATTTTCGCCTTCATTTCACTTAAATTTAAGTAGATTCAGACTCACCAATGTGGGATAAAGAGTGTGGTGTTGTGTCGCACAAAAAACAAAAATAATATTTCTATAATAATATTTCTATTTCTATTCCTTCCTTCCTTTGATATACCACTGTGCTATCTGTTTCATTCAGTAGCACATAATAGGATTATGATAATAACTATAACTGAACAATATTAAATGAACTATTTACTGGACAATAGAACCTACAAACAATACAAAATAACCGGACCAGCCAACCCATCAACAAAGTGGCTCTGATTTGATTGTGATGGCATGAATTACAACCAATAAGGAAGCAGTAACAAAATCTTTACTTTAGCTATCAATTTATATTCCTAACAAAGCCAACTACAGCAATTTTGAACTTATACAGCCCCTACAAAGCAGCGCCATAAAATAAATAAAATCAAAAATATAGTTTGTCAGTGTCACTCAGAAACTAGTCTTGCAAACATGACACTAGAATAGACCATCAGAATCGCCACTTAGGCCCAACTAGCAGCATTAGTTTCCCAATAGTTGTCATGTTTTACACATGCCTAAATAGGCTTTTATTTATTTGCGCTAACCTCTTTGAAAACTATATCCCAGTTGCGCGACGTCTCATCTTTGCTGGCAATGCCGTCTGCAGTGGTCGCGCAATGGGGCTTTGAAAATAATTCAGCACTTTCGGTTTCTGACCCCACAATGTCGCAACTTTTCTACTAGATGGCTATGATTCTATCCAGCGCAGATGTAAGCCTGCCCTGGAGCAACGACAACACCGTTCACTACAAGGCAAGGGGGACACAACAGCTCGTTTTAGGCTACTCACCTTAGCTCAGCGTGCTGCTTTATAAGCCATGCATCCGCCCGTATCGGGCTTTAGAAAACTGCTACGCTGTCATTATTTACCAAACCGAACGCAGTCCTTGGTAAAAAGGCAAAGTTTTCTTTTCCCTACGTGTGTTTGTAAACACGGAGCGGTGGATAGAGAGACGCCATGACAGGATCTCGCCCGTACTGCAGCCAATGGCGTCATTGCATTTCCTCAGATTGACAGTTCAGCGACAGAATGAACTAAACTGCACGGGGGGAGGGGCGTGTTTCAGGGTGCAGATCCGGTTCCTCTTTGCTATTCTGTGCAAATGGCAAAGCCAGTAGGCGGGCTTTAAACAGGATCTCAGTAATGAGCAGTCAATAGTAACAGACTGTTCTCCCGCAAATGCTTTGGGCTGCCTGGTCGGAATTTGACGGGGGAACTCGCGGCCGTCGCGGGCCGCATTAATATTAAACGTTCATATTAAGGTGGGGGCCACAAAATATCATCTCGGGGCCGGAAATGGCCCGCGGGCCGGCAGTTTGAGACCACTCTTTAAACAATGAACAGTTGTGCTCATAGTTGAGAAATAATTCAACAATACAACGTATGATAGTTTTTGTAAAAAACAATTGTTCCATGGGAGTTACCGACCCATAAGGGTCCATTTGGTTTCCATCATTTACCTACGGGGTAGGACCAGCTCCTGGGCTTCCACTTTCCACCGCTAGTGTAGAATATCATGGGTAAAGCACACAGCTTACCCACTTCATGCGATGCAATGTTTTTAATGGTTGCTGAAAGGAAAAAGCTGTGGGGGTTGGATGTGGGGTGTGTGTGTGACTGAAGCAAGGCTCTCTCGATCTGTAGTACACACACGAAATGTAGTACAAATGCAGTACAAATGGCCTTGTAACAACCTTTTTGTGCATCCAAGCAGTTCCCTGTAATGCAAGTCTGCTGCATTTGATTTTTTTTAAATCCCATTCCCATTCCTCTTTATTATTATTGTTATTAAAGTCTGAATAATTGAAGCAAGATGTTTTAATAATTCAAGATGGCCCAGGAATCTCCACAGGGCTATAATAATGTACATTAATGGTACACATTCAATTTACAGTGTGTGCCATTCAGCATGCACTTTCTGCAGCATACCAGAGAGATGTGATGCTATACTCGAGCCTGATTTATACGGCATTTAATTGCACACTAAAAACACCATATCTAAGAAGTTCGCAATGCAGTATGTGCTGTGACGAGTTGTTTATTTGTTTTGGGAGGCTTGCATTGCCATCCACAGCCAATAACATTGAAACGCATCTTAGTTGCGTCACCGTCAACAGCCAATGAGGGACCATTGAGTCATATACTATACCATACGACGTACATACCATGTAACTCAAGCAACCACAGTATTATTATTGGAAGTAATTACTAGATCAGCATAGATCGAGTGATTAAGAGTACATACTTGCAAATTGCGCACAAGTAGGCCATGTCCTACTCGTCCGTGAGCTGAGCAAGCCAATGTAAACCGTCCAAATCGGAGTGCCCCGACAACGACCACTGAGCGCGCTCCACTGGGCACCGATCACTTAACTTGTGCACGTTCTGCTCACGCAAGTAAATAGAACTTTACTCTGTCGAGTGACAACTTGCACTTTGCCAATATGGGCCCTACATGGCCTACTTGTACGCAAGCAGAGCACACTCTGAACTTGTATTTTTTATCATCCCCTATTTAACGATTTAACATTAAAAATAGCACAGCTGTCAGCTAGTTTCGCTATTTTTGACACTCTCTGCACATTCCTGAACAGATATATCTTAATCCCATTAATATTCAATGTGGGGAAATGTGTGAAGTGCCTCGTCACGATATTGCTGGGATTTAAACTCATAGGATGAAAGGGGTGCTTCATCTCCTTTTCCCTCCTTTTCCTCCTTTTGTTTACCAGGAGAGAGAGCTACCAGGTTTGCTTGTGCAAGAGGCCACAACAACAATATTGAGGGTCGCAGGTACGCCACACATACACGCACACACAACATACGCACACAAAAACACACTAAAATACATCCATTAAAACATAATGTTTGTTCAAAGGACAAGTTTTGTTTTTAACCAAAGTTTTTGGTCAGAGGTTTTCATCCAGTGGTCTGGGGACCACCAGTGGTCTGGGGACCACCAGTGGTCCTTGAGAGGGTTCCAGGTGGTCCCCAGCTAAATGATGGAAACCAGATGTAACTCATTAACAGTGTAAAAATGAAACCAAATGGACCTTTGTGGGTCCATTTGGTTTCATTTCCCAAATCTATCCTGGAATTGTGGACAAAAGCAAAGGAAATCTTTAGTTTTGGGTCTGTGAGTCTACAATGTCGTCAAATGGTGGTCAGTGGCTCAAATGCTGAATAAATAGTGGGCCCTGGTATCAAAAAGGTGGAAACCAATATTTTAGGTTGTTGACAAAGTTACAAACTGCCATATTGAGCCTATTACACCACAACGAATCGTCCATATTTAGACCCATGTTCGCAGCAAATGAAAAACAATTAATACCCATCTTTTACTTTGTCTTTGAACATCTGGGGTTCCCCATACCCATGCCTAGATCCGGCCCTGTTCTTTTGTCTAACCTTTGCACTTTCTGTCCCGGATCAATGAAGGTCTAAGGTAATGAGAAGAAAGCCTTGAGGCCAGGGGCGGGCGGGCTAAGGATTGGTTGATGGATTAGTGACACGCATTCATCAGCTTGTATGGCTCTATTGATCCTCCCTGTTTTGTACTTGGGTTTACAGATTGATGACTTTGCAGGCTTTGTTGCCTTACAGTACACGTCACACATCACTGATTTTTTTTAGGTGAGAACAGCATGCATTTATGGATTTGGCAATTGCTTAAAGGCCCTATACACAGGGTATTCTCATTCTTTGTTTGGATAATCTATACTATAAAAGATATCCATTGCTACGGGCTTGTGTGTGAGTGTGTAAGTGAGTGAGTCTGAGGATACATGTAGGCCTTTAACTGTTTATAGCAGAAGTGAAAAAGAATCCAAATGGCGACCTAACACAATCACACTATTCACTATAAAAATGTGTACTGTAGCTACCTGTATGTGCTGTATGTTAAAAAGCATCATTCCCTGTTGGGTGACTGTAGTGAATCTGCATGAGCTATACATCCATTATGGCGCCTCAGACAGCTAGTCTTCCTCTTTACACGGGTAAAGAGGCGTAACGTTACATTAATCACTTAAACGTAGACCCCCCCCCATCCCCCTGGGGTCTTGGCATCCTCCTTTTTTCCTTCTACGTCAATATCTTCGGTTCAATTTGCAGTTCAAGTGAAACAGTATGTTATACTGTATATATGTATTATAAAGAATTTGAAGTTTTCCCTTGTGTGCTAAACAACACTTGTATGCATATAGAATCTTGGGGCTATTAAATACTATGCAGTCATTTTAGGGAGGTTATTTTGAGCTCTCTCTTTTAAGGCTAGCAAACCACTCTGATCTATGTTAACAGCCATAAACAAATCAGACAAAATATATTATTATGAATGCCCAGTAACAGTCTCTGGCTGGAGAAGCTTGGGCTTTGATCCATAACAACATAATACTTTTCACCCTACTGCAATAATTTACTTTATACTAGCAGAAACTTTTGTTTGTTTTTCAACCAAAGTAGCCTACACGTTGTTTTTGAAGGGGGTCGAGGACATTCAAGCATGGGGCAAAATATGTATTTTTAAAATGATATAATAGTGATTTATTTTTTTATCTACTATAATTTTTTTACTATTTTTTTTTCTTCTATAAAAATGTAAAAATAGCTAAAATCACTAAAACTAAAGAAAGCAGCAAATGTAAACAAAGGGGAATTCCACACATTTTCAACTTTTTTTTTTTCTGGGAGCCTACAAATGGAAACAAATGAACACTTAACACGTCCATTTATTTACATTTGTACACTCTGGAAGAAAAACCACTAACATGGTGAAACAACTTTATTATGTCATCAAGACTTGTTTCACCATGTTAATGTTAATTTTTCAGACATCCAGTTCTAGGAAACACAGAATGGTGGAAGGTTTTTATCACGTCCAGTCGTCCACACACAATCCATTGATGACATAGTAAAATGATGATAATGGATGGAATTCCCCTTTAACACCCATCTTGTATTTTGTAGAATATCCTAAAACATGAACCTTGGTTGAAAAAAGGAAAGTTGTCCTGCAAACTCTACTTTACACTGTATATATTGTATTGTATATCAGTACTTTTACTTTCATCTCAATCCTATAAAAATCGTTTTTGTTTTCCACCACTGTGTGAAACTAAATAAGTGGGCAGAGAAGTGAAGTGAATGGCTGCTTGCTGTTGCTATTATCTTCCACGCTGGGGCTGAGAGTGGACTAAAAATGGGGTCATCCAGACAAAATGAGCCAATTTTCGGTGAAGATGGTGAAGCGTGACCCGGCTGAGCCCGGAAAAGCCAAGTTTGGGAATCTGTCTTCAAGCACTTATTCACAACTCCAACTTTGTTGTCGTCATATTTACTTCTTGCAAGCAGCAATCTCACACTACCTAAAATGTTTTTTGTCAGTTGTAACTTCATTCAGTTTTAACTTCAACTTTGCAACATTACCTGACTGACATTTGCATGAAACACTGATTGCTATAGTATGTTCCAAAACATGTGTTTAGGGGAGATAACTGGCAAAACATTGGTCCAAATAATAATTCTTCTACATTTTCTAAAGGTGTAGGTTCTTTAAAATTAAGTAATTCAGATGTTTGATTAGAATTTAACTCTTGAGAGCGTAAGAGTTACAGATCTATAGTTTGGTTACCAACTATCTATCATTTAGCTGTGCATTTGGCAGCACAAAAAATGAATGAAGTAGCCTAAAAAGTCCCCTCCTTGCTGGGAGAACCTAAAATCATCTATGCACTACCCAATCTGCCCTTTATAGTCTAATCTTGTGATTGTATTCACCTTATTGTGAGATGACACGATGCACATGTTTGTGTGTCTTTGTCAAGCTAATTCATCTGCACCTGTGACCCCACTGACTGTGAGTATTGCGTGGGTGGTGCTATACAATACAGTATGTATGTGCTCTGCATACGGTGCTGGCAGTTGATGCGCATATCTTACCTAGGCCGTGTGTGCGCTGCATTTGTGGGTATGTACATTCTTACACAAGTCAATGAGACTTTTCAAAGCCAGCTGCAAATCAGCAACAATACTAAATTGTACGAAATAAAAAAGGGAATACATGGAGGGCGAAAAGAAGTGGAAATAGCTTTGAATTCAAATAGCTTTGAATGTGCTCGATCTTTGCATGCACTGTGCTGAGCACACGAAGAACACGGGGGAACACTTCCTGAGAGGAAGTGAAACAATGTGTTGTGGTTTTGGCGTAGTGGAGTCAAGCTTTAAGATAAACTGTCACAGTCGTCAGGCACGTTTTGTTGGGGGGTCAAACAGTGGTTCTGTGTGTGTGTGTGTGTGTGTGTGTGGGGGGGGGGGGTGCTACAATCATATGGACTTTCAGATCAACTTTAAAGGGACATTTCACCATTTTTCAAAAGAATATACAGTATGTTAATACATTAAAGTCAATGGAGCTGAGTGGAAGAAGGACAAACAAAACATATTTCTGAACGACTGATACCATTGTTTAAACACTTCTGGAAAATAACAGAATTCACATGACACATTGTTGTCTGTTGTGTTGCTTTTCGATGTGTACACTGTAATGTTATATAGCTATAGCTACGAGCAGAAAGTATGCTTCTGAACTTTCTGAACGTGATCACTGGGCTGCAATTTCAGCAGGCAGATTCGTCACAATGAGGAGCAGTTACAGAGGTTCAGTCTCGCGATGAGAGGCTAGGGTCGCAATCGTTCCAAAATAATGTTTGCTTACAAGCTGTCCAGCAGGGTCCCATCCACTCATTCCACTGCCATGTACTGTATGTTTCAAAATTCCGGTAGGAGTTTTGCCACCTGAGGTGCTGTGGCGCAGCCCCGGCAGATTGGCTTCCGTTCCTTCTGAAAAGAACTTACTTGGACTACATGTTGTCTCAGTAAGTCAGCCCTCCACCTATCCACAAGGATCAGTGGAGCATTATGGGAATTGTAGTCCAGGAGTGAGTGTCAATGACATCAGAGACACTGGGCTCACTTCTAAAATCTAAAATGTCAGCCACATATTACACAGTACACACATAAAGATCCCAGGAAAGAGTTCCAAATCTTCGAAACGTCATTAACGTACATTTTCTTGCAAAAATGGTGAAATGTCCCTTTAATAGGCTAGATCTATAGAGATCTACAGAACACATTAGGTTATCATTATCTTTAGTTGCACACTGTGTCTCGTTGCACGGCTGGGTGATTTTGTTGATGGAGAGGGCCCAAATATTTCACACTCAAGAGGGCCACAATGCATATATAGACTATAATCAACAATAACTGATCTACAAGCTCAAACTGTTATGTGCATGCGTGTAGCATACAGATCATACATTTCAATATTAACCTGCAGGACACATTAAGTGAAGCTGGGGCCCAATGCTCCCAGGTCGCCAGTAGCCCGTATTGGATAGGGGATACATTAATAAACAAACAAACAAATAAATCTTCTGTGATGTGGCCCCCTTACTGGATATGGCCCAAAGAGACCTCTCAATAGTGCTTATGCCTAAAACCGGCCCTGGTTCGAGCCCTGTGTCAAAGGGAACCGGCTGCAACACCCTTTTTCTGGCCAGTAGACATATGCATGCGTCATGTGAGGTCGACGGAATTTCAGACCTTAGCGATTGTAATCGCGGGTTGCACAAGTACGGCACATTTCTTCTATCTTATCAACATCTGCCACCCTGTCCAGCCCAACACATAGCTTGGCCGCTTGCCCAGAGAAACAGCCGCACAACAGTCAGTTGCGACGGAAGGTACCTTCCCAAGATGGTGCTGCCGGTGGTGCTGATAATAACCCTGAGTCTGTCTTGTGATAAATCCATCCTGGAATCCCTGTCTCATTAGTGCACTTGAACTGTCAGCTTAAAGTTTAAACCCTTTGCACTTCATTGACCAAAAGCACCAGCCATGCAAGGGGGGGTCTGTACTTGGCCTCCTACCTTTTCCTCCACTACACCAAATACTGTATCTTATAATAAGTTGCAGTGTGCATTCTGTGCAATATACCAAAGGTCCAGTTTTTAATAGTAATGAAATATCATCTGCGGGCCGAAGATGATTCATTCGTGGGCCTGATTTGGCCCCTGGGCCTTGAGTTTGACATATATGCTTTAAAGACTGTGAAAGACTGTGAATCAGGGAAAAGCCCTTTAAAGGAACATTGGGAAGATCTTCTCTTGTGCCTCATGTGATTCTTCTACTGAGGCTGATTAGATTATGTCTAAGGGTTTATTCTTTTTCCGAGAAACGGGTTTAGTGTTTGACTATAATCGATAGTGGAGCGGATGGAATTATTATTTCGAAGTAAAAAATAAAAATACAGATTTATTGCATCAAAGACAAAACTACAGTTAGTGCCTTCAAACGTTCTGGCAAGGCGGATAGATTATGTAATTGCCTCAAATAACAGAACGCAGAGAAATAACTCCAGTGAAAACTAAGCCAGACAAAAACACAGTCTGCTTTTGATCACAGAGAAGGAGGAGGGGCGGAGCGGCCACCGTACTATTTTTATCCCTTTGGTCTGCTTCTCAAATTAAGCAATGGGCTGTTTATTGTTTCAGCAGCAGTTTAAGCTGCCACTTCTATCAATATTATTAGTTTCAGGCTTTATTAATTCGTGGAATGTGGACTCTATGGCCGCAATGTGAACTTCAGCTGTAATCAGATTGACCCAAAGACAGTGTTCCCTATTTTGGGTATGTCTATGTCAGTGCAGGTTCCCAAAGTGGGGTCCGGCCGGGGACCCCCATCTGGAGTCCTTGAGGGAGTTTCAGGGGGTCCCTCTATAGCTAAATAATAGTTTGGAACCAAATGGACCCTTATGTGTCTATAACTCGGATTGACTGTCATGAGTCCATTTGGTTCCATTGTGTACCCTCAGAGTAAAATTAACGTTGATTTTGCAATATAAATATAAACGGTCCACCCCAGCAACAAGATATGCATGTGCACAGTGAGGGAAAACATAACAGAGGCCCGCCCCCGGGCGATCCTGATTGGACTAAGCCCCCCTCTTTCCTGATTGGATGAAGGCTTTGTCTCCCAGAGTCCAAACTGAAACTTGGGGTTTTCTGACCCTTGCAGTTCACTGGCCCTGGAGGAACTCCTTATACTAGCACACTGTATAGTAGAAACCAAAGAAAAAAACTTGCCATTCCCCATGCTCAACTTATGGAACATGAAGATTTGTTGTTTTGTTGCATTTCATTTGGTACATTTCAATGTCCATTTACAGTGATACATCTGGGACTCGCCACCCAGATATTGTTTGCTCCTTTTTGCGTTAGAGGGCAGAATGGTAAAAAAAAAAAAAAAAAAAACAGAAACGCAATTCACATTGTCATACATCTGGTTCTGCAGATCTGGTGCTTCAAAATAAGAGTTTCAAACGTGAAAGCCATGGCGTAGACACGCTCGGTGCGAAAACAGTTAAGTGAAATCACTGAATCACCTTTAAATGGGGTTCTGTACCCTAATGCATCATAAACTGTGGTGGTCCTTGAAAGTAAACAGGTTTTAATGGGTTTTACTTAGTTACACTATTGGCTGTGACATACCCCCCCCCCCCCCCCCCCCCCCCCCCCCCCCCCCCCCCCCACACACACACACACACACACACACCACACACACACACACACACACACACACACACACACACACACACACACACACACACACACACACACACACACACACACAGTGGCACACACTCTCAATTTCCCCTAAAGACTTGAAAGTTATCAGTGAAGGTCAGGCATTCTTTGGGAAGTGGTAGAGAAACTTGGAGTGCCTGATGTTTTTCACTTCCAACACTATCACATTCCTCTGGGTGCTGCCGGTGCCGCGAACAGAGAAACAAGGCAGCCAAATAAGCAATTGCACTTTGTGACTTTTATTTATGGACAAGATCCTCCTTTATTAGCATAGCATACAGTGCACTGTAGCAGTACAGTACTACTACTACGCAAGTGGACTGAGTTTCATACAGTTGAATTACAACTATAAAGCACCATATTTCTCACAGTACCAAGTTCCTCCCCCTGAAACCTTGCAGTAAGCCCTGCCCTCTACCCAGTGTCCAAGCACGGGTTGGACACTTTCCAGCCAGGCTCATTGATTCCAAGCTAAATATAATGGACATTACACATTAATTACTACTTCATTTTTGGAACCAGGCCTTCAAAAGACACGACTTCTGTACACCTGATCTAGTTTTGGGCAGGTGCGTTGGTCTAGGCAGAGCAAGACTTTAGAAGGGAAGAGACCCGCACACCACCACTTTGATACGATCCCTATACTAGTGGCAGCAAGCAGTGATCGTCTCCTTTGCCAGCTGAGGATTCGAATAAGAGACGAACCGGAACTAAGATGATCTTGTGTGCGCCAATTAACTTGTCCGACCGGAAACATCAGCTGAAATATGAAATATGACTTTTACATGGAAATTGCTGGCACTAGCTGTAGCTACCTAAAAAAATATGAAAAAGTGCTGGCACTCTATTATTAACTGGAAGGTCTATTCTGCTTTGAATGTTACCATTTCACTCCACATCAGATGCAATAATAGGGAATTCAATATGACAAACATAAAAAATGAGTTAGTTTTGTTTCTTGGTAGGTATAAAATACGTGGGGGAGTGGAAATATGAGAGGATGGATGGAGAAACGAAAAAAACAATTATCAAAATAATTATCACTGGGAATCCATCAGTGAAAATGAGAAGTAGGTGTGTGTGGTGTGTGTGTGTGTGTGTGTGTGTGTGTGTGTGTGTGTGGTGTGTGTGTGTGTGTGTGTGTGTGTGTGTGTGTGTGTGTGTGTGTGTGTGTGTGTGTGTGTGTGTGTGTGTGTGTACAGACCATCATAGAGCTAGGCTATAGGTGCAATCTATTTGTGTTTATCTTTGGCAGTCTAGGACATGTGCATATGTTGGTTGTAAGAGGCTTCCAACAACTTGGGTTGTCAAAAAAAGCAGCCAAACAGCTCGCAAAATCTCTTCTACTATCGGTAGCCGGCAAATATGGCGACGACACTGTTACTTGTACCCCTGAGGGATGTGTATAGGTACTTGTCCGGGGTGTGTTGACTGTATTCTGTACCGCACCTTGTAAATATTTGTGTCCTTGTTTGTATCTCCTATGTGGACATAAATAAATGATTAAAATGTGTGTGTGTGTGTGTGTGTGTGTGTGTGTGTGTGTGTGTGTGTGTGTGTGTGTGTGTGTGTGTGTGTGTGTGTGTGTGTGTGTGTGTGTGTGTGTGTGTGTGTGTGTGTGTGTGTGCGCGGCTGCGCGCGCAACATGTCCGATGAAGATGTCGATATATATTGTTCTTGTGTGTGTCTGCATGTCCAGTGCTAGATTGAGTTGTTGGCTTTTCCATCAATATCCACCATTAGTCCAGTAGTAATAGGGTTACACCCGGAACAAATTAGTAACAAGCTGAAAATTTCAGGATATGTTCAGAATACCTTTAAGAATGACATACTAAAAGTCCCCGTGAATCCCCCTTGTGCTCTCTGAGATATTCAAGATGGCGTACAACTTGCCTATTAGATATAATGGCCCTAATCGGGGGTGAAAAGGCAAAATTTTAAACTGAGAGATATTTCTACGAAAATTCACAGGTTGATCAATTATATAAATACAAGCATTTTTTGTATTGGAACTTTCCATGAAATCCAATATGGCTGCCCAATATGGCGACCACAATATTAGTGTATTGGCTATTAGATATAATGGGGGGTGAATAGGGCAAAAAATAAACTGAGAGATATTTCTACAAAAATTCACAGGTTGATCAAGTATACAAATACAAAAAATTTTTGTATTGGAACTTTCCATGAAATCCAATATGGCCGTCCAATATGGCGACCAGAATATTAGTGTACCTGTACTATAGTATTAGTGCTAATATTAAGAATGCCATATTGACATATTGGATTTCATAGAAAGTTGCAATACAAAAAATGTTTGTATTAATATAATTGATCAACCTGTGAATTTTTGTAGAAATATCTCTCAGTTTAATTTTTTGCCCTATTCACCCCCCATTATATCTAATAGCCAATACACTAATATTGTGGTCGCCATATTGGGCAGCCATATTGGATTTCATGGAAAGTTCCAATACAAAAAATGCTTGTATTTATATAATTGATCAACCTGTGAATTTTCGTAGAAATATCTCTCAGTTTAAAATTTTGCCTTTTTCACCCCCGATTAGGGCCATTATATCTAATAGGCAAGTTGTACGCCATCTTGAATATCTCAGAGAGCACAAGGGGGATTCACGGGGACTTTTAGTATGTCATTCCTAAAGGTATTCTGAACATATCCTGAAATTTTCAGCTTGTTACTAATTTGTTCCGGGTTTGACTACATTTTGAGCTAATGCTCTTGGACTACATACAGTAGAGGGCAAGCCAGACTGTACAGGTGTCATCTTCTATGACACGGACGTGTTGCGATGCGCGTCTGAGTGGTCCAGGTTAGCTGCGGAAAGAGCAGTGTCAATCAATGTCAACAAGGTTGGGCTACAGTGTGAGAGAAGAGTGAAATTCATGCCTGTATTTAGTTTAGTTTACTGAGGATGCCTTAGCCTGATTGTCAGACTCTGAGCCATGGCTCAAGAACCCAGCAGAGTGGGCGGGGCCCAACGGAGTAGATGGGGTCTGTGGGCTGAACCCAGGCTAAGGATGCCTAGTTGTTACACTTGGTAACAGCTACTGTATTCTTCCTGGGGTCCTTACAGAATAACATACAGAAGAGTACATGCAAATCTCCAGGAGAAGAGAGCGTGATCAATTTGCGACTGTGGCAGGCGTCGCGGCAGGTGCCGTGGCAGTTATAAATCCCTCTCGACCATTGGCCCAAAACGGTCGCATCATTTTGCGACTGCAAGACACGTTGCACCCGTTTTGCATAACGGTCGTGACGGTTTGATAACTGCCCGACTGTTGACATAACATTGTAAATCAACCCACTGCAACATATCTGTTATTATGTCTGTGTCTAACACTAGTTTAATGGATATTGCCATTTTGACAGTATGAAGCGCACAGTGCAGGCTGTGGGCCTGCCCGTTTAATTCCGGCAAGCATTCCCGCATCGGAAACGGTCAACTAGAATAGTAGAGTTGTTGCGTTGCAGCTTTCCGTCCTCAGACGCAGAGACCATCACATACAACAACATAGGGACACACATGTTTAATGGAGTGGGGACGGCACCATTCTGAAAGAGAAACAGAAATAGAATATAGCTGCAAGCAGCATTAAAACGTGACCAAGCAAGCAGCAATAAGGAGTCAGAACAATATGCAGAAGAAGGAACATATTTTTGAGAAATTATCTGAGGGGGGTGCTTTTGCCCCGGGTCCATACAATAGTGAATGAATAAATGAAATGTAAAATTCCTACAGTAGCCTACATGTCAACATGGCCTCCTACAACAAAACTGATAAAAGCTTGGAGAATTACAGTACAATTCAAGTACAACAGAAGAAATTGTGAAATAAATGTGATTGGACACTAGTTAACAACAGTTGTTTAATGGCCACTTTGTTCAAGAAGTTAATCTAACATAATCTGGCACAATGTTTTAACCACTACACTGTTACATGAAATGATCAAGGCTTGTACAATGCAACGCTTTCGTTGGGTAGGTTACTACTGGAAATCTAGAATGTCGAGGTATGACCTGGCCGGGAATCGAACCCCAGTCTCCCAGTCTCAGGCAGACACTAACCACAAGGCCACTGAGTTGGTGCCATTACCATAACATTGAGTTTTATCATCTCAATCACAAAGTGACATTTCCGTGAATGTCACTTTCATGATATGCGAGTGTAACTCAGTGCTATTGAGAAGTAGGCAGAAATGCATTGGACTCAAAGTAAAAAGCCCAGCTTGAATCCTTTTATGTTAGGTCTTTTTAAGTAATAGCAAATCATACACATTGCAGAGACTTTAATGTTACTGTAAAATAATTCAAACCGGCTGTCATTTTACATCTCATCTTACTCACTTCAAACAATGTGTTTCAGACACTAGACTATGATTTGTCACCGTTAGGCTCACTGTGACCACTGATCACGTGACTAACCCAATGTAACTGTTTACCCCATCATTGGCGCAACTCCGTCTCTAAATGGCTCTGGTGCGTTGCATTAAAATTGGATTTTAGATCATGCAACAGCATGCAGCAGTGGATAAACAAAACACAAGACAAATCAGTTTATAAAGAAAACTGAAAGCAATAGGACATGTGGGTGTGACAATCTGCCACATTCTGATGTGAAACTCTACTTACAATATAAAGTATACTGGTTTACGGCAGTATGTTTTTATGAAGTGTATCCTTTAAACAAACAACTACCCTTAATCAATGATTATCTATGATAAAAATGCTTCAAAACAAGAGCCTCCACATCAATGTTAACAATTAATGTGATCATAAGAAGACTCCTCACAAAGCAGCAATTTTCATTGGCTTATAAAAATGTCATTTTTTGATGAAAACAAATTTGCTTCGGAACTTTTGTCCGGATGGGGCCAAAGTTCTCATGTAGCAGGTGTCATGCAAATTGATCAAAAATCCAGGCAGAGAATCAGGCATGAGCATTTTTCAAACTGCTTAAAATGGCAGACACTCTGGGGGTGGAGCTTACCGGTCAAAGTTACAGATGTGTTCCACATGAATCAAGGAACATGTAGAAACAAGTCCCATGATTTTTGGCCAAACGAGGCCGAGTTATGGTTGTTCAAATGTTTCAGTTTCAAAGAATTGTTATAGCGCCCCCATTTGAGCAATTGGAGTAAGACTGGTTTTGCTGCTATTTGGCATCCCCTCTACAAAACTGTAAAATATCAGAAGCAGATTACGCTGCATGTGTAGATTAGGGGCATTAGAATCATTTTCACAAACAAGCAATTTTCATTGGCTCGTAAAAACATATTTTTTTCACTTAAAACAAAATTCACACCTATTTTCATATTTGTATGGCTTCAAAGTTCATGTGTAGGTCGTTGTTATGCATTTTGATCAAAGATTGTAGGAGAAGAGACATTTTAACTGTTTTACATATAATTCAAGATGGCGGTTCATCTAAAGGTCAAGAGGTCAAAAGTCAGAATACAAAAGTTGTTCGGCATAAGCAGACGCATAAGGGAATATAAGTTACATTTCTGAGAGTCAAGCAGTTCATGAGTTATAAGTGTTTAAAGTTTGCAATTTCAGTTGAGTGCTGTAGCGCCACCATTTGACCAGTGGTCACAGGCTTCGCATCATCACCGTTTGGCATCACCCTCTACCAGATTACCAATTTTCGCGAAAACCGACTGCACGGTTCAGCCAGAACAGCTATTTTTGGCGGAAGAAGAAGAAGGAGAAAAGCAGCAATATCAATTAAGTGACCAAGTCACTGCTTGGTCACTTAAAAAAAGACAATAGAGTGAGACAGGAGAGGGGGAGGTGAACTGTGCAAACACAAATACAGTAGTAGGCCTATGTGCGGTCAGAGGAGGCAGGTGAGGCAGTGCCTCACCTAGCCACCAGGGGAGGTAAAGGGCTCAAAATGGTCTCCTCAGTTCACCATAAGATGTTAAAAATGAATAATATAATAAAAATAAGTATTAATATCTGTCCTGTGGTCTATGCTTTTAATGCACCCTCTGGGCATTTTTTGGTCTAAAACACGTTGATAACACGTGTTTTTGTGGCTATACAACACGTCTAAAAAATCGGTAGGAAATGGTGTAAAAGTGAAAGTTTAAAAACACGTCTAGCCCAACACCGTTTCAAGACGTGTTCTTTTAGACGTCTATAAAACGTGTTTTATAGACGTGTTTTAAACTTTCACTTTTACACCATTTTTAACCGATTTTCTAGACGTGTTTTTATCAACGTGATTTACACCTAGCTCTGGTCCAGAGCTCCACTGCTTCTGAGTCTGACTTGCATTGGAAGTCAGACTCAGAATCAGTGGAGCCCTGGACCAGAGCTAATTTAGACCCATTTTCTGGTCTAAAACACGTTGATAAAACACATCTAAAAATCGGTAAAAAACGTCTAAAATTGGAAGTGGGCATAAAGTATCCAATCTAATTAACACCCAGATTAAAGGGAGATTCCATCCATTTTCAACATTTCACTGTAAATAATATACCCCAGAGTTGCTGAGTGGACATATAAAAAACAATAGCATGCTGAAACATATCTCAATGATGCATCACGATTTGTTTCACTATGTTAATGATTTTTCTTTCAGATCTTTTTCCTGGAGTGCAAAAGGGAAGAGTCAAAACTTACCTTGCTGCAATTAAACCCATAATTTTCTGACAATTACCACCACTGGTAAATACTTAACACATCAACGTTGGAAACAATGTTTTCATTTTTATTAGCACTCCAATAATCACAACAAATTGGGTTCCTTGGTCATCAGACTAGAACAGTGATTTCAACCAGTGGTCCTTGAGGTGGGTATATGTGGTCATCAGCTAAATGATGGCAAGTTGGTAACCAAATGGAACCTTAAATATCTCAAGTATGAAATCGAATGGACCCTCTCAGGTCCATTTGGTTCAATTTTGCAGTCGTTGTATTACACTATATTGTTTGTGGACAAAACTGTACCAAATGGAATCATTACATATCTTTTGTTCTGAGGAGCTACATGTAAAATGGTTGCCCATGCTTCATATGCAAATTAAATAATGGACCCCTGAAAAACCACTGTTCTTCATTGACAGGACATCAGTGCAGGCATTTTGACACATTTCATTGGTGAATGGGGGAAGGCGTGCAACAGTTGCAAATGTGCTTGGCTGTAAAAAACAAACAAAAAAACAACAACAGAACTACAGCAGTGGACTCCTAAAGTGCCATAGTGTTAAAAATGCAGTGTCAACTCTAAATCATAACAAACAATAACATACAAATGTTGCCAAATAATGATGAATGCCATGGCTACTTATTTGCCCTCTTATACACGCCCACCACCACTACTTTGTGCAGGGCCTGTTTGATGTGGTCAGTCAACACAGAATTGGCTCTCCTCTCCATTGTGCGCCGCTCCATTCAAGATCTTGTGAACCAACTCTGAAATGAGAGGGGAAAAAAAACTTATAAGCAAAAAAATCTCAAGATTTTAATGACCCTTTCTTTTTTCCCTTTTCTAAGATTATTACAGTATTAGATAACCTCCTGAAAATATTTAGTAACAATTATAGCCATAGGCCTAGTGATCCTTTAAAATACTGTAATTCAATAAGGAGCTTTAACAGTCAGTGGCCATTACAGAGATTAGTATACTCCAGAAAACAGGATGTTTGTCACTCACACATTATAACATGAAAGAATTGGCAGAAACAGTACTTATTACCTGCTGCCAACCACCAAACATATTAAAAAGCACCATCCAAGCGCCATCCGGTCATATTCCTTGCTCAGCCAATCAGCTGAGCACATCCTGTGCAAAAAAGGACAGACATTAAAAAGCTGCGCAAGCACGGCTCAAAACACATACTGTACATATCATGACATGTTAACAGCAATACAGACAATTGAAATAAGGTAACAGCACAATAGAACTTTACATACCTGTGCACATTCAGCTGTCTGGTGAAAGTCACTCACATCCTCCTCCTAGTCTTCATCACCATTTCCTGAAACAAGAGTGTAAAATTCATTTGTTATCATGAAAACAGAATTTAGACACTCACTGCACAATCACTTTTGTGATCTTCATTTCTATAATTAATTTGAAAGATTACCTTGTGGAGTCCTTGCTGAGCAGCTGGTGGTCCTCCAGACTGTCTATTCAGGTGTTGGAACATTCTACTGTTAAGATGGGGGCATAATAGTAAAACAGTTAGTTTTTCTAACTTAGATGGGGGTCTATATATTGTCGCTATAAATGGTTTGAGAATCACTAGAGCCATAGAAATCTCGTTCACAATTCCAGCCTGGTTTTGGGAAACAAAACAGTGTAAACTTCGTAATTAAGTGGTGCTAATTCAGATGAATATTTTAACTCTTGAGGGTGTAAAAATGAAACCAAATGGACCCGCAAGGGTCCGTTTGGTTTCATTTTTACACTCTCAAGAGTTACATCTGGTTAGCCAACTTCCCATTATTTATCCTGGGGACCACGTGGAACCTTCTCAAGGACCACTGGTGGTCCCGGACCACATGTTGAAAACCCCTGATTTATGGTCATCTGTACGTTTGACGGTTTTGCTTTCTCCAAAATCCACCTTGGAATTGTTGACAAAAACAAAAGAAATCTTTAGTATTTGGGGTTCTGTGCGGCTAAAATATCATCAAAGGGTGGTCCGTGGCACAAATTTTGTCTAATAGTGGGCCCTGGTGTCAAAAAGGTTGAAAACCACTGATGACTCCCAGGGACCACCATTTATTCAGCATTTGAGCCACGGACCACCATTTGAGGATATTTTTAGACCCACAGACCCCAAAACTAAAGATTTATTTTGCTTCTGTCCATGACCATTAATCTTTCAGTTGTGTAGACTTGGACTAATTCAGATGATGGATATTTTAACTCTTGAGACCGAAAAAATGAAACCAAATGGACCCGCCAGGGTCCATTTGGTTTCATTTTTACGTTCTCAAGAGTTACATCTGGTAAAACAACTTAGCTGGGGACCACCTGGAACCCTCTCAAGGACCACTGGTGAAAACCCCTGGACTAGAGGCATTATTTATCATGTGCGCCGCCGCCGCCCCCCTCCTCCTCCATTTACATTAGCACAGTAAAATTAACCAAAACGATAGTAAAACATGAAATAACCACTTCTGTTAGCACTCACCTTGCTGCACACGCAAGTCGCTTCTTTTTTGGGGGGGATTGGATGACATATTGAGGTTTATTCCAAGAAATGCACGACGCGATGTCCTTCCTCTGCAAGAACTTCCTTGTGCTTTGAACAATGCACCGGCAGCTCCGCGCATGCGCAGTCGTCTAGTGCTCATGGTGACGTACCTGCGCAGTGACGTCACCGCCCCTGTTCCAGAAATGGATTCCCCATTCATTTTTCTCATAGACTTTTCGAAAATAATTTATATAAAGACGATTACGCCGCGGACAAAGCCAACTCGAGTCATAACGAATCATGATGACACACACAAACTTTTGGGACAATAAAATAATTTCTAAGATGAAAAACGAAACAAAAACTCTTGTATCATGCCGTTTTCTACTTCTTCCTAATTATATATTA
This sequence comes from Benthosema pterotum, assembly GCA_039105355.1. NCBI lineage: Eukaryota > Metazoa > Chordata > Actinopteri > Myctophiformes > Myctophidae > Benthosema > Benthosema pterotum. The sequence goes on along the minus strand of CM076978.1, from coordinate 30,593,989 downwards.
TATGACGATATTGTGTTTGTTGTCATGATTTGTCACTCACGACCCGAGTTGGCTTTGGTCGCGGCACAATCGTGTTTTTATTAACCATTTTCGAAAAGTCTATGAGGAAAATGAATGAGGAATCCACTAGTGGAACAGGGCTGGTGCCGTCACTGCGCAGGTCTAATACAAATACGTTTTCAACACAAACGTTTTTTCCCTACAGCATTTGGAGATATTAATGGAGCATTCAGTTGTTCCTTCAATTAAAGAGTTTTCATTAAGACATTAAAGGCAATGGTCTAGATTTGGTGTAGGAAACACGTGTAACAGCGGTGTTGTCAACACGTGATGAACACCCAAGCTTATTTACCCACTAACAACCCTTAAATGTGTTTAGGCTGCATGCAGAGATCAGGTATGCAACGTACGGTTGTTATATTTTATCAATATGTCTGCAAAACCGGATTAAATAAACTGGTCTAAAAAAAACACCATACAACACCCATTATAGCCGGTGTAAATCGCGTGTTACACTTAGACCATACGTGTTTTAACCGTGTTGTGCTCAGTGGGCAATGTTGGTGTGTTTCCTATATATTTTGATCATTTTCATAGTCAAAATAGCTGTATTTCTTGTTCAAATAACAACAGAGAGACGAGAATCACAGGAGTTGAGGCGTGCGTGTGAGCGTGTGCACCACTCACACACTGTATTGAGCGCGTGCAAACGGCGCGTGCTTGCAGCCAGCCGAAAATACAGGCCTTGAGGCAGCCAGTACCTTTGCCTCAAAGATGGGGGGCGATAGTGAGCCTGCATTTAATAGTTCACAACACGAGTAAATTCAGAAGAAAAACACAACAAAACAACCAACATTATTGTGCTAACGCGTTGAACTGAAAACGGAGGATGTAATATCTAAGATAAGACCTTTTTCAAAACTGGACTTTCAGTCAAAGTCATAAATATGGGGAGACCAACGCCAGAACTGTGAGGATTATTTCAAACCACGGGCCTCCCAGGACGGACTATAACGCGAAACGGATTGGTTTTCTAAAAAAGACTGGCTTTGTGGATGTGGTGCAAAAAACGTCTTTATTGCTTTCCCTGACTAAGTAAAGGTAAGAATACTGCAGTGGTGTGTTTAAAATGTACAGTGGTGTGTTTAAATATAGTGGTGTGTTTAAAATGTTTTTCAATTTAATCAAGAATGGGATAACAACCATAATTTAATATTGCATGCTCGTAAATCTGACTTGTGAGTCAGTGCCTTAGCGCACTGGTTTTCAATCTTTTCATACGAGGGCACACTATTTATTCAGCATTTGAGCCACGGACCACCACTTTGACACTTAAGCACCACAGACCCCAAAACTAAAGATTTCTTGATTGCTTTTGTCCACAATTCCAGGATTCCAGGATTTAGGAAATAAAACAGTCAAACATACATATCAAAATGACCATTAATTTTCAACATTCTCTAGTTGTGACAGACTTGGGCTAATTCAGATGCCGGTCCATGAAACCAAACGGACCCGCAAGGGTCCGTTTGGTTTCATGGTTACACTCTCAAGGAGTTACATGTCGTTAATCAACTTTCCATCATTTAGCCTGGGGACCACCTGGAATCCTGGTCTCCGGACCACCTGTTGAAAACCGCTGCCTTAGAGTCATAGCCAGGCTACTGGTACGTTTGTAAATCTGACTTCGGGTCAGTGCCTCACCAACCCCATCCCTCACCGCACGTCAATTCAGCATCCCTTTCATGGTCACCTGCAGTGTAGTGATCATGAAAAATATGACTTTCGCAGGCCTTGCTATAGGCAAGGGGTCCCCTGCACAGTGGAACATATGGGGATATTGGTGTGACTTTTTTTTTTGATCCCCAAAAGACTCTACCCAGATTCATGCTGTAACATCAATGGGCTCTGAGAGTAAATGGTTTGTACACTCTCAGAGTTAAATGAACTCCGAGAGTGTTTTGTTGTAGTTGTACAATTCAAGTACAACTACAACAAAACTGATAACAGCTTGGAGATTTACAACTATCACCGAGTGGACCCCCCCCCCCCCATAGGTGACTATCTTGTTCATTTCATTTAGGGGGGGGGGGGGGGGGTGGAGAGAGAGAGGCGCCACAGCTAGTATAGATACTGTAGATCAACACAGTCAGATCTGCGGCAAATTGTTAGAATAGTAGTATTATGCAGACATCCAAAGGTAATAATTAGGTCCAGTATTCGTGTGTAAAAATCCCCCCCCCCCCCCTATGTCTAGCCTATACTATGTAGTTTCACACACTAGAGAGAGAGAGATAATTCAAAGACGAATCCAGAGGGAGGGTGACAGCATAGGGAGGGAAAGGCTTCGTTAATTCAGGATGGACGAACGGACGGATGGATGGATGGATAGATCATGGATGGGAGGGATCAGAGGATGGGATGTTGTTGCTGACTGACTGACTGACTGACTGACTGTCCTTTTCGCCGGGCGCTGCAGCCGATAACCACCGCGTGTTTTTGGACACACACTCCCACCACTCTCTCTCTCACACACACTGCTGCTGACTGACTGACTGGATAGCGCCCGATCAGACAGCAGCCCTTGGCTCTTGATACATACACGAGGAGCAGGAGGATTCTATAATAACATACATCAGACGGAATATTATTATTGGGAAGATCGGAGGGCGAGAGGTAAGGAATGAAGATCGTGTTGATGTTGATCGTTATGGATCGATCACTGTCTTTTTCACCCAAGTCCTTTTTGCTCTCTCTCTTTCTCTCTCTCTCTCTCTCTCTCTCTCCCTCTCTCTCATAATCTAACTCTGAGGGTGTACGAATGGAACCAAATGGACCCATAGGGGGGTCCATTTGGTTCCATTCGTACACGCCTCAGAGTTATATAGACCCATCTCTCTCTCGCCCCATGCTGCTTCTTGCTGTTGATCGTTCGAAGGTTCTCATGCACACATCAGCCTTTTCTCTATTATTCCTATATCTCTGCTTCCCCCTCTCCTCTCTTGTTCTCGTATTCTGTCCGTGCGTAATTTCAAATGCCACATTAATGAACGTAACTGTGTGTCTGTTTGTATTTTGCCATATGTTGTTGCTGCTGCTGCCGCCGCTGTACAGTCTCTCTTCTTTCCTCCTCCTCGCCCACCACCAACCAACCAACCAACCAACCCATGCAGCATACAGTAGTTTGTTGATTTATGCCCAATAAAATGCTCAGTAACACAACATGCGCAGCCATTTAGGCTAGAGAGTATAGGCTATGGCCCGTAACAAGTCAATTTGAGCTGTCCACGTGACGCGCGCGCGGCGTGGTGTGTGTGTGTGTGTGTGTGTGTGTGTGTGCGCGCGCGCGCGTGTGCGTGTGTGTTGGGGATCGTTGATAATCATGGCACAACTAAAAGGCTTTTCGTTAGCTTGTATTGACAATGTTGCCACAATATTACAGTAATCCATTATTCACAGTGTAAACAAAGTAATAAAGTTACCGTGCTTTATTACTCCCTGCCAAATAATTGCATCTTTTCCCCTTAAAATTCACTCTAGAGCAACTTCACCCCAAACAGGGTCGGACTGGCCATAGGGAGGGGGAGCTCTCCCGGTGGGCCGCGGCCATAGGTGGCCACTAGAAGGCGCTAAAAATAATACAGGTCTGTATTGTACCTGTATCATACTTGTATCATTGAGTGACAAATAAACCCTGTTCTATTGTGGACCCCTTTGCCACCATCGTTCTAGTAAGAGAGCAGCAAAGGGTTGTGTAGGTGTCTGTTGGCTTGTAGCATTTATGTTGTTGTAAAAATGGTGGTGCAGTATGCCTTGTTTGTTTGTGTGTGTGAGTCTGGCCGGTCTGGGCCAAACTCACACAAAATGACCGGGCTGAAGTTTTTGTCACAGTCCATCTTTGACCCCCACCCATTAAGACATACAGTATATAACTGACCTTGATATGAAAAGGGTTGAAACCCCACAGATATATTTGGGAGAGGGGAAGTGGTGGATAGAGAGAGTGTAGTGGACATGCTATCTGGTATGCATAGACGATTTTAAGCACTCCCAGCAGGGGGGCACTTTTTTAGGCTACTTTTTGTGCCACACACATAACCAAATGGTAACCAAATGGACCCTTAAAGATATGTAACTCTTGAGAGCATTAAAATGAAACCATTTCATTTTTCATTCTACTGCTCTCAAGAGTTAAATTATATTTAAACACAATTAGAAAATGTAGATGTGATTTGATAAATGTTATTTTGACCAACATTTTGTCAGTTATGCATCTCTGCTAAATTGTGGACAATGATTGAGCTAAACTATATAACTTTTTTCCAACTTTTTTGCCGCCAGGGGGCCAAGTGCACCTTCCTGAAATCGCCAAAGCTGGTATGTAATGCCATCCTAGGAAGCTTTCTTATACATTTATGTGCAGTTGAACTATTTATAAAAAAAAAGTGGTTCAGTTGTTGCTCCCCACCATATGTTCAAATTCACCAATTTACATCACTCCAAATATATATAGTCTCTCAACTATGTCAATAGTGGAGTTCAGCCATAAATTGTGGCGCGCCTAGTCCGCCTACCACTCTTGAGACAGCTGAACCAAAATTGAAAGTTTGCCAAAACACTATTAATATATAGAGAGAATATATACCACAAAAATGCATTTTGGAGCAATGGAAATAGGTGAATTTGAACATGATTTTTTTTAAACAAAGGGCGCATGCGGAAAACTGTGCGATGCAAACTAATAGGCAGTATTTGTGAACACGCCCATAATAACAACTGGACAACTTTTTATAAATCAACTGCAAGGTAAGGAAGGCATCTGGAGAGGAATTCTCCTTTAACCTGGGACATTGTGACTTATAGTTGTATTTGTGTTTTTTCTATCCACTTGCACATTACAGTCCACTGAGTGAGGGGTCTGGTCTGTGGGAAACATTGCAAAAATGTTATGGCCATTGTTTTATACCACACCATAGACAATTTATGTAAGGCAACATTTCATCAGGCTGTAAGTAGCCTCTGATATGTCAAACCTGGGGGTTTTCGTAAGTGTGAATTCATTCCATGAAGTTATGCAGGAAAACACTCCTTAGCTATGGCTGTTTTTAGGCCAAGGAGCTTGTCAAAAATATGCAGTATATTTGGCAATGGTGTGAGTATAAAATGTCCATATTTTTTTTCTTCCGCGATGTTTCAGACAGAGCAGAGCTCTCATTCTGTGGACCCAATATCCCAGTGAATATGTGAAAAAAAAAGTATTTTTGGGCGTCTGGCTCCCGGACTATTGAGAGAGAATTCTCGTGTACTAGACGGCCAGCATCCCCTAATTAATGTCCAATTAGCATGCTTAATTAAGTCTAATCAGCCAATCACCGAATGCAATGGTTATTTACACGTAGACAAAACCCACTTGATTCGTAGAGCTAAGGAAATATTTTGGGATCAAAACCCAGGAAAAAGGATTGAACTGAGATTGTTAAGGGAGAGAATTATATATTGTATTGTATAGTGTCATGATGCATTTGAACAGCGGTATGAGTATCACTGTACATGGGTCACATGTATCGTGATACTTCCATTTCTAGGAGAGACAGAATGGGGAGGACCTTTCTATTATTTACATGTATCAATAAGGTGTATTAATGGCATAGTAAAATATTGAAAAGTCAACACAGTCAATATGTGTATACTGTAGATTCTTGAAATTCAAATAGATTTTCAAGGCTGTGTGTGTGTGTGAGTGAGAGTGCGTGAGCCTAAAGAACGCCTTAGAAGAGCTTCTTCATTGAGGCCCACTTGTATATGCTGCTTACATTCTGAGACCTGACAAACCACTAGTGAGATTTAGTGTGTGTGTGTGTGTGTGTGTGTGTGTGTGTGTGTGTGTGTGTGTGTGTGTGTGTGTGTGTGTGTGTGTGTGTGTGTGTGTGTGTGTGTGTGTGTGTGTGTGTGTGTGGAGATTAGGTAACGCACTGTGTGTCATGTACACATGCCTGTCATAATGTCCAGTACACATATTTTACCAGTATCAGCAACAGCTTCAGTTGACACTTTGGTGTGGGCAACTGCCTGTCCGTGCTTATTGCACACACAGCATGTGATATGTGCACAGCCTACACACAGACACCTTTTCTGTGCAACCCTTAAAGGTAGGGGAAGTGATTTCACTTTTGTCAGATATCACCCAAAAAAAAAAATAATTCTGTTAAAATGCTCTATTATAAGGTGTGGAAACCACATATGGAGTTTCCCCCTCCCCCACGTTAGCAGAGGAGCTAATAAAAGTTCCCCAGGTAACCACAATTCTCCTCCAATCAGGAGAGAGCAGCAGGTTCACATAGTGTAGCTAGTGTAGCTACTTTTGGGGGCCCCTAGTGCACCAGGCTGGTACTACAGCATGAATTTCAAATCACTTCCCCTACCTTTAACTGAAACGTGCATTTATTTTATTAGCCTAGGTATTTTATATTTCCCTTGAAAATAGCCTAATAATGAGGCACCAATAGCAATATACATTTTTTCGTCTGTAAATAATGAAAAGGAAGAAGACAGGCCTTCTAGGGATTATTTTTAGTCTAATACCTTAACATTTGAGTTTACAATACAAGGTTGTTTAATGTTTTGAAAATCTTGAAAAGGACATTTTTTCATTTTATTTATTTTTAAAAAGCAAAACGTACCGAAGCCGAACCGAAACCGTGACCCCCATACCGAGGTACGAACCGAACCGTGGGATAAGTGAACCGTCCCACCCCTAATTAATGACATTAAAATGTTGAAAATGGGTGGACTTCTCCTTTAATCAAAGTGATACGCCTCTTCTCTTCTGTTGTCACGTGATCAATAGATCTGTCAGACGTCGATCGGCAGGAAACGGTACATGCAATTCAATTCAAATGGCTTTATTGGCATGAGAAAACATACATTTACATTGCCAAAGCAAGAAATAAGAAAACACAAACAAAATTAGTGTAACTTTGCGCGCTTGTGCACACAGTGGAACTGTAATGTCCGCCCGCAATTCTTTCAGTTTTCTAATGCTATACTGGCCTATAACTTATCTCCAAGTCCTTTGAGAACATTTTTTAACCAATCTCCCAGCTCCAGGCCCCGCTGATATATATGATGTCACACATGACTCCACAGGTTAAGGACAGGCAACTGTGACCTTTTTGTGCAAAAAAAAGGATTTAAAAGGATCCCTGCCTAATAAGACAAATATGCCTTAAAACACTATACTTGCCTTCTATAACTAAAACATGCAGATAAAAACACCTTCAATGCTTTATTTCTTTCATAAATAGAGAATTCTTCACTCTATAGGAGGTGCTCCTGTCGCAGGATGATGATGTCACAGAGCATGTTCATCCATAGAGCTAGATCACATATGTGACATCATACTGCGCCAGGAGCAGTTCCTGTTGAGTGAAATACTCTCTATTTATGAAAGAAATAAGATGCCATTGGTGTTTTTATTTGTTTATTTTAGTTATATAGGGAAAGTATAATGCTTTTAGCAATGTTTATCTTATTAGACAGGGATCCTTTTAACAAAAGCTAGAGATAGTGCTGGCACTTTGGTACGGGGGTGCGGGTGGGGTAGAATGTCAGAACAGAGTTTGAGGTCAGATGTAGGTAGAGAAATAGAACTAGAATTAGACATCGTTCAATTTCTATGGTATAGAGCGTCGTCATCTTCATATACTGTATGAAGATGGCCACATTGGTGGTGCGACGTGTCACACACTCAATGTCACAAGGTGTTACCATGAATAGAGGCATGATGCCACAAGGCTTGACCATATACAGTATGCCTCTCATTTTGTGTGGAAACTAACACTTTGACATAACCCTAGATTAAGACTTTTGTGGATGTTTTCTTTTAATCAATTTTGACATTTTGACCTAACTATAAGAGTCTACCTATAGGCTAGCTGGTGACAAACATTTAGGCCTACAGTAGAAATGCAAAATAATCAATAAGGGTGTGTGTGTGTGTGTGTGTGTGTGTGTGTGTGCGTGCGTGTGTGTGTGTGTGTGTGTGTGTGCGCCCGTGCTTTATCTACACATTAGCTGCTGGAGAGATGAAGCAGGGCCCCCTGACTACATATTTTAAATAAAACCTTTTCATAAATTCCACAGATCACTTATCTTCATAGACTTGTTTGACATAGACCTACATTCCCTTTTCTATTAATATGTTGGATTCACAACATAATGTGTATTTTAGACAGTCAACCTTTTAAAGCTCTGACTATATTTATAGTCACCTTGACTGTTGGCTCTGTACTTGTCCTACTCTACACACCAACCCGCCCATCTACAAGCTCACAGCGCCTCCCATCATACTATTTTCGGCAAATATTCCCTGTCACGCCAAGATTCGGCTATAATAACTCTGAGTACCCAATCTGTTTTCTCTGTTTTCTCTTTCTTTTTTTTATATTGCTTTGGAAAATGTAGCTGCCGCACAATCATTTAAAAATAAATGAAAAAGAGTAACAGAGAAAGCATGGCCCCTCACATATTAGGAGGACAATATCAGGCACCAGAAAAAAAGATTGTGTGTTTTTGTTACAATGGGTTTGTACAGTATAGAAACAGGGTGCGGTAGCTATAATGAAGTGAAATATCCCTTTAAATGTGAATGTCATGTATGAGAACCATATCGCAGCGTGCGGTGGTGTTCTACAGTCGTTTATGCATGCCCTGAGATCCTGGCCCTGACATCCGAGGAAATGGACATCTAATGTTAATGCACAGATACATTTTTCACGCGTCAAGCCTCTGTTCCGCTTTGCACACTTACAGCATCTCTTTCCTGTTCCTCGCCAGGCTGGAACATGATGATACTGCGCCAGTGCTGAACGTTTTACCACTGAGCTACTGTAATAGAGCATGTCTGGTATATAGCTGCCTTGCCCAAGGGAACATTTCAATCTGGCCACAAGGTTGTTGTGTTTTTGTCAAACATAAAAAAGGATTGTGTCAAAAGTCATGTCATCACCTGATCTCAACAACTCAAAAGGAGAGCTGGGTGAACATGATAATGACAGTATGTCAGTAACTTGATGGATGAAAAGCAGGGAGGAGCTCCTTATATGGTAGGGAGGATTAGACAAAAAAAAGAAGAAGAATCAACATCAGCCGTGAAATGTCAACAGTGAAATCAACAATGTAAACGTTAAATACAAAGCACAAAAATATAGCCAGAGGGACGTGTCTTCCTTCAGGAATTATAGTATAATTATATCTTGGCTGATAGAAGGGGGGAAAAGGCAAATATAAATATGCATATATTTTGAATTTAATTTAAAATATCAATATAAAATTTAATTGTAGCAATTTGTAGCATAACCTTGACCTTGAATTTACATAAATGTTGTACTTTACTTTGCTTAAGACCATTTTTCAACATTTAGGACGGCGCAGGCTGAGGTGCCCAGGGCATACCTATCCTGTTACATGCCATACAGATTGGAAAGCATGACTTTGAGATCACTCTAGGGCACCATTGGGCATAATATGGATACATCATTCACATCAGTCATCTATCAGACGATGCTGGTATGGTGTAAAACCCCAGACAGTGATTTCAGCCGTTTCGGTTCGTGCACGAGTGGCTCGCCTTCGCAAAGCATAAAAGAAGGTCCTAGAAATGGGGTGCGGTATGTCCCTTTTATGTACAGTGCAGTCAAGTAGCGTGCGTATAGCTTGGCCTTTCCGCTTGCCTCGGAGTTTTAAACCCAATCCCCCAGTTGCCATGACAGCCGGGCCCTGCATAAATACTCCTGGTATTTGTGTTGCCGCGTCGTCCCCCCGGGAGGCTAGAGAACAGAGAGAGAGAGAGGACCCTCCTCTGACCACCAGTCTTCCACCGAACGGAGCTATGAGGACAGTTCAATCCAAAATGCCTTGTTTATCTCCCACAACATCATCGGCCCTGGGGGGGGTCTATTTAGTTTCAAACCCAAATCTGTCAACCTCTGAGTTAACCCACTTAAATGGCCGAGCGTCTCTTTAACCCACTTGAAGAGACACTCGAGAGGCATCCTAACCAGATTGCTCGAACCATCCCTGCTGGCATAAGTTTGACATAATTGGCATGATGAATTAATGACCTTGACGGAATGACCCAAATCCTCGATCCTCATAATGCGATATTCAGGACTTGATTACAGCTCAATTTGACATACAATGTAGATGATGATGTCCGGCCAGTTGACATTGCCAATGGAACCAATGGAAAGTCATGGGCGGTCTCTTCGCAATGAGATCAAATTCGGAAAATTGGTGACATTTACCGCCATGCTCTCTCTACTACTATGGGCTATTGGAATTAAAATTATGGATTAAAATAATTATAAGAGCTGTCATATTTGAGCAATTAACCTTAATTAGGCCGGCAGTTACAACATAGTTACTGTATGTTTTTGCTCTGTCAATCAGTCATATCTTGGAATGTAGGAGATATAGTGAGCTATCTTTTGTCAAGGAGACTTGGTGTAGAAAAATATAAATAATAATAAGCGGCACTGAGCCAATTCAGGTCCAGATTACACAGGTTTAAGCAGTTCATGAGTAGTGTGTACACGACCATACGGTCAGGGTCTTAATTTGTGACAAGGAGTGTGTTTTGGCTGAACATTAGGCACTGTGAATGCTCTTGCCTGCGATCTGAGTTTGCCAGTCTGTGAAAACTGAGATGATCGATTTGTTTGTGAGTGATGGAGAGAGTAAAACATGCCTGTCACTATCTTATGCTACAGACAGTATTATATCATATCATATATCAAAACAACAATGATAATGATGTTTTACCAGTTCAGGAAGTAGGCAGCCGAGGTATTGTGTAATGAGGCTTTGTCATGCTTACTGTACATGGAGGAAGTTTCAGTAATAGTTTCCATTAATAGTAGTTCAGACCTTTGGAACTTATGTTGTCTGAAATACTGTCCATTAATATAGTGGTTCAACTGTATTAATTGATGTCCAGATTCATTTCGTAGGGGTCACTGGGCCACGCAGTGAAAGTAAATTAATCCACAAAATAACGTAATTTGTATTGTTGAATTATTTCTAAAATATTAGTACCTCTTCGTTCATTTTTGACCACCCCCCATCACATGGAGCTACTTGGGCGTAGTCGGCGTAGTGATATGGACACAAAATACACATTTCAAAAATGGGTCAACGATTCGAGGGAAGTTCGTTCTTTGGATTAATTTACTTTTACTGCGTGGCCCCAGTGACCCCCAAAAAATGACCGGAACTACTTCATATTCCACCAAAACCAGAGCAGAACTCCCACCATGGGACTCTGGCAATCAATTAATACAGTTGACACCACTATATTAATGGTATTTCATACAGCTTAAATCTGAACTATTCCTTTAATATCAAGTCTGTGTTTGTGGGTAGTTTGAGAAGGGTATAACTGTCCCTGACTGTTGCAAAGTGAGTAATATTCTGTTGCATGGACTGAATAGCGGAATAGTGTTCCGGTGATTCAACTGTTGTGCTCCACGGCAAAATAAATTGCTGGTTTTCAAGACAAAAAAATAATCGAAACGCCATTGAGTTGTACTTGAAATGCACTGTACTTCTCCAAACTGTTCATTGATATTTCAATCAATCAACCCATTAGCATTGCTGCCTACACAGTTCATTTCAAGCTATAATGGCACACATTGTCAGGAGGTCTAATTGGTTCTCAAACCTTTCCACGCCATAGAACTACAGTAATACGTAATGGCCTGCAGATCCCCAGGTATTGTGCTGGGAACCAAAATAATTATTATTTTGCAAATAATACTGTTATATCATGATGACTTGTGATGATCTTGTAGATGTAGATTTTTGACAGCCAATGCTTTGAAAGTGGTTAGAGGTATATTCAGTGATTTCACTTAATTCAAATATTTTGTCTTCTTTTGTGGCTAATCCTCCCTACTCCCTCCCTAGTGTGTGTGTGTGTGTGTGTGTGTGTGTGTGTGTGTGTGTGTGTGTGTGTGTGTGTGTGTGTGTGTGTGTGTGTGTGTGTGTGTGTTGTGTGTGTGTGTGTGTTGTGTGTGTGTGTGTGTGTGTGTGTGTGTGTGGTGTGTGTGTGTGTGTGCGCGTGTGTGTGTGTGCGCGTGCGTGCGTGCGTGCGTGCGTGCGTGCGTGCGTGCGTGCGTGCGTGCGTGCGTGCGTGCGTGCGTGCGTGCGTGCGTGCGTGCGTGCGTGCGTGCTCGCTCGCTCGCTCGCTCGCGTGCGTGCTCCAAATCACTGAATGCTCCTTTAACACAGTCTGTGGTGAAACAATATTTTCTTGTGAATAGCTATTAATCTGTTCCCCATTCTGCAAAAACGAAATGGCATTATTCCATCATAAAACTTGAAAGCATGTTCCAACCCCTAGCATGCCTGTGAGAAGCAGGTGAGGGGTGACAGCGAAGCATCCTTGGTTTGCCAATGGGCTATCTTCTTCTGGCATTTGTGGGAATGTTCGCCTCTTATGCCCACAATACGCAGCGTATTCTATCAAAAATCAAGCAGTATTCCAAGTAGGTTGCTTATTAAGCCGAGTTCCTCGACCAGGCATGTTGGCTGCCAGCCGCCTGACTTGATAAGCGTCCTCAGCCCCGCCCCCCGACTGCACTGCAATGCAGTCTGTTTTAACGAACATTCGGCTACTTTATTGCAGTCGTTTTGCTCAATATACTCGTCTCCTCTAACTTTAATCCTTGTCGTGCATGGAACTCGCAGCATCCTGGGAATTATGGCGTGATAGTGTTTGAAGCGGGTGCAAAACGGCAGTGTCACCACTATGGTCAGTGCAATACGGCAGTGTCACCACTATGGTCAGACCAACTCTGCAGTGAACTACGGTAAATAAAGTGTATGTATGATGTTCGGCTCAGTGAAATCTTCTCATTGTCATTTACTGTAGCAACACACAACAAAGACAGTGGATTAGTGCGGTGGCTGTGTTGCATCCCGTGGACGCAGATGAATGCATCCTTTCTCAAGCGAGTGCATAATAGGGGGTGGTTGCAACACTGTGTATGTATCTAAAATAACGCTTTCTGCAGTCCTACACATTTGCGTCTGTCCCCTATATATTAAAAAAGCACTGTTAGTGAGCTGCTTGCTGCCGATATCTAAACGGTTCCACTGTTATCATTGCCTCTGCATACTTCCTGAAGAGATGTCCTCTAGAAAGAGTGCAATGAACGTGACCAAACCTTTCTTCGGAAAGGGAGCTGATATAAACTACACATACATGGCGTTGGTTAGAAATACCACACATTCTCCTACATCATTATCTGTTCTCTCTCAGTTCAAACTTTTGATAATTCTTTGTCGCACTGTTTTTCTTCCACCTTTCGTTCACCCCTTGTTGTCTTGTCTGAAGCCTTCCCCTCTCTTTCTCCGCATGTCTGTCTGTCATCTGTCTGTCTGTCTGTCTGTCTGTCTGTCTGTCTGTCTGTCTGTCTGTCTGTCTGTCTGTCTGTCTGTCTGTCTGTCTGTCTGACTCAATCCCAGAGCCTGTCCTGGAACATCTTCATATGAGTTCAGTCAGATGACTCACAAATAGATTCGAATCCATATTTATCATGGAATCAGAATACAAGTGATATTTGTACATTGGCGTTTGGGCTCTGCTGCATTTCTGTCGCTCTTGGCACAATAAAACACCATTAAACATTAAAGGTAACATAGGCAACTTTAGTGAGTACAAACTCTGTGGTTGTACACTGTTTAAATCTCACCTGCAATGTATTGGCTCGTTATGAAACGGCGAAAGGCGAACATTCAACATTCAGCAAAACTGGGCCAAATATACACATGATTTTCAGCTGAGAAGACACTTGTAGTGTAATGGTAAAATGGAGTGGGTCATGTAGATTTGCAGACCCCTGGGGGTAGTGTTTAAAGGAATAGTTTGAATTTTTGGAACTTAAAGTTGTGTGAAATATTTACCGTTAATATAGTGGTTGCTGCATATTAATTGATTGCCAGAGTCGCATGGTGTGAGTTCGGCTCTGGTCTTGGTGAATAAGTAATTCAGGTCATTCTGTGGGGGTCACTAGGGCCACACAGTAAAATTAAGTAAATGAATCAAAAAAACAAATTTAATTTGTATTGTCAAATTATTTCTGGACTATTAGCACACCCTTCTTTCACTTTTGACCCCTCTATCACAGGGAACTATGTTTTTGTATCACCAAAAAGCAGTTCCATGTCATGGAGTGTCAAAAATGGACTAACTAAGGATGTGCTAATATTTTTGAAATAATTCAACATTACAGATGAAGTTAGTTTTTTGGATTCATTTACTTTTACTGCGTGGCCCCCTTGACCCCCACAAAATTACATATTCATTCATATTTCAGCAAAACCACGGGACTCTGGCAATCAATTAATACAGTTGCAACCACTATATTAATGGCAAGTATTTCATACAGCCTAACTTCAAAAGATCTGAACTATCCCTTTAAGTAGTCCCAGGCCTGAGCTATTGGGCCATGCCCCTCACTGTCTTACTAACTGTTCATTCATTATTTTATTTAAAGAAATCTAAAAATGTCCCTCTCTGGATATAGTTAGCAGATCGAGCGACGAAAAAAAAAATAGAAAGGCCGTGTTGCTTATGCTGGGGGGATTACGGGGTGATGTGGTGTTTATAGTCAGAAGACAGCTCATCTTGTTTTGCTCTGGTTTGCTCCCAAAGTGTACTTTATATGGTCACACGGTTTGACAGGAATTTGGTGAGATCTGAGAACATCATTTTACAGCACTCAAAACGGCTGCCTCTGTTACTGTCAGTCGCCTGCTACGCCACACTGGCTCTGGCAGCGGTACATTATCTTACTAGAAATGTCATGCACAGGCGGCACGGTGGCACAGTGGTAGTGCTGCCGCCTCACAGTTAGAAGGTCCTGGGTTCAATTCTCCCTATAGGGATGCTGTGGGTGCTGGCGGCGTGTCTCTCATCAGTGCGCATACCCGAGGCGGGAATTGGTGAAAAGGGCCTTTCTGTGTGCAGTTTGCATGTACTCCCCGTGTCCCCTAGGGACCCCCCCCCCTGTCAATGACAAGAAGGCAGCTTGGACTCCTCATGCATTGAAGGAAGCATGAGGCCAGCCCGCTGGCTCCCCAGGTTGGCGGAGGGTGTGTAGAGCTGAGGATCACATTAGGTAATTGGCACTGGGTGTAAGAAATGGGTAATATAAAAAATAATGCTGTGCGACTGCGCGTGTACTTGTCTATACGCACGCACCCACGCACAGACAGATAGACAGTGATGTACCATAGGTACACCTGTCTACGGCTTTCACATTCAAGAGCCTTATTTTGAAGCAACAGATCCCTGAAACCAGTGATGATGGATTTGTGCCTGTGTGGTGTCTTGATCATTAGTTCCAGGGACCTAAAAGAAGGTCCATGGAATTTGTTGTTGTTGGTGTACCAGGGACGACATTTTACTTCCTAAAATTACGTATTTTCAGGTTGGGGTCAAATTCAGATCATTTTGGAGCCCCTTGAATGAAATAGTAAAATAGTTAACACTCCCAGTGCCAGCCCTTTTTCATATTTTTTGAGGTAGCCAGTGCCTGCGATTTTCATCTAAAAGTCATATTTCATATTTCGGTCCATGTTTCCCGACGGACAAGTTAGTTGGCGGCACACACTCCCGGTTTCTGGGTTGGTCCGTCCCTTATTATGGTCCGTCAATGGAATATGCGGTCGCTGCACGCTGCTATTATCATGGGGATCGTATCAAACCAACGACGGTAAGCGACATAGAGTGACGTAGATCAACCTAAGAAGCATCGGTCATAACTATATTTCATAATGATAACCGGCGACGTAGATCTATTTCAACGGCACGAAATCTGTTAAGCAGTCCTGATGGAGAAAGAAAGTACTTTCTGAAAACTCATAGAAGATAAAAAAAAAATAGACTCAGGGTTAAAATACCTCTGACTGAAATAACTTGTTCGACATTCTGCAAGGAAAGTGCATTCAACAGGACACATTCTACACATTACACCTGTGAATAACATCATCCTCCTCTCCTCCTGTATTGTGGTCTCCTGATGTCTGTCTCTGCTACGCACTCCAGTGACGTCACCGTTGCCACGGCGACCTTGTTAGCAAAACAGAATCCCTCACTGCGCGGCGGAGAGGGGAGGCCCCCTGCCCTTCCATACTGCTGAATGGCACCTGGGTTTCCTCTCTTCTCTCTTGTTCTTCTCTGTTTTTGTTGACCCTCTAGGACAGGGGTTTTCAACAGGTGGTCCGGGGACCACCAGTGGTCCTTGAGAGGGTTCCAGGTGGTCCCCAGCTAAGTTGTTTTTAAGCAGATGTAACTCTTGAGAACGTTTAAGCAGTTGTAACTCTTGAGAACGTAAAAATGAAACCAAATGGACCCTTGCGGGTCCATTTGGTTTCATTTTTACACTCTCAAGAGTTAAAATATTCATCATCTGAATTAGCCATTTTGGAATGTATGTTTTGCTTGTTTTGTTTCCCCAAATCCAGCCTGGAATTGTGGACAAAAGCAAAATAAATCTTTAGATTTGGGGTCTGTGGGGCTAAAATATCCTCAAATAGTGGTCAGTGGCTCAAATGCTGAATAAATGGTGGTCCCTGGGATGAAAAAGGTTGAAAACCCCTGCTCTAGGAGGCAGATTACGAAAACCTCGCAAAGCCTGTCCGTCCGTTAGTCGGGTCCATATGGTTATCAGGGCATCAGAACACACCTTGTGACTTCATACCGGTGTTATGATCTTCATATATGGAGAGGGTGTACCCTCTTCATATATGAATATGTCACCTTTGCATACATGGAGTTGACCTGTTCTGATATTCCATAATGTTGATTTGACCTCATTGAACCCTCTACGCTGCATATATGGCTGTCCTATTCCACTATTTTTCTACGTTGTAGACATTAAAGGTTTATTCAGTGATTTCACGTAGTTCAAATTATTTTTTGTCTTCTTTTTTGGCTAATCCTCCCTTTCAACAGTTAGCCCCTGGGGTAAAAGAAAAAGGGGAAAAAAAACAAAAAAACAAAAAAAAAACGTTTGGGGCTTTGCGAGAAATGCTTTTCGTCCAATCAGGATGAGGGTTTTCCAAATCACCCAAATCACTGAATGCTCCTTGAGAGCTTTAATTCAAGCACTTCGATGTTGCCCATTAGTTACGGCTACAGTTACAATATGGCAACAGTGTAATGTTCAGAGACGACAGATTACCTGTCTGTGCACACCAAAGGGTCAAGATGGTCTCGATGCATGTCCCTGCGGTGTGATATGTTTGTTGCACGTTGATGCACATTGTCCCAAGCGTTTAAACGCATGTAAGTCCAGGGACCATATCACACCAAAGCGACAAGACCGTTTTAGCATGAACTCTGCGACCGTTTGGACCCATTGCAAGGCGACCCGTTGGTGTGAAAGGGGCTTTACACCAGAGGGTCCCAACTACTGGTACAAGTTCCACTGCAGGTACTTGAGCCCTTCTCTGGTGCTACATCAGAGCAGTCAACAAAAAAGTGTAATGAAATATTTAGTTCTTCTGAACAAGCAATTGATTGAAATGGTCTCTACAGCCGTGCTGAAATTATCATGACAGCACGCACCTAGCCATTAATAGAAGATTTGAGGATGGATTAATCACATTAGAAATCAGTTGTGCTGATTAATGATTAGACACATTTAGCAGCAGCATTAGTAGGAATGGAACAAAAAGGGGCAGGTTTACACTCCTGTATTTTAACATCAGTTATATTATGGTGGCACTTGGAGCGACAGATACTTTCTGAGGTGGTACTTCAGTATAAATGATTGGGAACCAATGCTTTATACCAGGGGTTTTCAACAGCTGGCGGACCACCAGTGGTCCCTGAGAGGATTCCAGGTGGTCCCCAGGCTAAATGATGCAAAGTTCCTAAAGCAGGATGTAACTCTTTTAGATCATAAACATTAATGTTTACACTGTCAAGAGTTAAAATATTCACCATCTGAATTAGCCCAAGTCTACACAACTAGAGAATGTAGAAGATGAATGGTCATTTTCATCTGTATGTTGGCTTATTTTGTTTTCTCTGAAATCCAGCCTGGTATTGTGGACAAAGTCAAAAGAAATCTTTAGTTTTGGGTCTGTGGGGCTGAGACATCATCAAATTGTGGTCCGTGGCTGAAATTCTGAATAAATAGTGGGCCCTGGTATGAAAAAGGTTGAAAACCACTGCTTTATACAATTGCCCTTTCCAGACCACGAATGCAGCATTTCCTATGGTGAAAGAAATGCAAAATGCCATTCCTTTTCGTGCCATGCCGGAAGGCAGCATTCAGGAGAATGGCTTTTTTTCCAAACCTGACCAAACCTCTTTTGCGTTAAACAAATTTTAGAAAAGCCAAGTCGTTACACCTGCATGTACGCGAGCTAAAGAGTTCTGGGTTGTGCCCTCGAAAATAGCTGATCTACAACGCAGTGCGACAGTGTGGAGAGCTTGCAGATCAGCTATTTACGCTATTTTTGTCCACAAGTGACCACTCAAATTCCAATTTCCAGCAGTTAAACGAAATAAACTAGATCAGCACTTGGTACCATGCAAACTTGCGCGTTGCGCACAAATAGGCCGTTTTGTGCATGAGCGAGTGAGCTAATACTTGTGACTTTAGCTATAAGAACTTTTACTTACAACGCCATTACATCATCACCTAAACCGGCCAACCGGAGTGCACCGACAGACGCCCACTGCATACCACCGACCATTATACATTGTATACTTTAATAATCTGTAAAAACAGAAAATTGATCCTGGCCTACATGAGGCACAAAGTACCAGGTGCTGTCACAAATGTATATATCATGTTGTGTTATAGCACACTAAGTCGTACACTTGCCCGATCGGGCAACCAGGTAGCAGTCTTCACTTGCCCGACCACTATTTTTACTTGCCCCGGGCAAGCGGGCAAGTGTTAGTGTCAAGCCCTGTGGTTCCTTCCATGCGCTCACTGTAGTCCAATCAGAGAAACTCCCTCCTCCTGTCAGGCGAAAAGAAGGCAGCTTGGACTCCTCATGCATTGAAGGAAGCATGAGGCCAGTCCGCTGCCTCCCCAGGTTGGGGTGTAGAGTGTAGAGCCCAGGATCACATTAGGTCATTGACACGGGTAAAAAAATAAATAAATAAAATTATTGTGCATGCCCATCACAATTTTGCTTTTTGCTTTGCAGAGAGTATTTGATTCAGTCACTCCCTTGGTGAACCTGGTTGTCGCTTCTCGCTGTGTGCGTGTTTGTTTGATTCAAACAGCCAAACCCCTTGATAGTAAGCAAACATATGACCACAATCAAATGAAGTCCAAGTGTTGTCACAACACCGGTGGATACACTGCAGAGAGCCTGGAGTTTAACCCTTTGAAAAGGAGGGTATGATATTTGCAAAGGCGTTTCGGTTATAGCTATCGTCTACGGCAGTGGTGTTTAACCATTTTCATACCAGGGCCCACTATTTGTTCTGCATTTTAGCCACAGAGCATCATTTGATTTTGAAGGTAGTCTCTTTCACCCAAAACTATAACGTTTGTTTTCGTCCACAATTTAGAAGCGATAACAGGCAAATCAAAACCACAATTTTCCAGCATTTTCTGATGGTGTAGATTCTTGAAACGTAATGGTAGTACAGACAACTTTTAACCTCATATATATTTGCATTGTTTCCCTATATTAGCCACTATATAATTGTGCAAGGGGTGTTTTTACTGCTGAAATGCGCATCCTCTGGCTGTGTTTTGGTTTCGTTCCAATGTTTATGTTGACGTAAATCCCCTGGCATGGACATCTCTCTCTGATCAATTAATCAATCTCCTGCTGTGCCCCCCTCCACCCCCTCCTCAGTCCCCACACACACAGAGGTGCCCCTGCCCAGGGATGAACATCAACATAAACCATACCTGGGCATTATGCGGCCCGGGGGCCAAATGCGGCCCTTTGGCTGACTCTGACCGGCCCGTGAAAGGGTACCATGGTTTTCACACAGTGGTCCGGGGACCACCAGTGGTCCTTGAGCGAGTTCCAGTTAAATATGGAAAGTTGGCTAACCAGATGCAACTCTTTGAGAGCGTAAAAATGAAACCAAATGGACCCTTGTGGGTCCATTTGGTTTCATTTTTACGCTCTCAAGAGTTAAAATATTCACCACCTGAATTAGCCCCAAGTCTACACAACTAGAGAATGTAGAAGATTAATGGTCATTTTGATCTGTATATTTGCCTGTTTTGTTTCCAAAATCCAGCCTGGAATTGTGGACAAAAGCAAAAGAAATCTTTAGTTCTGGGGTCTGTGGGGCTAAAATGTCACCAAATGGTGGTCCTCTGTGGCTCAAATTCTGAATGAATAGAGGGCCCTGTCGAAATGGTCTTACTCTTACTTTTATCTTGAAATTAAATTAATATTAGTTTAGTTCAGCCTTTAGTCTTGGCCCTCCACAATATTTTATGTATTTCATTTGGCCCCTTGGGAAAAATAATTGCCCACCCCTGACATAAACAGTCAAATGTCAAGCAATGGAACAAAACCAAACTACAGCCAGAGGCATGTCTTTATCTGCGTGAAAACACCTCAGCACAACATATTTAGTGGCTGATGGGGGAGCTAAATATATAAATCTACATATACTACATATATCTACAACATTTAAGCATTTATGCTTAAATGTTGTTTCTACTATAACTTTAAAGGTAATATGGCAAGTCTAATGCGTACAAAACCTGTGTTTGTAAACAGATTTGAATCAAACTCCACCTCACCTCTACTCTATTGGCTCGTTATGAAACTGCTGGAGACCGCTGCGCTGTAATTGGCTAAAACACTGCCTCACCTCCCTCTCCACACACACTAGCACCGCCTTGTCATGTTGACAACAGTAAACCTCTGGACCGTCTGCAGGGCTGTGTCTGTCTGCAGTGAAACAGTTGCAGCATCAAAGTAGAAGCAACGCAGAGGGGGGGAATAAATAAATAAATAAAATGTATAGCTATATATATATTTTGATTTTTGGCTAAAAGGTTGCCTATGATACCTTTAAGTAATTCAGATGTTGAACAATAATGTAATGGGAGACGTTTATTTCAGATACATCACAACTCTGTGGGCATGAAATAAAATGAATGGACCCGTTTTTTTGCATTCGTATCGTTTGCATCGTTTTATTTTACACTGGAGTTACAGTTACTATAAGGGTCCATTTAGTTAGGGCAAAGAAATGAGGGGTCTAGTTTAAAATGGAGCCCCATATGTTTGCTGATTTCCGTTATATTGGAGACAACATAATGTAAATCGGACCAAGGGATGGACACTGTCCAGTGACAATATACTGTACATAGACTCTTCGACGCCTCTGGCTTGGCAAACACAATCGATAGATGAATAACATTAGCACAAGAAAGAGCTTTGGTATCTGGGTCAGGACCTTGACTTTTACTGTACATACACACACATGCACATGCACACGCGCACACACACTCAGCACCTCTACCCGTCTATCCTCGCACTCTCTTCCAAGAATTTGATTCGTCATGAGAAAGAAGACAACAAGCGGCACTCTATGAGATGAGACCATCTGCTAAATGGGCGGAAAGTGGTACCCAGAAATAGAGTGGCCTCTGACTGCAGACAAACCGCTCTTTGTGTGTGTGTGTGTGTGTGTGTGTGTGTGTGTGTGTGTGTGTGTGTGTGTGTGTGTGTGTGTGTGTGTGTGTGTGTGTGTGTGTGTGTGTGTGTGTGTGTGTGTGTGTGTGTGTGTGTGTGTGCGCGTGCCTGCGTGTGCGTGCGTGTGTGTGTGACAGAGTGAGAGTGAGAGAGAGAGAGTAGAGAATGAGTGTGCATGCGCAACCGTGTGTTATGTGTGACAACACCACTCCAGGAGCCCAATCTACACCTCCAGCAACGAGCCAAACTCCACCCTAACACCTCCCTCCTTTAACCTCCCTCCTTGAGGATGAGGGTCGGAGGATTGGAGGAGGTTTTAGTAGATATTGACCTTGTTTTAAGCCATGTGTCCACACTGTGATGTACTGGTGGTTATGTTGAGGGTGAGAGTTAGAGGAGGCTATAGTTGTTTTAGCATATATTGACCTTGTTTTAAGCCATGTGTCCACACTGTGACGCACTGGCAATTATGTTTAGGGTGAGGGTTAGAGGAGGCTAGTCGTTTTAGTAGAGATCCATGCAAGATAAGAGCTCATTACTGAGAAAAATGCTGGTGCTATCAAACCACAATTTATCAATAAATCCTGTCCCTCCCTACTCCCTGCATGGCCACATTCAAGCCTCTCGGATGTCGGATCGTCCTCTTCCGTTAGTTCCCTCTCTCTTCTGCCTCTCGGTCCATTCTCACGTAACCTCATATCAACTCTTCCGCCCGCCTCCCTCGTTTGTTAAGACACGACTCGGCCAACCGATTTGTGGGTTTTGGCTGCCGTCCCGGCCTCCATCTCTCTCTATCCTCATCCCTCTTTCCTTTTTGGTGCTATAATCATCTCTGCCATCCCGGCCATCTCGTTCTTCTTTCGGGAGGAAGGAAGGATTTGGGAGGTGATGTCGATCCGACTTGTCTTGTCTTGTTGCGGACTCCATAAATTCTGTATCTATTTTCAGGACGCGGATATATCACTCACCAGCGAATGTGTGTATGGCCCGTTTTTGTACCGTACCGCTTCTATTATGCCTTTAGCGTTTGACCACGTTGTTAACCATTATTTTGGAACTTTGGCTGTTGTAAAATAGCAGACCCACAAGCTCTATTATGGTTAAAATGGAGTTTTAAGTTATATTGGGTTTGTATTGGAAGGGGGTGGGCAGCGAAAATGAACATCAAATAACTAAATACTGAATGGAGTAACTTATAAACTGTATGGGGTGTTCCTATTAGTCCGAATAGACCATAAAATGACCAAATGTTTTGTTTTTTTTTTTGGAAAGTGAAATATCCCTTTAATTCAAATCTCACTTATTATTTTCTTTTGTTGTGATCTTCCCTACTGAGTGCTGACGAGTATACCTGTACCTAGTGAGTGAGTTAAAAATAAAAATAAAATCAATCATGAAATAATCAATTATGAAAGCCTTGGTGCACGCGCTGTTGGCCTGTTGCGTGTTCCTAAACTGTAGAGCATGTGCATGTGCTTGTCTTGTTTTCCATTAGTGATGATGGGGTGTTTTTTCTCCAAATCACTGAATGCCCATTTAACTCAAATCTGTGCTTCTGGAACGTCCCTGGAACAACATATTTTCAGATGGGGGATTGACGGCCCAATTTCATATGATTCTGGGGGTCCTTATCATGAAATAGCTTGAGAACCAGTGACAGAAAATATATTTTTTTTTAGGAAAATGTCTCATTGATTTACCATATTGTTCCCCCCATCCCAACTACAGTACATTCATTCACGTGTTCATTTCTGCCTCATGTCTTAACCCAACCCATCTTTCTTGTTTCTCTTTCTCCCCCTACCTCTATCTCTTTTTCTAGGTCAGAATACATAAATTGTTTTCCGCAGACCCGCTGAGAGGCCTCGAACGACCTTCTAAAGAGCGAGAGGAGCAGCAGCAGTACCAGCGCGGGTCGTAACGGCGACAGACTGCGCTGCCGCTGCCTTCTTGGACGCTGACTGACATTATCCCTTATACCACCTCTGGCTGGTGGCGGGGGGCGCAGGGGAATTGATCCCTGTGGGGGGTTCCAGCGGCAGGCCTGGCACAGGACCGGCCCCGCGGCCACATTTACACACACATTGTTGGAAGTGCCCTTCCCTCCCTAGCTCCCTCCCCGTCCTGCACTTTTCCATGAGGTTGACCGAATCGACCCTCGCAGCGCCTTCAAAACCCTCGACATCCATTTTGAACTTTGTCGTCGGGGGCTTGTCCAGGAAATGAAAGTTGGTCACGTTACTTGATAACTCGGCGACGTCCATCCGTTACCTCGACCGACACCACCTCCCGCAGCGGGTTTTCCCGGAATATTTTCTTCTTCTTCGGGCCGTCCTGCAGAGTGTGCTCAACTAACGTACCGTATGCCGGCAGAGAGATGACAGCCCGCCTCCTCGCCACCTCCATTTTGTCGCGCCACCCGATCCGATTATAACCGACTGCCGCCCCCTAAGCGAACACGTCCAACGCCGACAGAATCCTGTGAACCGTGGCCAGAGGCCCTTGGACCCACTGGAGGACCCCTGGCAGAAAGCATGATGGGAGACGGGAGTTGGGTGTGTCTGAGCCCGGCGGAGTTCTCCCAGCTGCAGAAATACAGCGAGTGTAAGTAGTGACAACGATCTTAAAAAAAAAAGATGACCTTGCCACATTACCACATTTATCCCTAGTGTCATTCTGTTATGGTTGAACAGTATAGTATATACCGGTATTACTTTTAGTAATATGACCTTTTTCTAGTAACTAGTAACATAATATTATTATTTCACATTTAGAGGAACGTTGCTTCTACTTTGGTGCTGCAGCTGTTTCCCTGCAGAGAGACACTTGCTTCATCTTGGCGGTCCAGAACTTTATGGTTGTCAACAAACCATGAAAACAAAACATTCACCGGGCTCAGGAAAGGCAGTGCTATGTGTGAGGGGAGGGGGGTTGTGTGGGGTTATAGCCAATCACAGCACAGCAGTCCCCAGCAGATTCATAATGAGCCAATAGAGTGGAGGTTGGGTGGAGTTGGATTCTGTTTTTAAACAAATCTTTTTACAAACACACTGTTTTTGTACGCACTAAAGTTGCCGCTATTACCTACCTAAATATAACAGTAGACTGGATTGGGGTCAAGTTGCTTTACAGGCTATTAATCTGGTCTAGATCTAAACTCTAGAGTTGATAGGGAAATTTTACAGGCTGTTGATCTGGTCTAGATCTAAATTCTAGAGCTCAGTGAAATGTTACAGGCTATTGATCTTGTCTAGATCTAAATTCTAGAGCAGAAAACAAAAACGATCCACACGTGTCTGTAGTGCAGAAGGGTGGGCCTTATGCAAAGTAAGACTTTTGTGGAAAAAGATGCATTTACTGGCGGCGAGAAAAAAAGGTAATGTTTAAATTAACAAGTAACTAGTCGGCAGGGAGCATGGTGCTACTTGATAAAAAAGCAGAAACGATACCATAGTAGTATTATCATCTGTCTTTAAAGTTTATTCTATTTCAGTGTTGTGTTTATTGATTGGTTGAGCTCCCCAGGTTGTGTTTCTACCTCGTGTTTCTACCTCGCTTTGCTGCGTTACACTCCCAAAGTTAAAGTACTGTTTTATTGATGTGACATCCAGGCGGGGAGGATTGAACAAGTGGCTACTTGTTGTCGTCCTTCCCCAGGCAGCTTTTGGCCCTCTTGTAGCTACCACTGTTATAGCTTAACAGTGACCGGGTTGTGTGTTGAAGAGTGATTCAGCAGCTCCATAGCAGCTGTGTGTGTGTGTGTGTGTGTGTGTGTGTGTGTGTGTGTGTGTGTGTGTGTGTGTGTGTGTGTGTGTGTGTGTGTGTGTGTGTGTGTGTGTGTGTGTGTGTGTGTGTGTGTGTGTGTGTGTGTGTGTGTGTGTGCCATTGGCCCGATGACGCATTTTGCCGACACACTCCCTGGATGCCAACAATGAACCTCTGCCCCATTTTTTCTTTCAGAATGGCTTGTTATAGTTTCACCTTGAGGCAGTTTTCCACATTTTTACCTATAACTGCAACAGTCTGCGTGAATCCTTGTATGCACGCTCCCTAGAGCCCTTGGGAAGGCCCTTTGGTTCACATCTGCCCTTTATAGCGCCACCAGGAGGCCAATTTTTGTGAAACCCATTTTTTAATACAAATCATGAACGCAGTAATGCAGTGTGCAATGTATGTGAAATATTTCTTAGGAAATAAATAGCACTACCAACAGGTTGATTGTAGATCTGCTATTTTTGTAGCCTTGCATCTTGTAGATCTGTTATTATGTAGCTGTGTGCTTGCAGATGTGCTATTTTTGTAGCATTGTAGCTTGTAGATCTGCTATTTTGTAGCTTTGAAGCTTATAGAGCTGCTATTTTTTCTAAATTTGCTATTTTTGTAACTTAGTAGCTTATACTGTAGATCTAGCTTGTAGGTCCATGATAACTGAAATTCAAAAAAGAAAAAAACACCTTGAATGTTTTATTTCTTTCATAAAATAGAGAATCTCTCAGTCAGTTGCAACTGACCTGTCGCAAGCAGTCGCACCAGTGGTCCCCAGTATGTGTGTAGGCCTACTCTAAAGGGCTTTACATCCTTCACTTTAATGCTTGTTACACACCGGCGAAAAAGCGAAACGATTTTTTTCGCGCGAATATTGCGCTTTTTTTTTAAAAACATATTGGAGTCAATGTAAGCTTACACACCACGGCGAATTAGCGAAATAGCGAAAATGCGACTATTTTCGCTTTTTGTTTTTTCGCTTTTGTGTCGAATTTTTCAGCTAGTCGCAGGCGACTAATACCCCCTGACCAATCAGAATGCAGTCTAAACCGCGCTGCCGTGTTGAAACCATAAACTGCAGCGCATCTTTCTCTCTCTCTCTCTCTGTGTGTGTGTGTGTGTGTGTGTGTGCACGCGCGCGCGCCCTCGTTATTAAACCACAGTGTTCACTGTTCCATGTTGCGCCAGGGGCATATCCACGGCGCATCACGCATTGGAAGGGAAAGATATCAATGTCACAACCTATAGCTCTGGTTTGGTTTTGGAACTGCCTATGTGAATTTTTCTCAACTAGGCCTACTGCAAATAGGCAGTAGGCCTAGTTGCGCTGTCCCCTGCAAACACAACGGTAGGCTACAGGTGGAAAAAATCTTAGCGTATTATGTGATGCGATTATTGTATTGCGCATCAATCCATGGCCAAACTTAACTTACCGCCTCTTGTTGAGGCTGCTGTGAGCTATAGGGCCTACGATCTGCAAACAATGAATCTGCCTTAATATCTCATACTAAGGTAGGCAGTTTGGTAGACAGTTTGTGCATAATATAGAACTATATACAGCTTTCTCTAGGGCAAGGGGTCTGGAGCGACACGCGCTCTCATGCTTTAATACGATAACCTCTCCTAACTTCCCGAAACGTTCTCATCTTGCGGGCCGCGGACCCCCAAATGGATATGCCCGTCATTGAAATGAAACCACCCGAGAAGGTTGGGAACTTTACCAAGTGAGTAGTCCTGGCGTTGTGCGTTCTCTCGAAATTGAAATCGGCTGTGGTGCGAGCGAGGAAAGCTGCTGCGCATTTCTCACTGATTGATTTATCTATTTGGTCCATTTGGTTTCATGTTTACGCTCTCATAATGTGAATTAGCCCAAGTCTACACAACTAGAGAATGATGAAGAATGGCCTGGTATTGTGGACAAAAGCAAAAGAAATCTTCAATTTTAGGGTCTGTGGAGCAAATGTCCTTGAGTGGTGGTCCGTGGCTCAAATGCTGAATAAATAGTGGGCCCTGGTATGAAAATGGTTGAAAACCACTGATAGGCTATAGACAAAAGAGCACGGCGCCTAGATTAGGCTGATCTGTATAGGGATCAGATAGATCAGGGGGTTTTCAACAGGTGGTCCGGGGACCACCAGTGGTCCTTGAGAAGGTTCCAGGTGGTCCTCAGGCTAAATTATGGAAAGTTGGTTAACCAGATGTAACTCTTGAGAATGTAAAAATGAAACCAAATGGACCCTTGCGGGTCCATTTGGTTTTATTTTCACACTATTCATCATCTCAATTAGCACCACTTAATTAAGAAGTTTACACTGTTTTGTTGGCAAAATACAGCCTGGAATTGTTGACAAAACCAAAAGAATTATTTAGTTTTAGGTCTTTGAGGCTAAAATGTCATCAAATGGTGGTCCGTGGCTCAAATGCTGAACAAATGGTGGTCCCTGGACAGAGTTGTACCCGAACGCGTTCAAAGAGCTCACCACACAGCTAACACACAGCACCAAGGAAGGACGCTTCTCTCCAACACGTTGAATGAGCTAATAAAGCTGTTCATGTTGGTAAAATGTATAATCTTCCTGCGCTATGCGTGTATTTAAATCATATACTGTCTGCGCAGCAACCTTTTGCCTCACGCAAGTGTGCCGCTATCCCGTGATCATAAATAACGCACCATGCACGTGTGCGCTCGGACGCACAAACACTTGTGTATTCTTACCATCTGATTTGCCGTCGGATCGTTTTCATTTTTATTTACCGATAGGCTACGATTAGGCTACTACAGCGGCCTTAAGGTTTGGGGGGCCCTTTCACATTGTTATTAATATAACAATATGGGCTATTGTAGGCTATAGAGTTGGGATACCCGACTGAAACAATACCCGCGACGCCCCGGGCTCATTCGCTTAATTGGTGGTCGGGCTTTCAGTCGACCTGGCTATGTTATTAAATTGATATTGTAAAATAGTAGCCTACTTGGAAAAATGCTAAAATGCCCTATTCAAGTGAGACTAGAATGAGCTGAAAATAGAGCAGATCTACAAACTCACTGAGTTTGGGAGGGGAAAAAAGGGAGGGAGGGAAAAAAGAACGAAAAAGAACTATAATAGTTCTTTTTTTTTGGAACCATGAACTTTAGTTCTAAAAGTTCAGCAATGAACTATGAACGGAACTAGAGAACTTTCCCAACACTGTCCCTGGAGTGAAAAAGGTTGAAAACCACTGAGATAGATGATATGGCATTTTAATTTGGTTGAGTAAGATGATCAACTTGTATTTCAGCCTTTTTAGCGCCATCGGATTAATTAATTAATTAACTCGATCGTGTGCATCTCCGGTCATGACTGATGATACAAAAAATCTTTTATGACCAACATTTCGATCGGTTCCTGCGTGCGTCCTTACATGGTTAAAATAATATAGGCTAAAATGACAACACAGCAGGGAGGAGGGTAGTAGAAGGAGGGGAGGGGGAGAGGAAAGGAGAATTTAATCGTTTTATACGCTTCGCTTTTTGGTGTGTATAGGCCGCGACTAAATTCGCCGGCAAATATTTCGCCTTTTTTGTTCGCTTTTTCGAGTCGTTTCGCTTTTTCGCTGGTGTGTAACAAGCATAACACTTTGCTACGTAGCTTATTATTGTTATTGTTGTTACTATTATACCTTATTTAGACATGCCAAACAGAGGTCCCCTTCTGTGTGTCTGCGGGGCTAAAATTACATCACTTGGTGGTCTGTGGATCAAATTCTGAACAAATAGTGGGCCCTGGTATGAAAAAGCTTGAAAACCACTGCAGTACAGTACAACAGAATACAATAGTCAATTAAATGCCCACCACCCAAATTGCCATCTTCCGATCTGTGCCGGATGGGGCTAGAGTTTTGCGGCCCGAAGGTCCACAAAATTCTAGTACATTACATAGACCATATGGGCATATTATGTCATCAACGTGCAACAGAAGTCGTCCCTACAGAGTGAAAGATTGTCTAGTTTCAGAACCAATCAGAGCACCAGGACGTCATTACTTCTGTCTTGAGACCAATGTGCATTTTAGTTTGTAAACAAAGTGACAGAGAGACAGGGAACAACACCAGGCCATTATTTCTAACCTAGGTATACACATGTTATTGTGGTGATTAAGTTCAAACCAAGTAATACACTGTCTGGATGTCGTTGAAGGGGTTTCAAAATGGACCAATTGTTCAGTCAAACCCAGCTGTGTTGGAAGACAAGGCTGTAGGGCTCAAGACGTCATCATGCAGTACATTTTCAGGTAGTAATCAAAATTATTATTAATGGACTGTTGAAAAATATACAAAAGAGAAAATATTCTCATCTTTTGCATGCATTGTTGAGTATGGTCATATAATGTCCACAGATGTGTTCTAAAAGTGTGAAAAACATATTTTTCATTTCACTGGGGCTTTAAGGTGTTTTTTATATGTAGCTATAGAGGGCTCTTTCATGCAGTGTGGTTGCATATCACGGCACAACTGGTCTTTTCATCTTTGCTTTTTATTTCTACAGTAGATGGAATGGTGGATAAGATCCAGATCCACGTCTCACTCCTTGGGGACTAACAGCAGGAACATGTGGTCCGTGCACTAAACTGGCCCATCCACATGATGGGCTTCACATGATCTATTAACCCACTTGGACCTGTCACCACAGTATAAATTGGGACCGTTTTCTGGAGGAAAAAATCATATCAAGGAATCCTAGAATTATCTATATTTGGCCACAAGACCCCCATACGAAAATATTTTAATACAGTGTTGTTTCGAGGAGCCTTCACAAAGCAAAGAATTGAGTAGAAACATTGAATTCACTCGAAAATAATATACAGTATATTCAAAGATTTGGTCATATTTTAACAATCTAAAAAAATGTGTAGCTTTGAAGCGTGTACATAGATCTGCTATTTTTGTAACTTTGTAGCTTCTAGATCTTCTATTTTTGTAGCCTTGAAGGTCTGCTATTTATGTAGCTTGGTAGCTTATAGATCTGCTATTTTGTAGCTTTGAAGCTCATAGGTCTGCTGTTTTTGTAACTCTATGGCCTGTAGAGCTACTATCTCTGCAGCTTGTAGATCTGCTATTTATGTAACTTAGTAGCTTATAGATCTGCTATTTCGGTAGTTTTCCCATAGCTTTAGCTTGAAAAACAAAAATCGCATCTCTTTGCCACAAGACTTATTGCTGTGTGTCGCAGTATTTCCTCAAGTGATTCATCGTAAAATGCAAATTTGTAATTTTGATGTAGACCTTTTCGGCCTTGTTACACTCTGTGACTAGATGGATGAGTCTCTGGCGCTGTCGTTTTGCTTCCCCGGCGATCAATATTTGTTAGGCAAAAGAGCATCTGTCTTTGAGCTTATATAGTCTCTGTGTGTGTGTGTGTGGTGTGTGTGTGTGTGTGGTGTGTGTGTGTGTGTGTGTTGTGTGTGTGTGTGTGTGTGCTCGCGTGTGTGTGCGTGCGTGCGTGTGCGTGTGCACGCGTGTTCATTGTGGACAGGATTTCACTCTTACACAAGTTACTCAGCCAAGCACAGGTGCGAATGGATGGGTCTACACACACGCGTGCAAGCACACACACACACACACACACACACACACACACACACACACACACACACACACACACACACACACACACACACACACACACACATCCACGCCCGCGGTGAAATGTAACCGTGGCTTCTGATTGGGCTGTTGGTGTGGGTTGAGGAACAAACACCAGTTTGACCTGAATGTGCAGCTACTGCTGTTGTCCTGCCATGTCCCCTTTTATCACTCACTAAACTCACCCCACACAGCCATCAGTGTTTCTTTGTACTACTGAATCTGACAGTGAGTGGACTACTGATGAATAGCTAACTTGTTACCATAGGTTTTTACTTTTGCAGTCTCTAATTGCAGTGCTATTTGTTTTCAACAGTGAGAAGCTGACATTGGCGATTTTAGGAGGGTGCCAGGGGGGCACTTGCTCCCCCTGATGGCCAAAGTTATATATAGTCATTGGTAACTTCATTGATATGTCATGTTAGTGTAAATAAAACACATGTCTAGAAAAACAAGGACTTGTCCAGTATATTTAGTTGCTGTGGTTGCAGTCGTTTTCAACCATTATCATACCATGGCCCAATATTTATTCTGCATTTTAGCCACGGACCACCATTTGATATCGAGTTTAGTCTTTCGGACTTAGTCTTTTTGTCCACAATTTAGGAGAGATAACTGGCAAAACTTTGGTCAAAATAACAATTCTTCTACATTTTGTAATTGTGTAGATCTACCTCGAACATTACGTAATTCAGATGTTTACATATAATTTAATAATTGACAGGTCTATAAGTGCCGCGAGAGCCTAAAATCACCTATGGAAGCTAATGTGTGGCTATGCAGTGTCAGACACTGCACGTGTGTTCGTACCGTATGCCTGTGAATCTGTGTCACTGGTCCATAAAGGGATTGCATGCAGTATATGACCGAAAGGGTGCAAGGTTGTTGACTCCATTATCAAGCTGTATAACTACTTAAGACCCCCTCGGCCCTGTGCAGTGCAGATTCGCCCATGTGCCTATCCTCTTTGCGTCCTGTAAATAAAAAAAAAAGATAAATAATCCATCGCAAAACAGCCCACTGACCTTGTTTGGCGATTACACCGTGCCTCTGCTTGATGCTGCTGCTGACTAAAGACCCCCCCATCCCTCTCACAAACACACCCAGACCCATATGGGGTGTACACGTGGGGACCCCTCCCAGTTTGTTCCTGTCATTGGAGGTCCCTGAGTCATTCTGAATGTCTGCCAAAGGGAAGGGAAAACTAGAGCCTTAGAGTTATGACATCTCTGTTCACTTCCATGGAAAGGGTCTAATGGCGGCTGCTCCACAGTACCCTATTGCGCATGGGGACATCCAATATGGGAATAATGCTGGCCCTGAAGTAGTCATGTTGCACACGTGCCTAAAACAGCTGTTATATGCAAGCTTTGTGGCTTGCAGATGTGCTATTTTGTAGCATTGCAATTTGCAGCTTGTAGATGTGTTATTTTGTAGATTTGTAGCTCGTAGAGCTGCTATTTTTCTAATTTTGTAGCTTGTAGATCTGCTATTTTTGTATCCTTGTATCTTGTAGATCTGGTATTTTTGTAGCTTGTAGAGCTGCTATTTTTTGTAACTTTACAGCTTGTAGATCTACCATTTTGTAACTTTGTAACTTTGTATCTTGCAGATGTGCTATTTTTGTAGTTTTTTCCCATAACAGCTCTTGTTTGCTCTGCACTCGTTGAAAACAATGTATTTCCAACTCCCCCTTTCAGGCTGCATAAACCATGTGACCCGGCTGTTTTCTGTACCCTCAATGTCGCTACTCTTCTACTAGATGGGTTTGGAAAACACATGAAATATTTAAAAGTATTTAAAGCTGCTGAGCACTACAACTAAAATTGGGTTAGCTAACAGGGGCGCCCTGCCCTGGTTGATTGTTATGACAACTAACGTGGTGTGTGTGTGCACTGCACACAGATGTCCACATACTTTAATCATGGCCCATGCAAATGTGTGTCATATTATGTTGGGTCATTTGTGGGATTATTGTTCAGGATTATTATAAAAAAAAACATATGGCGTGTGTGTGTCTGTGTGTGTGTGCATGTGGTTTGTATTTGTGTATGTGTGAGGAGGATTCCAGGTGGTCCGCCTTAACATGTGGTTTGTCTATCACATGCTATGCTTAGCTGTGATTGGGCCATAGCAGGTTGGAGGAGGGGCTTACTGAAAGGTTTATTCCCTCTCCGTATAATGGGAAAAGGGTTTCAATCACAGCAACGTTTACTAAGAATAGAATGCAGTATGCAGGGTCTTCCTCTACCCTGCATTTGAACTTCCTGTGCATTGATCTATAAATAGAGCCTGTCTTGCTTGCTCAGGGGATGAATGGAAGAATCAGGGACGTGGAGAGAGCTTGTTAGAGAGGCAGGGGGTCGACATCCCATATGAGGCAGGGGAACTTTTGGACCTGCC
The DNA here is from genome assembly GCA_039105355.1 of Benthosema pterotum. Taxonomy (NCBI): domain Eukaryota; kingdom Metazoa; phylum Chordata; class Actinopteri; order Myctophiformes; family Myctophidae; genus Benthosema; species Benthosema pterotum. Next base: position 30,560,488 of record CM076978.1, on the reverse strand, counting down.
TGGCTCCTGCCAAACTCTCCACGAAGGAAAGTCTGGGACTCTCTGATTGGAATCTCTTTACCGTGACGTAAAGACGTAAGGATTTCTTCTGTGGGCCGCCCGCGACCATATAAGAATATATATACAGTCTGTTATTATTAGGGCTGTTGAATAATTAAAAAAAAAATCAAATGTATGACAGCTTAGAAATTAATTTAATCATGATCAATCATAATCACCACTCATACTGTCCAAAATATGCTTGTTTTCATTTACAGAATTTGAACATTTAAAACAGGTGATAGGTGATACAAGCCCCCAATGTCTCTGTAAAACCATGCTCTACCGATTTTTTTTTTCATTGAGAAAATGCTCAGTGGGTTCAGTCAGTGTGCACTTGAGTTAATTGCGTTAAAAATAAATATCAGATTAATCAACAAAATTAATTCAGCTAATTAACTTGTTATTTTCAACAGCCTTAATCGTTATATTTTTGACAGGTAGTGTACCTGTATCAGTGAGTGAAAAATCAACCCACTTCTATCTTGGATCCTTTTGCATCATTCTAGTGAAAGCTGGGGTTGTGTATGGTGTCTGTTGGTTTGTGTTAACAACCACAATTACACAACAGTGTAAATGATACAGTGAGCCACTTACTATGTAAGTCAGGCCGAAAAATCTGTATGCGCGTAGCTGTCACACTCACAACCTGCACAACCTCAATGTTTGGGCAAACTGCACTTGATTCCTGCGTGCAAGTAGCCTGGTCTAGCCCTCAATGATTTTGGCCTTGGGGGCGGGGTGTCGTGGGATCCACACGGCGGAAGTGCTGCGCTCTGATTTGATCTCACTAACGTGTCGTCATCTCCGGCCCCTCCCCCTCCCGTCCACTGCTGTTCTACGTCACATCATTTAGAGCGACGCCCACCCCGGAAGGTTGACACGCCCCTCAAGGCCACTTTCCAACGCGCGTTAGTCCAGGCTTTCCGTTTTCCCGCGCAAGGCGGACGAAAATGAAAGCCTGGGTGTCGGGGCTAGCGTGCAAGTAACAAGCCCTAATGTTTGAGGTATTAGGGTTTCTATTTTTGTCTGCGCAGATGGAGCAGGTGCTGAAGAGTTCAGGGTCGCGACCCCTGAACTCTTTAACTAGTGGAGATGCAGGTGTAATGACATGGATTTGTAAACAAATCTGTGCGATGCAAAAGAGGTTCGTTCAGAGTTCAGGAGACTACGGAGGGGGAGGTGAAGCAATTCTCCTGAATGCTATCCTTCCGGTGTGCCATATGGAAAGGAGTGACATTTGCATTTCTTTCAACCATGTAGTAAATGCTGCGTTGGTGGCCTAGTGAGGGCAGTTGGTTTACAGGTAAAACGGCACAGGGCTGAAGGGCTTGGAAGGGATTCAGTATCAGCATTACATATCAGCATTTTGCATGTTTCGCCTTCTATAGGTTGTGACTAGTACCATGACTTTGTCCTGGTTTCATGAGGTTTCGGACTCAGGACTTGAATTTCAGCATTTTAGTACAGTACAGTACAGTACCAGTACAGTACAGTACTGTACATGTTATTAGACAGCCAACGGCAGCAGTGCGTTCCTGTGAACTACTACTACCACAATGGTAGAGTCAGGTTACTGAATAGGGGCTCCATGAAAAAAAATAAATAAATAATAATAGTTTTGCCTGTCTGTGTATTTAACAATTATGAAGATGGTGCTGATTGGCATTTCAATTGTGCAGGCTTCTCAAATGCCGAGTCGGGCCTACAATCTGTCCTATTTAGTCAGGCCGGGCCTTGGGCCTGATCAGTTAGGCCCCTGTTAGGGGCGGGCCTTACTTTTCAGGCTCATTGAGAACTCTAGTCTCCCCAGTGCTGGGCTGGCAACCCTCCTGTTGATTGGGATGTGCCAAGTGCTGTGGAGGAGAGGGGTGTTGGTTCTTGTTTTATAGTGGGATTTCTAATTATAGGCCTAATGTGTTTGGTAAGTGATAAATGAAATATGAATTGTAAATTGCATATGGTTTCAGTAATGGTGTATAACTTTATGGTACATAGTTTCCCTTGTTTAATTTTATTGCTATAATTGCTCTGTTCGTGCTCTTGCTATGACCCACCTGGTATAAAATGGTGTCTGAATCTACAGGTAGAGTTCAGTTTGGTCTAGGCATGAAGCTACATTGAGCAGTGGAGGAAGATAGCAGCTGGAGCCTTCTGTATGGAAGGAGAGTGTAGCCTGTTAAAGTAGTTACCTTAAAGGTAGGGGAAGTGATTTCACTTTTGTCAGATATCACTCCCCCCCAAAAAAAAAATCTGTTAAAATGCTCTATTATAAGGTGTGCAGACCATATATGGAGTTTCCCCCTCCCCCACGTTAGCAGAGGAGCTAAAAAAAAGTTCCCCAGGTGGAGGGTGAATTCTCCTCCAATCAGGATCGAGCAGCAGGTTCACATAGTGTAGCTACTCTTGGGGCCCCCTAGTGCACCAGGCTGGTACTACACCATGAATTTCAAATCACTTACCCTACCTTTAAGTTGCTGTTCTTTTAATCTTAGTCTGTGCGTTATTTTGAAATGTGCTTCAATTTTGGACAGTCCGTCACTGTGCGTTCTGCACTACCTGATTGGTGTTGGAAAATAAAAAAAACAACAACAAAATGCGTTCTTGAACATTTGCCTGATTCTTGGAGCCTTGGTCGACTGGTCAGCCACTACATGCCAATTCAGGACTGCAGCGAGGCAAGCTCCATTTTGTTCTCAGGTCCCACACAATCCCACAATATTACCAGTCTATCTTTCCACTGGAATCCAGGGTTGTATTTGTAATGAGGTTTGCCACGCATCATGCCATCGAAAATGTGTTGATGCTCATTGCTGTGCTGTCAACCTGTCAGTATCAATGATTCTAAATGGTCCTTTATGCTAATTGCTTTGTAATCTCCTGCTTTGATTTTCTATTCAACCAAGATTGACTGCAGGATTCTATGATGCTGCGCTATTCCATGAAGCCAGTACCCACACTGTGGCATGCTTCAGGTGCACAGATTTTGCACAACTGCATTTAAATTTCAGAACCCATTCCTGACTATTTATTTATATGTCCTGTAGGGTGTAAGATGCATGACTCTCCGTCACTGGTTTAAACCTTGTTCATACCAGGGCCCACTATTTTTCAGAATTTGAGCCACGGACCACTATTTGATGACATTTTAGCCCCACAGAGACCCCACAACTAAAGGTTTATTTTGATTTTGTCCACAATGTCAGGCTTGATTTGCAAAACAAAACAGTCAAACACAGAGATCATAAATGAACATTCATCTTCTAGATTCTCTAGTTGTGCAGACTTGGGCTAATTCAGAAGGTGAATATTTTAACTCTTGAGAGTTTTAACTTTTTAAAACGGTTTTAAAACTTTGTTTTAACTGTTTTAAAAGGTTCATAAAGACGTTCGCAAAAAATAAGCCCTAAACAGGGGTAAAAATGGCTGGTGTGAATTACTTCACAATTTATCAATAAATGCCTGCAGTTTTCGTGGTAAGAATCACAGAAGTGCAGCTCTCAGAAACAAAATTCAACGTGTTTTAACCAATTTCTGTTCTTTTTTTCACCTCCTTCAGACTCCACAAAGAAGCTCAAGGATGTTCTGGAGGAGTTTCATGGAGAGGGCATTCTGTCCAAATACAACCCTGAACAGGTACTCAATGTCACCACTTCCACCACCGCTGCTACTACTGCTTTATCCTATCCTTATTTATATCCTGTTCAATATTGTCTGCCTTTCTCATTTGCAGAGGCGGGTTAAATTTGCACCGCTTCAGCGCAGAGGCCGTGGTGGAACGGGTTCATAGTGGTTTATAGATTGATTTATGTAAAAAAAAAACAGAAGGAAGCATGACCCTCTGTTCTCCAATATTTCGTCCAAAGTCAGACTTCTTGGTGTGAAAACCGTTGTTGATTCAGGTGTCCATGCTGACGTCTGATCGTATCGCGATCGAAATATGACCAGTTGTGGCGAAAGTAAAACCTTGTCGTAGCCTGTTGGCAACAGCTGCTTCCTCTCTCTCTCTCTCTTACACACACACACACACACACACACACACACACACACACACACACACACACACACACACACACACACACACACACACACACACACACACACACACACACCGTTTACAGGCGGATGAAGGTATCACTTTCAAAGTGTTAAGTGGTTGTCATTGCAGTACCATGATTTTTTCCACCCTAAAACATGATCATCAGGCATTATTGTAATATGATTGTAATTTTCATTATTGTAATATTATTGTATTTTTTTTTAAAGGCGTATAGTATATGTTAAATTGACATTTTTATGTGGGCAGCCTCACCAGTTCATTGAGTATGCCTGGTTTGCCTGGTGGGTGGTGATGGGTGGAGATATACCTAGACTGAAGCCACACCCACAGATGTACTTGTATGATAAAGGGGGAGGGGTTAGGGGAGGAGCTGATGATGTGATGTCACTATATTACAGTTTTTTTTGATGTGATGGAAAGGTTCAAACCCTAAGGAAGAAACCCTAAATACAAAGTGAAGACATCATTGCACATAAAAACTACACCAATGGGTCTAATCAAGTACTGTCACCTTTTAAACTTGTACAAAATTGGAAAAATTACAAAAATCATGCCACTCCATCTTTAAGTAGCAACGTGTGTCTGTTCAGGGTGGTCTGTTCCTTGCTATATATGTAGGTACTGTATGTCCGAGCACGAAAAGCTGCGGAAGTAGCATATTCTCCACCGGTGTGTCATGTTGCACCACTTAAACTCCACACGGGTGTGACCTCCCCAACCTTCTTACTCTCCTAAACCTGGTGTTTATCTCTCTTTCTCCTCCTCCATCTAAACCAAACTGATTAATGCGATCTTCTTCCAGTTTCCTGTCTTCCTGCTCTTGCCTTTCTGCTTTATGATCACCTCTGCCCTGCTGTAAGTGTCTCCTCCTCTGTCTCCAACAAGGTGGACGGGACTAACAGTCTGCCTGGACTTTTTGGCGCCTTAGGAACCGGTCAGGGGTGGGTGTGCGGGCGGTGTGTTGGGCTTGTGGCTGGCGTGTGAGCAGAGACGGCCATGGCCGCGGCCCTTCTTCAAAAAGGTCACGACTATTTTAGAGGGTTGTTAACCCCGACCCTTTTATCGGTCACAACGCAACTTAACCTAGATGAACAACTTAAAGCTATTCTAGGTAACTGTCCCCTGCTGGTCACTGCCAGCATCACAATCCACAAGTATGCTTTTTTAATTTTTTTGCAAAATAGAGATATGGGGCTCCATTTTCATTGTGACACATTGTGAGCATCTTGACTGGCCTATTCAAAAATGTTTTCAGTGATGAGGAGTTGTTTTTTTGGTGAATTCACAAAAACGAGTTATACCACAATCACCACATTTTTCCTAACCCTAGAGAACATATTTAGAGCATGCTTTGTGTGATGAAATTCAGGGATGCATGTGACAGATATTCAGGCCATGCTATATATCAAATTTAAAATTTGTTTTGAAAATTTGATTGCAACAATCAACAGTCCTCTAAAGGGATAGTTAATTTTTTTGGGGCATAGTGCTGGTGTTAAAGGACAACTTTCAACTGTGGTTCATACTGTTAATAGAGAAAGTAAAATATGGGTGTCATAGCAATTTCGGTCTGACCACAAGATAGCTAGATGCTGTATGCAATATTACAACAGGATTATGTATTGAAGCCTTCATGATTTTCATTTGTTCACTAGGGCTTCATCCGTTTTATTTTTTCAAATTAATTTTGTCACCCAGTGCCAAATCCTAATGTGATCATGGGGATTACACACCTCTACACACCCTCCACCAATCTCGGGAGGCAGTATGCTGACCTCATGCTTCTTTTAACGTAGTGCATGAAAGGAACACGTTATTCCAGCCAGTTCCTGTCCCCTCCATCAGGTGCCCCACCTGGCCAGAGGGAGGCAGTCTAGAGACCAGGATTACTGCATGTTTTCTGCAGCCCATTCAGTATAATGTATGCTTCGTTCCGTAATGGTATCGTACACGCAGACCTCTAAGACCTCTAAACAGTAAACCTGCCTATTATCAGCTGTCCTCTGTGTGCCATGCTGTTGCACACCAAAGTAAATGACATTAGTAAATAAATGTCTCCTAGGGTGCACCTCACTAGTAGGCACGGAAGAGGAGGTTGAGTGAAATAAATCCAGTACACCCCAAAACCACATGTTTGGAGATCTGTTGGGAATTGATCCATGCTCAAAATGAGCTCGACCGCGACCGAGACAGATAGACAGATGATTGGACCTTGACGCTTGTCATCATTGACAGAGGGGCGAACGGCAATATATTCTTTCCAGTGATTGATCGGTGACAGGGTTACGGGGGTAGAAGAGACTAAATATTTCAAGCGTTATAGGGACTTCCCCTAGCCTAGGTGACAGCCCAATAGCTAGATCTCCCTCAGAGCCTGAAAGATTTACGGTTGGATCATTCAGTCAAGCTCATTTTGTCAAATCGATCAAATTGATCACACTATAAAAAAGAGACCTGTCTTGGTCACCTCTCGTGTTCTAAATGTTAATGAGCCGACTGCTTATTTGACATCCATTCACTGTCTTTGTGTTGTAAGTGTTGTAGGATTCAGTTGCAAGGTTGCCCGCATGTGATATTTTCATCAGGTTTCCTGCCCCCCCCCCTTTTTTTCCAAACATACAAATACAGTGATTGCTGGGCAGTGTTGGGTAATACGCACTACATAACTTAATATATTACATAATATATTACCAAAATGCAGTAACTTGTAATAGAATATTTGACTTTAATATAGAATTTTCTTTCTGCATATCTGCATTACTTTCAGTATTACGTTCTGTCAATCTGTCTTGTTGCACATGACAACTGCCACTGCAGAAGTTAAATGATTACTAATTTTCTCTAATTTGTCATTATTTATCGGCTTCCATAAATTAGGGAGGAATACATAACTCCTGTGTTAACTGTCCATAGCTGAGTAGGATGAGGTAGTCTACATTTAATGGTATTTATTTTTAAAAAGCATTTCTTTAAAGTAATATATAAGAAATATTAATATATTACTCTTGCCCAGACAGTAATAAGTTACTAGTACAATACAATACAATACATTACTTTAAAGGTACCTCAACAATGTTGTTCTTTGGAGCATATGCCAAAAATGTGCAACGCCATCCAAGATAGTCCTTTGGACGCACACATTTATGATAAATGTGTGTATTCTCTGTCGGTTTGTCCATTACATGTTCAAATACAATGTCCCAGAGAAGCATGTGATTAGGCCTACTTGTGTATATCCATAATAAAAAATGTTCCCCTTAAATAGCCTAATCTGTACTATGTGCAAGTTCCACACTACTGTATCAATTTCAAATCATCAAATGGTATCATATTGTATCGTCAACCATGTATCCTGATATGTACCATAGGTTAAAATTAGGGGTGGGACTCGATTAAAATTTTTGATCTAATTAATTAGAGGCTCAATAATTAATTAATCTCAATTAATCTCATTTTAATCGCATATTATTATTTACCTGAGAAAAGTGAGAAAGCACATTTTTGAACTGAATTTATTATTATTATATTATGAGTGAAGCAATGAACTGAATGAGTGAAGCAATGAACTGAATACTAGGCCTGTGAATCTGTGGGTGATACAATTCAGTATCAATTTTCTGGGTCACGATTCGATCCAAAAACTAGATTTCTAGATTTTTTTTAAATTCTCGATTCAAAAAGATTCCCCAATTCCAAAGCTTTCCTCTTTTCTTTTTTTTCTTCTTCTTATTTACCAAATTCAAGTACAAACGTTAGCATTTCTCAGTCAGTCCAGTACAATAATTGACTCTGGGGCAAAATAAATAAAATACTGGTACTTGGAAGACTAGCTGGTAAGAAAGGCAGTGCCACACACACAGTGCTGATTGTTCTGGAGCATACATTTGCGTACATTTAGCAGTCATTATTATCATGCAATTTAGCGTCAGATAAACACAGTGAAGTGAGCCCACGTCAGTTGATCATCTGAGCACACACACACACACACACACACACACACACACACACACACACACACACACACACACACACACACACACACACACACACACACACACACACACACACACACACACACACACACAGCCAATATGAACTCGACTACAGCTGCACTGATGAGCGCCGGTCGCCAACTCCAGTTTGTCCCTATTCAAGCAATTGAATGTCGGACACCTCAACGTCGCTCTGGTACTAGCCAGAATGCAGAAAGACTTACCCAAGCTCCCTTCTCTTCACGGGGTTAGTCCAATGGTGGCTCTTCTACATAGATTTCTACGAAACGGGGACAGTAACACTAGCTCCAACATGTTGGATGTGATTTGAGGCTCGAACTGCTGCGATGGTATGCACATTCTTTGTTGCACAAACTGCCTTTTTGTCCACGCTTCCATCCGTTCTTTGCTTAAATCTAAATTTGCCATCGACGGGGCCGAGTAATGCTTGCTCATCTGTTTGTCGTTCATGTTGTGAGTTGTTTTGTTTTGTTTTTGCTGCGGGGGAAGAGGACGACGAGGCAGACGGAGCTTTAGAGTATAGACTGAGTTACGTTTACTCCATAGAGCTAGTAGACCAATGGCGATTCTTCTACATTGACTTCAACTGCAGTTTGTCCCTATTCAGGCCATTTGAACAGCGCTCAAGCGCTCAGTTTCTGACTCCTCAATGTCGTGACTCCGGGTGGACTGCCGCTTCCGTGTGCGTTAGCATATTGGGTAGGTGTGAAACGGTGATACAAAGAGAAACGTTCCACTTCAATGGTGTGAATGGGCCATCAGTGACAAACGTTCCGTTCCAATGGTGGATAAAGAAAAGGTGCGAATAAATGCGTTATTTTTTATAACGCGCTATATTTTCTGTAATTAATTAGTCTCAATTAACGCGCTAAAGTCCCGGATATGTACCTTAGGTTAAAATGTATCCTTGTGCCCCTATCTACTGACCCATAAGGGTCATTTGGTTCAAACTATCGTTTAGTTGAGGCCTCCCTGCAACTCTCTCAAGGACCCCTGGGGGTCCTTGGACCACACTTTTGGAACCATTGCTCTGCAGTCTCTCATATCTCTCATATCCCTACCATTTAAGGCCAAAGAATATCAATCAAATCTTGACAGAGGTCTTTGCCAAAAAAGTAAATAAAGATTAAATGAAGCGTGTAAATGTGTCAGTGTTGCTCTTGCGGGAGATATTTGTGGCCTGGCAGCCTATGTAAACTGTCTGTCATCCACTGTGCTGGCTCTTGGAAAAAAACAACAACAATGGCCCATCGCTGAGGAATATTATTAATGCTGCAGTTATGGTAACTGGAAAAGGTGGACATTTTATTTTGAATCACACCTTTCTGACCCAATCAGAGCATTGCATCCCTTCAGAGTTGGTTCTCTGCTACACATAGAACACATGGAGTGGGTTTGTTTAGCCAGCTCTGCCACTTCCCTGCTATGTGGCTTATAATGTTTTCAGATACATATTTTAACGCAATGACTAAGTTTAAACCGATTAATGCTGTCTGGATGCCCTCTAGAATAGGATTAAAAATGGGTATTTATTTCAAATGGGGGAAAAAAAGTGTCATCTTAATTTCTATTTAACTGTCTGTGTCCATCTGTCTGTCTGTGTCCGTCTGTCTCGTCGTCTGTCTGTCTGTCTGTCTGTCTGTCTGTCTGTCTGTCTGTCTGTCTGTCTGTGTCTGTCTGTCTGTCTGTCTGTCTGTCGGCCTCACGCTTGTATCACAGGCACGGCGTCTTGCATGTCACATGTCAAAATTAACAATGGGATAAAACAACACATGACCTATATGCTATCTGGTCGTCCAGGTCGCATCTTGGTAAAGTCTTGCAGTGGGCGATCTCTAGTCAAGTGTCAATTACGGGTGTGATGGTTGACTTACCTCACAATACGATATGATACAATACGATATTGGTCGCTATTTAGGGTGCTGAATCAATTCATATTGTGATTCTTAATTATGTTGTGATTCAATTTGATTCAATTTTCACACAAATTGCTTAGCTTTTATTATAGTAGAACTTTTTAAAACAATTCAACAATATGGACCATGAAAGGTTCAATCAACTACAACATTTTAAAGCAATTCTAAACAATATGGCTCCATGAAGCCACATCCATGCAGCCATATAACATCAGTCTTTCTGACATGACCAATTAATCAATACATAAATATAAGGAGAAACAATTTTGAACCTGGCAATGTGATATTGACGATATTGATTGTGTGCCATTAAGAATATATTGGTATATAGATTTTTTTTACCCACTCCTAGTATCAATCGTTTAGTGTGAAAGCCACAAGAATATGACAATCTAGACTCCTGTAGTGTGAAATACATGACGATCTGGTGACTCTGACAACTTTAAGCCGTTCCTGCAGTTTTCAGCGGCCATTAGAAACGTCTATATTCTCCAAATGGAGGAACAGAGTAATTGGTAGGAGCATATACAGAAAGGAAAAACAAATGGGCTGTGTGCGTGCATGTATGTGTTTTCTGTTAGCATAGTTCTCTCAGTCTGCCATGCTACAGTATGTGATGCACAGCAAATATCCCAGATAGCAACATGCATTGATTCAACCAAAATTCAACGTTGAATCAATGCATTTTGCATTGATTCAACCAAAATTCAACGTTGAATAAATTCATTTTGCTATCTGGGATGAGCCTTGGGGTTTGTTTGCCAATGCATAATATGAGAAAGAGTGCAAAAGGCACATGGGATCACCAGCCCCCCCCCCCCCCCACACACACACACACACACACACACACACGCGCGCGCGCGCACACACGCACCTGCACGCATGCACACAGGTGTCCTATTTTATGCTGACTATTAGAGGAACAGATATACAGGTAGAACTAAGACTGCATGTGGGGAAATGTGCAATAGATTATATTCTGGTGTGGTCAGTGTTCCTTGAACATGTTAAAATGGCTAATACGACAAATATGTCTTAAAAACATTATCCGTGCCCTATCTGTAACTATAAATTTTATTTCTTTCATGAAAAGATACTCTTTCCCTCGCTAGGAACTGCTGCTCCTGTCTCAAGCTGATGATGTCACATCGTGTCCGTGCACATGTGACATCAGGGAGTCCTGTTTTTCTCTCGCCTTCTTTTCACTCTGTGTTCGGCACAGTAATAAGGAATCACCCATTTGAAGTGGCTTAAAGCTTTCATAAAGGTTTCGTGACATAGATTTTCATTTATTTTCGTTTTTCTTTTAGGTCTCATGGCCTTAAAAGGGGAATTCCACCCATTTTCAACATTTGACTTTGTCATTAATATACTTTAAAGATGTTGTTTGCACATGATAAGAAGTTCCCCCCATTCTGTGTTTCCTAGAAATGGAGGTTTGAAAAAAAATCACTAACATGGTGAAACACAACTTGATGACATCATCAAGTTGTGTCTCACTATGTTAATGATTTCTTTTAGGTCCTTTTTTCCTGAGACTGTACAAATGGACCCAAATGAACCCAAGAAACTATATCTGGCCACCAAAGATCACAGCATCTACTGAATGTGGCAAACTGCCTGTGTATGCCTGTGAGCCTATGTGTATGCCTCACACTGTGAGGCATAGTTCCATGTAAAGTCAATCAACAACAGGTACCTCTACCTTCACATTCAGTAGATCCTGTGAATGTTTGTGGCCAGGTATGATTTCCTGGGGTTTGTTAGGACTGGTAATAAATAATAGAAATCACTTTTTTAAAATACATATTTAGCTTTGTGCTCGAAAGTCTCCGTCTCCCAGTCAAAAACAGATAAAATCCTTAAAACAAAAGAAAGCAGCAAATGAAGAAAAAATATAACACCCATCTCTTAGTTTCTCTAATAACAACCTAAAACACAAAAAATGTTTTTTTGTTGTTATGTTACAATCCCTTAAAGTGTCTTTTTGGGGTTTTACCAATCCCAATGAAAAGCATCCATCAGCAGAGAACCTCATAAGACAGCGCCTGGGCCAAGGCAGTCAGAAGAACCCTATAAAGCAAGCACTCCTCTGCCGGTGTGTTGAGCGTATAACATACTGTAGCTAACAACCAACTTCTCCTCCTTCTATCTGCTCTGTTCCTCTCTTCCTCCATCCCTTCCCTCCCTCCCCCTCCCGTTATTTCCGACTGTTAAACAGAAGCAAGATGTTCTCACCCAAGTAAGCCACATAAGCCCCCGGTGGGGGGCTCTGCATGCTGTGTTGGTGATGATGTCTGTGTCGGCAGACTTTGCATGCAACATTTCTGTCCAGTATATACACCACATGACATGACATACAACAAAAGAGCCCAACACCAGATAACCAGATACAATTTAGGCATTTAGCACAGACGCTGCGGATTAAGAGCGTCTGCTAAATGCCTGAATTGTAAATTGTTATACCGAGACAGGGACGTGCACACGTAGACATCAAAAAGGGGCTTCAGGGCCTGTCCCTTTTGCCCGCCTGTATAGAATGACTGCCCTTTCCGGACCCTGAATGCAGCATTTACTATGGTGGAAGAAATGCAAAAATACCACTCCTTTCCATGCCATGCCGGGAAAGGCAGTGTTCAGGAGAAAGGAATCAGGCTAGTACCCTGACCTTTTTTTATAAGGTTTCGCACTGGAATTGATCTTTTAGTACATGTTATTTGTAGGGCTGGGACTTTAAAGGAATAGTTCGGATGTTTTTAAACTCTTTGCACGTCCCTGAGACCAGACGATTTCTCGCCTTTGCCAGGACAGATCATGGACAAAAGTGTCCATGATGAGTTCCCATTGGGTCACGGTCCACCGCTGTTATGTTCCACCCCCTCCATGGGTCTGTGTGAGGGGCAAATACAGTACACGTATCTGGGCAGCATAGATAGGGGGTTTGTTGGGTTTTCACCAGGTTGGGTACAGTAGCTCCATAACCATGGAATGTTGATATACAGTACATGTTTGGTCATCTACTGCTGCATAAGCCTTTCTGATTCCATCAGGCCTGTCTGGCAACCACGTTGTTATTGTGTGTTTTTTTTTTTTTTTTTTTTGCTTTATTCTCCAGGTCTTCTTTGTCTCCATTTCTGATTGGACAGATTGCCTGTATGCTTCAGAACATTTAACCTATTTTAACATTTCCCACTGGCTATGCAATCCATGTAGGCCTACCATACATTGGAAGTGGGCTTTCAGGTTCTCATGACGTTCAGCATAAACCATTTTTTTTGTTATGTCAGTGCCTCTCAAATGGAGTCACAGTATGTACTGTATGTATTGTTTATGTCATCTGCAATTTACATTTATGGAGGCGAATGCCATGCAGGGCCATTTTAGCTTGAATCTGGCAATCCTCATCCTGCAGCACAAGTTATTATCCATGCATTTGATGGCTTGAAGGGACACTTCACCCTTCCTGCACAAGTACACTATATGTTAATGACATTTAGAAGATTTAGAATACTATTCTGGTGGTCTTTATGTGTGTAATATGTGGGTTTAGATATGTTTAGATTATTTTAGAGCACAGTGTCTCTGATGTCATCAACACTACTTCCTGGACTACATGTTGTCTCAGTAAGACAGCCCCCCCGACATCCACAAGGAAGAGCAGTGTGTAGGATAAGGCAAAGCCACCCCCTATTTTTGTGTTTATTTTGTGTGATTATTTCTTTATAACCCATTCTAATAATCCTACACAAGTTCATAATGGGAATACAAGTTGAAATAGTTAAAAACACATAGTTAGAAAGGATAAAAGTTCATGCATATATGTATTTCGTTTGTCATTGTTTTATGTAATGGTTTATCTCAAATAATAGATTTCTTGCCTGCTTGCAAATGTAGACAGTGCAGTCGCACTTTTCTGCCGCTAGAGGGCAATACACTCCAGTGAGAGGGGGGTTGCTGACAGTGAGTCAACGGGAAGTACAGTACATTCCTGTTGAGTGAGGGCTGGGCAAAACATGTCTCATCGTGTGTGTGTAAATCAGGTGAGTGTGTTTTGCAGGTGAGATATCAAAGTGGGTTCATACAGACATAATTATGAAACAGTATATTGGATTAGATGGGCGTATGTTTGGGGTGGGAAGGATGGCCATATGCGACCACAATATGATATGTACTGCATGTTCTGCTTGGTATTCTGGTGGATTAGCTCAGCTAATGCTAATTAGAGGTCAGGCTGCAGTAGGCCCTAAAACAGTTACTGTGTGTGCGTCTGTTATGAATGTAATATTCCTAACTCACTGCAATGGTAATATGCCATATTGGATATTATACTATTTGAAAGACTGTAATTTTGTCATGTAAACCTAATTAGTGATATGATTTGCTTATGGATTATGTATTTGTCCAGTCATGTCCAGTCAGTCAGTCGGGGGAAGTCAGTACATTCCTGTTGAGTGAGGGCTGGGCAAAACATGTCGTCTCATTGTCGTGTGTGTACATCTATGTTTTGCAGAACTGTCCAGTAAAAGCTCAACATCCAACCACACTGATATGGACTGATTAATTCATTGAAGTGTGTAACAAGTGCACCAAATAATTGTGGGGATTGTAGTCCAGGAAGTACGATACGATACGACTTTATTGTCAGTTTGCACTGAAATTTGTCTTGCCTCCATGGCGACACCGTTCACATATAAGACAACATACAATACATTACAGACAACGACAGCCAAAACAAAGAGCAAGACATGACGAACAAGACCTTGGATTTAACGATTCTGGTTTAGAAGTAGGACAGACTCATGTACAAAAGAGTTCTTTAGTCTGTTTTTCTTAAATTCTAAAATCCTAGCGTTGATGACAGCAGAGACACTGGATTCATTGCTAAAATCTAAAACATGAAAACCACCCATTACACACATAAAGACCCCCAGGAATGTATGATTTTTTTCGTCTGTCTGTTTTTTTTTTTTGGTGAAATGTCTCTAACTTGTGGGCATACCGAGGCAGCATACTGTCGTGTTTTATTTATTTTGTTGTTCTCCTCCTGTCCTTGGCAGCCCATCGACTACGAGGGCTTCCATCTCTTCATGGCCACCTACCTGGAGAACGACATCCCAGAGGACCTGTGCCAGCACCTCTTCACCTCCTTCAAGGCCAAAACGGGAGCAGGAGGAGGCTGTTCGCCTGACGTGTCCCGCGCCGGAGCAGGAGGCATACTGGGTAAGTTGGGTTGTGTGTGTGTGTGTGTGTGTGCTGTTACCTTCTGACTGACCATTGATCCACGGGTCGGTTGTTCGAATCCCAGCTGCTCCTCCTATCCATACAAAGTGTCGAAGTGTCCTTGGGCAAGACACTGAACCCCAAATTGCCCCAGATATGTGGTTGGTACTGTGCCTTGCATGGCTTCTGACACACTTGGCGTATGAATGTAGGTGAATGTAATGCACTGTGTAAAGTGCCTTGGATAAGAGCACTATATAAATGCAGATTGTGACTCTCTCTTAAAAAAATGTTTTCTTGCCTTCAAAGCGCAAATAACATACATCCATATACAGTATATTGCTTTTAATACTTAATATCATGTTGTCTATGTCCTTCAAGCTTATATCTACTGGTTTGAGCCTCAATCACAACTCTGATATAACCAGTCCTTGTCATTTCTTTCTGGACTTTGAAAGTAGATTAGCTACAGTACAACAATCTCCTGAGGTGTTGGGGGCACTGATTATTGACACATTATTTAATGTTTGAGTCATTAACTACAACCTCAATTCCAATGAAGTTGGGACGTTGTGAAAAATGTCAATAAAACCTGAATGCATTGATTTGCAAATCGTTTTCAACCTATATTCAGTTGAATACACCACAAAGACAATATATTTAATGTTCAAACTGATAAACGTTATTGTTTTTCGAAATTAAACAATCTTTTGTAAATTGAACCCTGCAACACGTACCAAAAAGTTGGGACGCCTTCATAAAAAGTTGATACAGGGGTATGTTTACCACTGCTTTACATAACCTTTCCTTCTAATAACACTCAATAACTGAGGACACTAATTTTTGAAGGTTTGTAGGCGGAATTCTTTACCATTCTTGCTTGATTCTTTACCATTCTTGTATGACCTAAGTTGTTCAATATTTTGGGGTCTCGAATGTCATAATTTTGCTTCATAATGCGCCATACGCTTTCAATTGGTGACAGTCTGGACTGCAGGCAGGTCAGTCTGGTAGCCGCACTCTTTTACTATGAAGTCTCGCTGTTGTAACACGTGCAGAATGTGCGGCTTGGCATTGTCTGGCATTGACGTCCCTGAAAAAGAATTTGCTTGGATGCCAGCATGTGTTCCGAACTGGCTAAAAACCTGGACATGCCTTTCAGCGTTGATGGTGGCTGTCACAAGCCACCATCAACCCATGCCATGGCCACTAACACACCGCCATACCATATTGAAATGTGGACTCATCAGACCACAGCACACTTTTCCACTTTGTGTCTAATCATTTCAAATGATATTGGACCCAGAGAAGGCATTTCTGGCTGTTTCTTCTGGTTGTTTTTCAAACCAGCCTTTCTGATGTATGGCTTTGCTTTGCATGGTAGAGTTTTAACTTGCACTCGCAGGTGTAGCGACACATTTTGTAAAACTGACAATGGTTTTCTGAGTGTTCCTGAGTCTACACAGTATTATCCCTTACACAATGATGTCAGTTTTTAATGCAGAGCCACCTGAGGGATCAAAGGTCACAAGCATTCGGTGTTGGTTTTCGGCCTTGTCGCTTTAGTATAGCAAGTTCTTCAAATTCTTTGAATGTTTTGATTATATTATGGACTGTAGATGATGAAATCACCAAATGCCTTGCAATTGAATGTTGAGAAACATTGTTTTTAAACCGTTGGATGATTTTCTCATAGAATTGTTCACAAAGTGGTGAACCTCGCCCCATCTTTGATTGTGAACGACTGGGATGGTCCTGTTATACCCAATCACGATATTAAACTGTTTAAAATTAACCTGTTTACCTGTGGAATGTTCCAAACAGGCGTGATTTGTGTATTCATGACCTTTCCCAGTCTTTTGTTGCCCCCGTCCCAACTTTTTTGGTACGTGTTGCTGGGATCAATTTACAAAAGATTGTATAATTTCAAAAAACAATAAAGTTTATCAGTTTGAACATTAAATATATTGTCTTTGTGATGTATTCAACTGAATATAGGTTGAAAACGATTTGCAAATCAATGCATTCTGGTTTTATTGACATTTTTCACAGCGTCCCAACTTCATTGGAATTGGGGTTGTAATACTGAGGCTAGATAAAACCAGGCTTCTTTCCATTGAGTCATTATAATACTGATGGTAGATAAAACCAGGCTTGTTTCCATTCCATGCCAGCTTGGAAAATCAACAATGGTGGACATTGTAAACAATGTGGAAATGCAGATTCGTAACTGAAGACTGAAGAAGATGAGGAATTATAGAAAGTAGGGAGCAATGATGACATCATCATGAGGTCAAAATCAGACAAGCTATTCCTGAGAACAATTTCCATTAAAGCTCCTCTATGATATTAAATACCATTGTTCAAAATTGGTTGATTGTGGGGATAGAAAACACACATACAGGTAGGTGCACCAAAAACACAAATTAAATTGAAAGAGTTAAATTTCATGTTGACTTTAATTAAAGTTACAGTGAAAACAGACAGGAAAGAGAGGACAGAGACAGAGAAGGAAAGAGACGCCCAACAAAGATCTTGATGAATGGGTCTCGAACGTGCGTCGTGAGCCTACAATATATGTAGCGCGGATGACTAGGTCATTGGGTGCCGATTACGGCTCAATCTCGATTGAGATTCACACACACACACACACACACACACACACACACACACACACACACACACACACACACACACACACACACACACACACACACACACACACACACACACACACAGATACACCCATAGTCTAGACAGACAGACACCGACAGAATTGGTCTCATTACTGCCCTTTGTGTTTAGTGCTGATTTCGAAACTCCTCGTCTGCCATATGCATTTACACGCGTGTCCTGTCTGTGTGCTGGCATTCTGCTCCGCGTCCTGCATCTTCTGGACTGCCAAGCCCACGCTTCTCTGGTTGAACTTCAGGGGACGGATGGAACGCTAAAAGGACACCACAATTAGGATTCTATTTTGTATTCTTTATTTTATCATGCTGGCCTGCATGGGCCTCCCGTTTTTTATCCACAGAGAGATGGAGGAAGGACTATTTTATGGGCCGAACAAGAAAAAAAAAGTGTCGACGGTGATATGGTCTTTGATCAAAATAGACAATTATGGACTGACCTCGGCTAAGAAAAGAAAAGAATAGCAAAGGCTACTCACAAAATCTTCACAATTATAGCATAGAAGAATTTCATGTTGTCTCCCCTAATGACAGAAGATAAGATAAGACATCAATACAGCATTTGTGGACGGAATTTTATCCAACGGTGACTGCCTGCCAGTGTTGGTCAATACGTTAACCTAAATATAATGTAATAATATTACATTACTTGTTAATAGATTCAACAAATAATTATTACATATTACAATATTACTTTCTCAAGTACACTTCTCCCACCCACAAAGGAATAGAGATATACACCACAATCTGTTTAGTGACAACTTGCAACAACTGAGATAACTTGTAGTGTATGTGTTGTGTGCAGGATGCTGTGGTGGATTAGGATCTCTGTTGTTATCTGTTGATAGCTTGCAAATCTGTTCTATTTTCACGTGCAACAAGAAGCTTAAAAGTAATAAGTAATGATGCATGTTTTGGTAGAGTAACGTACTTATTACACTTTTGCTGGAAAAGGTAATAATGTTACAGTAATATTTAATTAGTTAGTACTTAGATAGTTAGTGATCTGCCCGTGACTCAAATTCATAATAAATAATGGTCCTTGATCTGAACATGTTTGAAAACCACTGGCATCCTGCCCCCAAAGGAATGGAGTGTCTGGAGGAGTCCTCAGGTCCTACCTCTGTTTGTGGAATCACAAACTATCACCATAGTCTACATTGCCACCTGGTGGTTACTGGATGCATTTCTTTAGAAATGATGCATTTTCCTTATCATGCAGTCACATAGCAATCTGGGTACCCATCGGCATATATTCGGGAAAAAGGAAACTAGTCTGTCTTGAGAGACTAGTTCCATAGTGACACTTAAATTGCTAGAATTAGACCCCATCACACATGAGTTACACCTGATCTATGTGCATTATCACCCTGCAATGATTATACACTCCTAAACATGTACTGTTCTGTTTCTGTGTAGGGCCAAATGTAGTTAATGAAGTCAACTCCCACAACATTGCAGGGAGTTCAGCAAACAATGTGCAACCCAAATTTGGCACAAACCAGGGACTTTCACTCCTATTCCACTAAAATGTGGAATAGGAGTCCTTCAAAACCACTCTTAATGGGCACCTACGTACAGCTGCTTTTGGAACTGGACTCCGTAAAAACTAGGATTCTTCCACCCACCTGCTTTCCCCTGTTGGCTTTACAAAAGTGAATATTTGTACGACTCTAAATGTCTTGATTAAATGAACAGGATAGCTACTATTGTAAACAAGTGTAATGCTTAACTAGGGTTGTCCATTCACAGTTATCAGTTTTGTTGTAGTTGTACTTGAATTGTACTGTAAAATCTCCAAGCTGTTCAGAAAAGAAAGTTCAGTGGTTATCCCCAAATTGACACTAATTAGCCTCCATTAGAAAATGCCAAGGACACCCATAAGAGAAGATTTCCACGGCACTATCAGTGATTTTCAAACCATTTCAATTTCAATGACCCCCAGTTTGACAAGCATTGGTCCCACATTTAATGGTATTTCTACCCATGAGGCCTCAATTAGTATTGTGAAGATCAATGTTAAATTGGACGTACAATCGATGTACTCACAAGGGCTCATTTGGTTGGTGTGTGTGTGTGTGTGTGTGTGTGTGTGTGTGTGTGTGTGTGTGTGTGTGTGTGTGTGTGTGTGTGTGTGTGTGTGTGTGTGTGTGTGTGTGTGTGTATAAAGCACCTTGGATAAAGGCGCTATATAAATGCAGCATTTACTATTTAATTTGCATGTTGATCTACTGGAATTCTGACTATAGCCTCGCCTATAAGCACAAGAGAGACATCCTGACAAAGACGTCCCGGCCACCGTAGCACCATTATCGTGACTCTGTTGCGAGCAACAAGGGCACACAGATTTATCTGTTTCTGTCCCCTCTAAGGACCCGGTGCAATATCTGTCTCTTTTAATGCGCTGTGCCGTGGACCAGAGCACTCAAAGAGGCTTCATAGACTATTGTGCCTGTGGGAGGTAGTTCGGAGGTTTAGAGCATTTTTTCCCCCCTGCTCATAAAAGCGCTCGGAGGATTCGAAACATTGCGTCATTTTATTTGACCGTCTTAATGTGACAATTCCCCCCGACACGAATGGCTAGCTTGTTTTGCTAACCTTGGGACCAGTCTGTATAATTTATAAGGCAGTGTAGTTGAACTGCTGCAAGGCCCGCTCCCACATAAGTTTGAAAACCTAACTTTGGGAATTATTTTCTTCACTTCACTAATACAAATTTGTATTGTATCTTATATCATTTTAATCATTCATTAGTCACCTTAAGACAAGGTATGGCTTGTGGAGATCGGACGTTCCTGAAATGAATAACCCTGCTAGACATGTGGCTTGAACCATCAAAAAAATGCTGTTGGCATTCAGCCTTGTTTTGAACTTCAAGTGTTGGCAGGTGTGTGCCACTCAGTCACAGCAGGTGTGTGCCACTCAGTCACAGGTGTGAGCCCTGTCACTTTCATGACTTTGTTTATGCTCCAGTAGCAGCAACACAGGATAAGGTCTGTGCAATAGGGTAAGTACCGTATACTAGAGTAGCAGCATCATTTAGTGTCAGCCCTGGTACCATGGTACCATTTCAAAACAAGGTTTTCAAAGTTTTGGGAGACCCTAACCTAAAGCGTCCATCCATTATTTCTCTATGGGAGCCGCCGATTCCGGCGACAGCAGCAGAACGGGCAACGTGGGTGGGCAACGTCGCCCGGAAAGATAAAAATTGGCGAGCTTTCCGGCCAAATCGGCCGACATTTGGCCAGGCATAACCAATCAGAGCCAAGTGCTGCTTTTTTTACCCTCGACCCAAAACCATTTGGCGCAGTTTGGTTCCTAGTTCCGTCCCACTTCCTCTTCCACCATACTATTTTTTTCAGTGGACCACAGCACCATTGGTTACGGTACTTATTTTGCATGCCATTCTAAGGTAATGGCATCGCCATCGCTCATATCGGGCGACGTTTTTTAATCCATCCCCGCCGTTAAAACGTAGGGTAACGACTCGAAGCAAGTGTTGAATGCAAAATTGTGTATGGGTATATCGAGTTAACATATGGTAATATTCCAATGTCTTCCCCGTGTTCTTCCTGAAAGCTGAAACCCATTGAGTCAAAAGGGCCCAGTAGAAATAACAGCATTTTAGTGACATCATAACCCCATCCCTCCCACATTATCGTGCAGTTGTGCACGGACCCCATCCATCAATGCAAGCAATGGCATTTCTATACAGGCCGTAAGTAGTGGCCCCTGCCCCCATTACGGGTACCACAGAGGGAAGTGATGTCATCCCCGCGGCACACTGAGCCTAATGGCTCTGTGCTTTTGTTGTTATGCTCTTGTGGTCGTAGATCTGCACAAAGACTATAATACCAATGCTCTCGTGGTTTATAGCAGTGGCTTTCAACCCTTTTCGTATGAAGGTGCATTTATTTGTAAAGCATTTTTGAGCCGTGCTCCAGCATTTCATGAGATTTTGACATGCTCACCCTAAAACGAACGTTGGATATGATTTTGTGCGCAATTCCATTCTCTCATTAGGTAAGACTTCTTCTAAGTGATGCAGATGTTTAATACTGATTTGGTTACAAACTCATTATTCAGCTGGGTACCACCTCAAAGACCACTGGCGGTCCCCGTTGTTGTTGCCTATTGACCAACCACATGAACCCTAGTAACAATTCACTCAACTTGCGAACAAATATTTTCCACACAAATTAATAATCTATAATATAACAGCAAGAAAGGATCTCATATTTTCACATCTTTTATTTAACTGCATTGTATATTGTCAATATACTGTATCACCACGTATCGTTGCGTATCTACGAGCATACCTATCCTGGGCACGTCCTAATTGGCATATAACACAATGGACTTGTAGATCAGCTATTTTCAGTAAAGTTTTTGTTAGATGGAGGAAAGGCGAGGTAGGTCGTCATCACTATATAAATCACAGTGTAATACCACAAAGATAGGAGGTCTGTGACTGTAAACGGACTACCACAACACTCAGAGTTATGTAGATCCTTGTAGATATGAAAATCACTTCTCACTTTGTTTGTTTATTTTGTTTGCATTTTTGTTCAGGGCTGAACGGGAAAGGCATCCTTTCGGCCATGGGGGCCCGCTTCACCGCCTCCTCGGAGCACTCGGGTGCTACGACCACCACCACCACCCCCCACGGCTCGGGCGGCGCCAGCACCACCTCGCCCTGTTCGTCTCGCTCGTCCTCCCAGCGCTCAGGAGGAGGAGGAGGAGCGGGGGGGCTGCACACGCCCGGCAACCCCCACAGGTCCCCCGCCCAGCTCAAAGCCTCGGACAGCTGCTGCAGCAGCAGCAACAACGCACTGACCCCCTGCAGCAACTCCTCTGGCCCCAACAGGGGGTCCTCCAACTCCCCACACCTCTCACCAGGTGAGGCTATGGCTGCTAGTCAAACGCACATACACAGCGGGCCAAAATAGAACAGTTGGTATAAGTCGAGGGCCGGACGCGCCGGACTGTGTCAACACACAGGGCACTGGTTCACGAGGACATCCCAGGGAAACGACAAAAGTAATTTTCCTTCAAAAATCAGGAATGCCCCTTAAATCGAATTATAAGATAAATGCAAAGGCGAAACTGCCTGCATTCAAAACTGGTTACGTTATTAAACCTCACTTTCCTGTTCTACGAGCCTCACCAAACACCGCTTTCAGAGCAAAATGAGGAAGAAAATCAATTGAGTTGAGAAAGTTAGAAAAAACCAGAGGGCCAGTTTTAATATCAACTAATATCATGCCACAGGCCGAAGATAATTCATTCGCGGGCCTGATATGGCCTGATTTCATTTATTTTCAAAATAAATGAAAACTGTACATGACTGTACACTGTACAAGCTCATATGAGCTTGTAGGTCTGGTATTTTTTAATGAAAAATTGTGAAAACGGTGGGCAAATGTTTGAATATTCTGTTGGTTTGGAGCATGACTCATCCCAGCATGGTGGTGTTATAATCCATTTAGACTCACATGACCTCCTGTGGGGATGACATGGTGCTGTTCTGATCGGCGCGTGACGCCGGGACCCTTGCTGTGTTGTGTTTTCTTCTTCCTTTCTGGTGCTGCTGCTGCCTGTGCCCTTAAAGGTTATTATACATAAAAAAGTCTCCCTCGAATCCCATCTGCTCCCGTGCAAATGAGTCGTTTTGCGATTCCCCAGTATGCTGATCGTCAGGAATAGTAATGCGATCTGGGAATACATAGTAAACGTGTCTAACATACTCCAACTACTAACATCTCCCACAGTGGATTCTATCCATATTGCTGTAGTTGGGGTACCATCAACAACCAATACAAGGGAACATTTTATATAGTTCATTATACTTTAAAGGGATTGTGATATAAAAAACGGTTTTGTTTATTTATTTTCATTTTAGTTTCTTGAGCTAAATTGCACCCCAGAAATCTGAACTTTTCACGTGCAGTTGATTTTCTGGGGCCTGGAGGTTTTCTGTCCCAAGCAGCATTCCTGCTGAATGTGATGTCACATTCTGCAAATCCCATGTATTGATCAATGGGATTCGCCAGCAGCTTTTTCCACTGTTTTTCCTGTTTTCATTGCAGCTCAGAAGCCTTCCAAACCACCTGAATGTTCATGATTCTGCTTCAGGCATGATCCTGAAGTGATTCTGAATAATAGTTTTGTACATAAAACACTCTGCCATAGCCACTTAGCCCACAAGTGCCCAAATGTTCTGACATCATCACATTTGTGATGATAGCTAATGGCCTCCAGATGGGCAATGTTTTGTCTTCATTTCTGACTTCAGCATGCCTCTCGTTTGGAATATTAAAGGTTTTGTGACATTCGCTTTCATTTATTTTAATGTTTTGTTTTTTCTTTGTGTTATGATCGCAATCACAGCCAGAAAAACTGAACTGGATTTGGATTTTATGTGGTCTGGAGTTTTCTGTGGGGTTTGGAAGGCTTCTGAGCTGCAATGTAAACAGGCAAAACAATGTAAACAGTGGCATCTGCTGGCAAATCCCATTGACATATGGGATTTGCAGAATGTGACAACATCACATTCAGCAGAAAAATCAGGGCACTTGCTTTTTGAGTCAGACAGAAAACCGAGCACAGAAAACCTACTTTTTTGCCTTATAGAGTAAAATGTGCCATACAGTATCTGATGGCTGGCACTCTAGCACTAATATTTTGAAAGGCACGGCTGGCATCCGCTGTGTTAATAGGTGTTAAAGAAACAACTGAAGACCTTGTCTATCTGTTTGGTCTCCTTGCTCCCGTCCGTCCATCCGTCTGAAGAGAGGAACCGGTCAGAGAAGCGCACGTCGACGCGGAGGAGCCCCCCGTCCCCCCAGAAGAAGGGCGGCACCCAGCCGCCGTCGCCCCAAGTGGTGTTCCTGAAGGACATCGTCTGCTACCTGTCCCTGCTGGAGAGGGGAACGCCCGAGGACAAGCTGGAGTGTGAGTAGGGACGGGACAGGGGGCGGGGCCCTGCTATGAAACTTTTTCATTTCATTTTCATTTTAGCCCCACAGACCCCCAAAACTAAAGATTTTTTTGTTTTTGCTTTTGTCCACAATTCCAGGCTGGATGGGAAACAAAACAGTCAAACATACAGATGATGAAAATTTTATATTAGAGTTGGGCTAATTCACATATTATTCACATAATATTTTAACTGTTGAGAGTGTAAAATGAAACCAAATGGACCCGCAAGGGTCCATTTGGTTTCATTTTTACACTCTCGAAGAGTTACATCTGGTTAACCAGCTTTCCATCATTTAGCCTGTGGACCCCCTGGAATCCTCTCAGGGACCACTGGTAGTCCCCGGACCACCTGTTGAAAACCACTGGGCTAAGGGATGCCAGTTACTGGTCCAAGCAGGCAACGTATCATGCAATAGACCATGTAGTAAGCCCCTCCCCAAACTGCTATGGTCCAATCATAGCAAACATAACATGTGATGGACAAACCTCTCCAACAGTAGATTTCCTATGTGATAAAACATTGTTTTAAAGGCCTGCTGGCATGCCCCAGCCATGCCCCTTTATTTTTGTAGAACATATCTAAACGTTTTGAAATGCACCTTTTGAAGTGTACCACAGTTAGTCTAGCATTGCCTCAAACGTGTGTTCAAACATATACAACAATTTTAGATTGCACTTTTGGGAAAATATGAACTATAAAAACGTTAGCTTAGCAACAAGATGCTACCTGGGAGATAGGCTAATGGGTATTATTCTGGGGGGTGTCCTTGACATGAAAAGGCTTGGGAACCACTGCAGTAGAAGACACATATGACCTCCCGGCCACACCGTTACTGCTTACGACTCTGCTTTGACAGCATGAGTAATAAGACTTCCTCTCCCTGAGCTGTCTCCTGGTCTCCTGGGTCCACTTGGGGGTGTGTAATGCTTCCTGTTAGACATCCTCGTTAGTATTCCGCTGAGCAGAGATCAGTGACGTGCCCATGAGGTCCCCTGGTGGGCCAAACCGTGTGTCTTGTAGCTCTCAGTGGCAACCTGTACAGTACATGACACATAGACACTGGTCAGGCACGTGCCAGGGGCGGATGTAACATTTCCCAGTTTGGGGGGGCAGGCTGGGGCGACTTCATCGCCCGTGTCGCTTAACGCCACATGGCGATGAAGCCGCCACATACCATTTTCGGTTGCAGGAATTTTATTAGGCAAGTAAGCATCAGCAATAACATCAGTTGTTGTTGAAGTTGCAACAGACACACAGCATGCATATAGTAAAGCTAAATGTCTGACTCAGAGAGTTTTCTGTTTTCAATGATGAAATGCTGTTGGTTTAGTGGTGCCACAGCTGTAGTAGTAGTAGTGTTTCAAATCATTTTAAATATATAAGCACTTTAATTTGAAACACCTTGGGTTGCTTTGCATGCCAACATGTTTGGTGGGACATACTGGCCATTTAGGGGGGCATTGCCCCCACATGCCGATGCCTAGATCCGCCCCTGGCGCGTGCAGAGAGTGTTAGGGGGGCAGGAGGGCTGAAATCCCAATAAGAGGGCACTTATTGACCCCCCCCCCTCCTTTAAACGGTTAAACCTAGCCTATTTCCTAACCCACAAAATAGAACTCCTGTGGACACCTCATAAAGAACAGATCAATTCGGGGTACAACCTAGTCACAACCTATAGGGCCTAGTATAAAAGGCAAAAAAGTCAAAATGTCACCAAGCTTTATGCAGCATATGGTTATGTCCACTACTTCTCCCTCCTGGAGGAACAAGGTGGTGAAGGTTACATGGCACTCGTTGTCGTTGCTGAGTCATCCTCATGGTTCTCTTGTTTCTCTCTCCAGTCATGTTCCGCTTGTACGACACGGACGGCAACGGAGTGCTGGACAGCTCGGTGAGAACACCGCTTCTCTGTGTCTCTGTCTCTCTCTGTACTGCAGTGTTGTTTCTTTCTCTCTATTACTCACAGATATTCCAGTTTGAGGTGATATAGTTTTCTAGGGGTTACAGGAGAATTCCACCCCATAAGGCTTTCTTACCTTTATTTGCAGTTGATTTGGTCCTTAAGGCTGTTTCCCCTTCCCCACCCTTCTATCCTTTTGCCTCAAAATGTCACTCCCTGCTAGAGATTTCAGCCAAACCAGCTCCTAATCGAAGCGAGACTGACAAAACTGGTGCATTTCCAAGAAAACGGAAACTATTAAAAAATGCTCAAAATAAACGATAGGGACTTTAAGAAAGCAGTCGACATGACGAGGATGTGAACGTATTTCGTCGAGGCTCTGACGGCCGCGAGGCTTATATATCGAGAACAGAGCCATTCATCCCTGATTGGCTGTTGTCAGTGATCAAAACAGCTAAAAACAGCTATTTTTATTGATATTTTTTAAAGAAATAAAACAGAAATATTTATTTTCTCTAGAATGGAACCTGGAGGGTTTAGAACTGTAGATCAAGTTTTTTTTTTTTTTTTTTTTTTTAATTGGGGGACTACCCTCCCCCATTATTATCTTAATTACTCCAACATGTCACATGTTTCCCTCGCTCCAAAATGCAGTTTTTTTTGCTGAACTGAATTTTATGGCTGGACCACAGAATATGAACAACAATAAGGCATTTTATTTTCACAAAAGAATAACTGTGCCACTTTTTTGAGAATAAATCGACTGCAAACACAAGTAAGAAAGCCTTCTGGGGCGGAATTCTTCTTTAAGGTTTATACATACAGCTGCCAGTCGATTAAAATATTTAATCGCGATTAATCGCATGATGGCCCATAGTTAATCTTCGATTAATCGCAAATTAATCGCATGTTTTCATATTTTCAAATTTCCCGATATACTCCCGATATCCGATATCAGCAAAAATATATACAATTTATTTTTTATTTTTTATTATTTTTTTTTATTTTTTTTTTAACTGGGGACCCCCCAAAATAATTTCAGGACCACTGAGGGGTCACAACGAACAGGTTGAGAACACCCGCCTTAAACACTGCTTAAAAAAAAGAACTATGTTGGTCGATGTAAGATGATCACTTCACACTGGTGTGATTTTTAGTTAATTAGCAATAAAATAAAAATAGCTTTCCCTTGGTACATTACAGTATATCAGCCTTTTCATTGTTTTCAAAGGGAAAAAACACCTTATATCTTTGTGCCAACAATACTCCAGGTAATAAAACATGCACACACACTGTGGGCTTACTGGGCTATGGCTGTAGGAGAGGAGAGGAGGGAGGCCCCTCAAGCACAGCTGTTTAATAGGGTTAATTGTGTTGCCAACTGCCAAAATCCAAAATGCACTAGTGGCACTTCCAAAATGCACTAGAAGTAGCTAGAGCAGTGGTTTTCAACCAGCTGAAAAGCACTAGATTTTCCACCAGGAGTTTCTCAATAATTTTGGCGCTAGGGAGTCTGGAAAAAAAACTAAATGTAGTTACAAATGCACCAAGTTGGCAACACTACTGCTGGCCGTGCCGTCGTGATTATAGATGTGCATTTTACGTATTGCTCCTGCCTGTGCGTTAATCTCGCGTTAATTTTTTTGACGCCGTTAACGCACGGCTGAGTTAACGCGAGATTAACGCGTTAACGCCGGCAGCCTAAGTTTATACATACAGTATTTCAGGGCGAAGTGATAGGCGAAAAAAGCTACACCTCAGTAGCTACTCTAACTGATAACTCTTATCACCTCCAACTGGAGTATACATACGAGCCTTTAGCTGTCTCTTGTTCCCCTTTCAACTCTGTACACAACACCATCTCCGTGGTTCTGTGAGCACAGTCAGCCGCTCCAGGAATAGCAATGTGTTTACGTGAAGTCATTGTTGATATAGTGGAATCTCCCTGCTCTGTTCACTCTCATAACAGCACTGTTGCTGGACAGCTTTCCCCAAACAGAGAGGGAGACAGAGCGTCATTCCTCCAAAGTTCAGTATAGACTCTGCATATTCCAAATGGTGATATTCTACACTATAGTACACAGTCACAGGTGTTTACTACTACATACTTACAATGGTTATTAATATATACTGTTCTCCTGCAATGAATACACCCATTTTTTTCTTCTTTTATCGGTACATTTACACAGCGATAAAAAAACACATTCTGTTTTATAGCTGTACATTTTATCTCCTGTGTCACAAGGTACTTCACATTGTTTCCATCCACATTTTACTGTATATCTAAAACATACTGTAGGGAGGAGAGGATGACCAGTTGTACGACCAAAGAAAAGCATGTGGTCCTCACCACATAAAATCTTATGTCCATATTCTGAGGGCAACCATTGCTGATCTTCAAGCTCACAAGTTCTGGAAAGGAATAAATGTCGTCAGTGCTGTCGCCTCACAGCTAGAGGTCCTGGGTTCTATTCCCGCTAGGGACGCTGCTGTGGGTGCTGGCATTGTGTCCTCCTCCTCCTCCACGTCATCAGTGCCCATAAGGAAGGCAGGGTTAGCGAAAGGGCTTATATGTGGAGTTTGCATGTTCTCCCCGTGTCCCGTAGGGTAGGTACCCTTACAAAAACATGCAGTAATCCTGGGCTCCAGACTGCCTCCCCCTGGCCAGCCAGGGTGCCTTATGGAGGGGACTGGTTGGAATAGCGTTTCCCTTCCATGCTACGTTCCTGTCAGGTGAAAAGAAGGGAGCTTGGACTCCTAATGCATTGAAGGAGGCATGAGGCAAGTCTGCTCTCCCCAGGTTGGCGGAGAGTGTGTAGAGCCCAGGGTTACAAAATCCTGGGTGTATAAAAAGAAACCTGTAACGTTTCAGTTATCAGTTAACAGAAAAGTTACCACTTCTAAATAAATACCCTATACAGTATGTCTGGAACTGTGTGACTTCTTTGGATGTATGTAACTTTTGGGTGTTCCTCAGTTTCCTTTGCCACAACATCTAGACTGACCAATATCTTAGATTCTAACAAGATACTGTCTACAGAGTGGTTTTAATCCCTGTTTTATTGTGCCGGATCTCTTCATTCTTTTCAGGAGCTGGATCGTATTATCAATCAGATGGTTCACGTGGCAGAGTACCTGGAG
Organism: Benthosema pterotum; assembly: GCA_039105355.1. Lineage (NCBI taxonomy): Eukaryota > Metazoa > Chordata > Actinopteri > Myctophiformes > Myctophidae > Benthosema > Benthosema pterotum. The sequence goes on along the minus strand of CM076978.1, from coordinate 30,530,527 downwards.
TGGGACTCCACAGAGTTACGGCCGGTGAGTAAGAATCTCCTTCAGGTGTTATAAAGGTCTCTTAACCCACTTACTGCAGACCTGTAGGTCTGTCTACCTGTAAGCCTACACACCAAACGCGACGGTAATGCAAATCACGACAATTAATTGATTCCATTCTTTAATCCATCTTTTGATCCAAGTGTATCGTCTGACGATCGTTGTTTATTTGGGACCATTTGAAAAACTGCTAAACCCGCACCCATTCTATCCCACGCATTCAAATGGCATTGTCTTAGATTCCACTCCTCCTGAATGTCACTTACTGCGGGTAAAAGAACTAGGGCTGAAGGTTACTTCTGAAACTCGTGACCTGGAGATTATTGCACAGTTGATGAGAGGACAGGTTGGTCAAGACACCAGAAACACCATGACCTCATCACACATCTGGTTTCGGAGGTCTGGTGCTTCAAAATAAAGGTTTTGACTGAATGCCGTGGTGAGAGCCTTTGCACCGAACGCTTAACTTGTGCTCGCTCTACTCACACAAGTACCGTATTTTCCGCACTATAAGGCGCACCGGATTGTAAGGCGCACCTTTTAAAACTGTTTTTATATATAAGGCGCAACGGATTATAAGGCGCAGAGAATAGAAGCTACTACAGTTAACACAGAATAGAAGCACCTGCAGTCAAACAATATAAGGCGCAACTGTGGATTTTTGAGTAAATTAAAGGCTTTTAAGTGCGCCTTATAGTCCGGAAAATACGGTATGTAATATATATTTTTTTTAAAGTAAGGCCCCCCTGGAGGCTCGAGGACCGTTTCAATTTAAGTCATTGAAACATACTGTACATAAGGGCGCCACTGTACCTACCTCCGTCATTGGCGTGCAAATGTGTGTGCGAATGGGTGAATGCCATGATACCATCATTTTGTCCTGCCCTCCCATTGTAGATCCTTAAAGAGATGATGGAGGAGATCGACTACGACCGAGACGGTACGGTGACGCTGGAGGAGTGGATCAGAGGAGGCCTCACCACCATCCCTTTACTGGTGCTGCTGGGCATGGAGACGGTAGTTGAACACTCTCAAAACTTGGATTATTAAACATCTGCATTGCTAAAATTTACAAGAACTCTACATACACACCAGGGCGGATCTAGACATGGGGGGGGGGGGGGGGGGGCAATGCCCCCCTAAATGCCCCACCAAACATGATGTCATGCAAAACAACCCAAGATATTTCAAATTAAAGTGCTTATATTTAAAAATGATTTGAAACACTACTACTGCTACTAACTAACTACAGTTGTGGCACCACTAAACCAACAGCATTTCATCATTGAAAACAAAAAACCTCTCTGAATCAGACCTTTATAGCTTTATGCATGCTGCGTGCCTGTTGCAACTTCAACAACAACTGATGTTATTATTGATGCTTACTTGCCTAATAAAAGTTGGGTAATCAAAAATGAAATGGGTGCGGGTTCATTGCCCGTGGCGCGAAGCCGCCCCATACCATATTCTCCTGCCCCCCCCACCCCACCCCAATTGGAAAATGTTACATCCGCCCCTGCATACAAAATGTTTTCCTTGTCATCTCTTCTAATGGTACATCAATTCATGGATCAATGCATGGTTGCAATCATGGACAAATTCAGCCTTTGTGAGACTAAAATCTCAATAATTGGTGGTCCGTGTGGGCTCAATTGCTCAATAGATAGTAATAGTAATAGTAAGCCCCTCCCCAAACTGCTATTATTATAGTCCAATCACAGCTAAGCATAACATGCGACAGACAACCTCTCCACCAATAGGTGTCCTACATGATGATAAAAGATGCACACATTTTTCCACTGCTTACAGCAGGCCTTGTTTTGACAGATTTGAAGGTCTGGTTCCAAAAACGAACCAGTATTTAATGTGTGATGTCTAGTATATTTACAGTACTTTGGAATGAATGAGAACCGGCTGGAAAGTGTCCAATCTTTTGGATGTATACTGCGGAGAGGGCGGGTCTTATGGAAAGGTCTATTTCCCCCTAAGATAACGTGATTCTGTTTCTTCTCCTGCCCTGCAGAATGTCCAGGAGGATGGCCAGCACGTGTGGAGGCTGAAGCACTTCAACAAGCCTGCGTACTGTAACTACTGCCATACCATGCTGCTGGGGGTCCGCAAACAGGGTCTCTGCTGCTCCAGTGAGTCTTATTGCCTTGCTGCAGGGCGTTTTTGCCATTAGGCAAACTAGGCAGTTGCCTGGGGCGCCACGAGGGGAGGGGGCGACCATGAAGGGAGGGGGTGACTACCAGACATGCTTTAAAAGGATCCCAGGCTAATAAGACTAATATGGAGAAATACAATATACTTGTCCTCTATAACTAGTATTGAACATTTAAAACACATATAATATGTTCTTTAGGTTAAAAAATGTTCATAGCTTTATCCCTAGAGGGGCATTTTACAGGAGATTTTCCCTCTAGGGAAAATCTTGCCTAGGGCTCCATATTGCTTAGAAACGCCACTGCCTTGCTGTGTGTGTGTGTGTGTGTGTGTGTGTGTGCGTGTGCGCGTGCACGTGTGTGTGTGTGTGTGCGTGTGCACGCGTGTGTGTGTGTGTGTGTGTGTGTGTGTGTGTGTGTGTGTGTGTGCGCGTGTGTAAAAATGATCTATCGTTTTAACCTATGAACGGGAACACCTTTTGGTGTTTTTAGCATTAGCTAGCATTAGCTTTAGCTATTGAAAGCAATATTATTAGCTTTAGCTATTAAAAAAATTGGCTTGTAGGTCTGCCATTTTTAATTCAAATATTTGCTTCTGGGGCCAAGTAGCCAAATACAGATAATTCTGAATTTTTTGGTTTTGGTTGGTGTCTTTTTGGCCTGTTTTGTTTTTTTTTCTGTTATTTGCCTTTTTCAATTTTCAGGACTATTTTGATCATTTTTGCTGGTATTTGCCTAATGTTTGGACTATTATGCTTAATGTTTGAGGTAATTTGACTATTTTATGGCCTATTTCCCTGGAACCGATTGTATCTGCCATAGTTTGCCTGCCATACCCATGTGACAGTGACACCACTGCATTTTGTAGAATCTATCACCATGAATTTGACAAGGTTTTCTGATCTTGTTATGGTTTCCTAATGTATTTTTACACCCTCCAAATGTTTACACATGGGCAGTTCTTCCATTGTTTGATATACTGTAAGTCCAAAAAACAATTGTAGTAGTCCCTCCCTTTAACCTTGTATCTACCCAGTTTAAGTCATTAGTCTAGTTCTCCTCTGAACTAGACTGAGATGGGAGGAGTGGAAGTGGTGAGGACAGTGGGCCGAGGGTGCGCCTCCAAATGTGGATGCTTTTGGTATTGCAGCTGAAAAAAACAATAAATTTGATTTTAAATTCACGGCGGGACCAACATCTGGTCTTCAACAGTGTGTTGCGTTACAAAATGCAACGTTCCAATCCCCAAACGACCTTCCCTATAAGTCCTTATAATACCCACTCAGCTACAGGCCAGACATGAGCGGTTTCCATTTGGTTCCAATTGTGTAGTCTTTGAGCTAAACGAACACTGAACGTCTTAACTAGCGATGTCCCCGATGCACTTGAATTCATTTCTGAACCGATCACGGTACCACAATTTCTGTGTTAGCCGTTACCAATGCCAAATGCTAATACCACTAATAGAGCAGCACTGTCTGTGCTGCTCCAGTGCCTCCTTCACCTACTGCTACATGTCCTGCTTCGGAGATGCACCAGACTGGCCTGCCACAGGCTTGAGGCGCGGTTGGAACTCCCTGTTGCTACCACTAATAGTATATGGGTAATTATAATAAGGGTAATAATAAGGGTAATAATAATAATAAAGTCCATTAACAATGCGCAGTAGGGCAACTCCAAAGCTGATTCCATATGCCCTAGCATTTTATTTAAAGGAGTTTCTGAAGTGCCCACAGCCCTCCTGTGAGACACCTCCTGTATAGGAAAAATGGTGGTATTTTATCATGTACATTAGTGCGGACTTATTACTGTATATGAAGATAGGTTAAAAAGTGGTGAAGTGGTCCTTTAAATGCCCCTTACTCCTGTGTGTGATCACTGGTTAGACTGGAATATTTGCCAATACCGGCATGAACTGACAAATCGGAAAGTTCGGATACGTTTTTTTCCTGATTACCGATATACCAGTATGGAGACATCGTTAGTTTTACCTGTGTACTTCATCTTGCGTGACGTCAATGACTGTCTGCCTCCCTTGACTGACTGTCTGTCTGTCTGACTGTCTGTCCGTCCATTTAATTTCCTCCCAAGTTTGATGTGCATATTATAGCCTACGGGTTCTCTCATATCTATCTCTGGGACCCCTTGTTTATATTGTAAAAGTAAAGAATTTACCATGAAAGGGAGTGGGTTGTTGGCTGATTTAGCCACTGCTTCAGGGTTGTGCTATGAGGCAAACAACCCTGAAACAGTGGCTAAATCAGCCAACAACCTATTCCCTGTCATGGTAAATTACGCTTCTACCACTTTTTACCTACAGTATAAATGAAAGAAACATTCATTTGGTTCCAACCTAAATCATTTAGCTGGGTACTCTTCTCAGGGACCTCTGGGGGTCCCCAGACAGAGATCCCCCCACTTTGGGAACCAAACTGGCTCTATAAGTCAATAGGGTCTGTAAGTGGCCCTGAATCAATGCATTTTTTGTTCTCCCACTGAACAACCGGCAGCACACTCACCATTAGTAAAACATTAGCGCTGTGTCATTACGCGTAATTGTGTTATTGATCGACGTTCTGCCACAGAGCACTTCACAAGGATCGCGTTACTGTACCACCGCAAGCCATCATGTCGGGCTTATTTTCCACTTACGCATGGACCGATGTTCAGTTCTGACTGAGACCATTTATACTGCACTAATGTAGATGATAACCTTATCCTTTTGTTGTGCGTTGAGTTGATTTTGTCGACTAAAATTGTGACAAAGACCTTTTTTCACTTGTTTTTTCCCCTCTCTTTCAGTATGCAAGTACACAGTCCACGAGCGCTGTGTGTCCAAAGACATTGCTGCCTGCATCAGCACATACGCCAAGTCCCGCAGACACACCAATGTGAGTGAGAAATGTTTTGGGATGAATTGAACACGGCGGACAGACCCGATTGTCAAACCGGTGTAATGCTTCACGGTGTCATCCACAGTCAACAGTTTTATGTGTCTGATCTGATTTTAAAATAAATTAAAAGAGTAAAGGGGCTTACAGACGGCGAGGAATAAATCGCCCACTCTAATTCATTCTCAATGGGGCCGGCGTTTTTTTTTAGCACAAAAGTTCAAAAATCGACCCGCGTTCAAGAAAGCGTTTAACGCCGTGCGTTTTCCGCCCGGCGTCA
>CM076978.1:30455155-30520155 GCA_039105355.1 Benthosema pterotum | reverse complement strand
ATTTTGCAATAAAAATCGAGCGAGATAGAAGAGAGACGTCTGTAGACTAATGCATGTCAAACTGATGGGGGTCCTTGAAATTAACCGGATGCAGAATCCCTGCTATAGGGCTGTATAAATCTCTTCTTATGAGGGTTCCACGGGGCTGATCATTGTGTCAATTTGGGGGTCCTTGACATGAAAAAGGACCACTGTGTTTAGCGAAACCTGGTGGAGCCTGGCGGAGGGTGTATCATTCTCTCTCTCTCTCTCTCTCTCTCTCTCTCTGTCTCTCTGTGTCTCTGTGTCTCTGTCTCTGTCTCTCTCCCTCTCTCTCTCTCTTTCTTTCTCTCTCTCTCGCCTCTCTCTGTCTCTCTCTCTCTCTCTCTCTCTCTCTCTCTCTCTCTCTCTCTCCCTCTCCCCATCCAGATCACTCCTCTCCCAGGAACTCATCCTCTCCTAGTCCTGGTCAACCCAAAGAGTGGTGGGAGACAGGGGGAGCGGTGAGTTCTTCTCTCTAATCTGACCTTGCACCCAAAGCATCACTGTTCTAGCAGGGAATATTTGCCCATGATAAGAGCGGTAATGAGAACGAAGGGATGAGAAAGGCCGACCAGGAGAAATAAAAAGGTACGCAATTGTATAAATTAGAGAAAGGAAGAAAAAAAAATAGCAATGGCCCCTTTTAGTCCATTTTTCAGGATGTGTAGCCAGGCATGATTGAGTACACCAAGGTTGGAAAGTAGAAACTGCTGGATGCTAACATACATATGTTTTCATAATTGGCATAATATTTGACCATTCCATTAAAGACTTTAGAATGTACAAACGCTGTACCCACTAAAGGCGCCTCTATTACCTTTAACAACGTGTCATCATGCTTTATGTGAAATGGCAATACCATTCAAGAATGTGCTTAGTCAGTGCTTTGGGGTAAGTGCTATGGCCGTTCTCAGCCCAAAGAGTGTGTTCTTTTGCAAAACTGGAATGGATTCAGCATCATGAAAACCTCCTACTTAGACATACTGTATCACACATATCACATAAAGCATTTTTTTTATTCTGTAGATTGTTAATGGTATGGTATGGCATATTATGCCAATTATGATATTTCTCAACATTTGCAAGTTAGCATCCAGCAGTTTCTACATGCTAGGGACCCTTACTCAACATTTCTAACACAAAACATTGGTGCAGCATATTCTGAATGGTAGGGACTTGAAGCATACGATAGTTACGTTATCCACTATGGCAGAGGTTTTCAACCAGTGGTCCTTGAAAGGGTTCCAGGTGGTCCCATGCTAAGTTGGCTAACCAGATGAAAAGTTGGTTAACCAAATGTAACTCTTGAGCATAAAAATGATTTACGCTCTAAAGAGTTAAAATATTGATTATCTGAATTAGCCCACTTAATTAAGAAGTCGACACAATTAGACAATGTAGTCATTTTGATTTGGAATTATGGACAAAACCAAAAGAAATCTTTATTCTTTAGTTTTGGGTCTGTGGGGTGAAAACGTCAAGTGGTGGTCCGTGGCTTAAATGTTGAATAAATAGTGGGCGCTAGTATCAAAAAGGTTGAAAACTACTGTGCTACGGCAACAGTAAGTCGACCTGTGCTCGATAGATAAACCTGCTTGCCGTCGCAGCAGAACCTAGACTTTAACGTAGTGTCTACAATGTCATGTCATTAACCGTGTTTATTTAAACTAGGACCTTACCCGTTTAATATGTGAAGTCCAAATCATGCGAAGCGTGGGTAATGTGTGTGCAATATCAGTCACCAGAAAAAAGATGGGTTATTTTGGAATAATCTGTCATGGTTAAAATGGAGTTTTAAGTTATAATGGGTTTGGGTCCGACAGACTAATGAACATCAAATATCTAAATACTGAAAGGAGTAACTTATAAACTGTCTGGTGTGTTCACATGAGGCTGAGTAGACCATAAAATGACCAAAAGTTTTTTTGAAGGTGGGGTACCCCTTTAACTTCTTTGTGGCATGATGTGCGATGTGAGTTACAGTACATCTGGTTAACCAACTTTCCATCATTTAGCCTGGGGACCTTTTGGAATGCTCTCAGGGACCACTGGTGGTCCCTAGATCACTGGTTGAAAACCACGGTGTTAGTGTAGAGTCGACGCGCGCGCGCGCGCACACACACACACACACACACACACACACGCATAGAAAAAAAGAAACGATGATGGCCATGATGGCGAACTGCCTGTACATGTCTATGGAGTTGTCGCAACTCTGTCTACTGTCTGTAACACTCTGGCCGTTCAAGGGCATGCAGAGTCAACGTTGCGACATCAATGGCATGTAGAGTAATACGTGCGACATTGCGGGGTCAGAAACTGAGCGCTCGAGCGCTGTTCGTGCAGCCTGAATAGGGACAGACGCGTAGTCGAACATACAGTTTATTATTAGACAACACAACACGTGTGTGATAGGCATTGTTCGAAAAAGAGTGTAATACGATCGTGTTTGCACTTTGCAGTGGGTAGTGTAGTGTTGGAATATGGACATTGGGCAGCAGCGGCAGAGGCTGGATGTTTCTAAGTGGATGATGGTAGCTTTGACTGCTAGCAGGGTGTAACATGGACATTGGGCAGCAGCGGCAGAGGCTGGATGTGGCTAAGTGGATGATGGTAGCTTTGGCTGCTAGCAGCGTCCTGCTGCTCCCATAGAAAACACCGTGTCGAGTAGGCTAAAGCAGCCGACACGCCGCGAGTCGAGGTTATGTTTTATTTTCTTCATTGACGGAGCAGCAGAGCAGGCAATGCAAGGCGTTGAGGGAGGGTCGGCGATTCGTTGTAGTCGTTGTGCTCGCGTCTCACTCGTCTCCATGCGCAATGATAATTCCATGTTGGGTCGGTGTGACGTGTGTGATAGGGGGCGGGTCGCTTCCCGCATATAAAGCTAATGGGACGCACAAATAAATTCATTATAAATCAACGGTGTGTTAATTTGGCAAAAGGGCTCCGTCAGTCTCTTCATGACATTATGGTGAACGGCTGTGTGAAAACTTACAGCGATGGCTGGAGCCGTCGCGGAGATATTTGTGTTTCAGACATTCGGACAGACAACTCCTTAATTTTAGTATGGATAAACTGTCATACTGTACATTTGCAGAGATTGCACCATCACCTCTCCTATGAGGTGTAATAATGAGTTGGCATGAAGAAAAAATATATATTCATGTTTGACACACACTGCATAGACGCGTCACCATGGTAACCCGTCATCCCTGTTTGCTTAAAGGGATAGTTCCGATTTCTTGAAGTTAAGCTGTATGAAATAACACCACTATATTAATGGCAAGTATTTCATACAACTTACTGTAAGTTCCAAAAATCTGAACTATTCACTTAATGTTAAAGAGATAGTTCAGATTCCGCCAATTAGGAGAGCCTTCGTGGAAATAGCCACAGCTTAAACTGCCTATTATTATTCTTTGACGTGCACTGGAGACATCGTACCTCCAAATGAAAGTGTTCCTACTCATTCTTCGCTTAACCATGCACAAAGACACATCGTTGCCATAGCAACACACGCTTAAACACCGTTAAAGCGGAAATTATTCTCTATTAATAGCTAATTCTAAAGAGCTTTCTATTAATACATACTTATACCACACACATTGTGCTTTCATTGCTATTTCTTTGTAGTTGCATTCTATGTATATAATGGCTGGGCTGACTTGACTAGGAAACAGTTGGCTGAAAACCCGAATAATGAATAGCCGAAGATGATTAATAATATATATATAACTATTGCTGTCATTCCCGTACCTTAAAGCCATGTCATTATGGCAAAACCTAACTTAAAAAATAATCACTATTCTGGATCCTTAAAGCAGTTATGCAGCTCTTCTGAATGCATTCATTGCATACATTATTTGGTGATATATTTTCAGCCCGAAACCGAATGGTCCGATGTAACAATACACTGTAATCTGACAGATTAACACCCCCCCCCCCCCCCCCCCCCCCACACACACACACACACACACGGTTTATGACTGACTTTATAAACTGCTAGGGTTGGCAACCGTGAAAACAGGGTTGACATTTTTGTTGCATAACAAAGTAAATGAAAACAGGGTTGTCAACTTTATGAGAACAGGTTTGCCATTTTTGTTGCGTCACAAAGTAAATGAAAATAGGGTTGCAAACTTTATGAAAACAGGGTTGCCATGTTTGTTGCATGACAAAGTAAATGGAAACAGGGTTGCAAACTTTATGAAAACAGTGTTGCCATTGCTGTTGCGTGACAAAGTAAATGCAAAACAGGGTTCCCAACTCTATGAACACAAGGTTGCCATTTTTGTCGTATGACAAAGTAAAAGAGGACAGGGTTGACAACTTTTGTTGAATGATGCTTCTCATCTGTGTCTTACTTATTTAATACACTTTATTATTTGCTTTCTTTCTGTCTTCTTCCCCTGTCTCGTCTCCTCGCCTCTTTTCAGGGTACTAAGGAAGTTCCAGTATCTGCTCAACCCCAGGCAGGTGTACAGCTTGGATCGAGGAGGGCCCATGGTCGGGTAAGTGTAACATGCAGTAGATAAGCCTTTGTGCTTAAAGGTTAATGGCACTCAGACCCCTATACAGTACATGTACTATACATACAGTATAGGCAGGGGTTACACACAACCAGTGCTGGACATAACGCCGTTCAAATAAACGGCGTTACGTAGTGCCGTTATTTTTTCAGTAACGGACTAATCTAACTAATTATTTTCCCCATATCTATAACGGCGTTGCCGTTACTGACAGTCGAATACGGATCGTTACTATCATGAAGGAAGATAGCTAGAAGAATGGAAGAAACGAGCACTTGACTTTTCAGTTCGACTTGGGGTATATTGGGGCATAAGCACATTGTTCTTTGACAAAAGTTTCATAATCACTAGCTACGCATGGAAATGTTTTGCTGGTCAGTGCTGCCGCGCAGCACAGCGCAACGTTCCTCACACACACACAATCCATCTCCTTTTACTCTGTGTGCGCCGCGCGCAGAGAGAAAGACACACGGAGAGGGAGGGAGAGAGAAAGAGAGAGAGGGGGGAGAGGGAGGGAGGGAGGGAGGGAGGGAGACTAGAGAGAGAGCGGCAGAGAGAGACACACACACACACACGCACACACGCACACACACACACACACACACACACACACACACACACACACACACACACACACACACAGTAGCTCTGCCTCCTACCTGATGTCGTAATGTCCTACTCTCCTCTCCAATCGTGCATGGCTTTTAAAAGTAATTTCCTCAGAAAAGTGACAAGTCCTAAGCGAATTCTCCATGGCTGTAGGTAGGAACTCCAATTAAATCCTCATGCAAAGATCAAATGCATCGCTGTGAACTAAACTTTTTTTTTTCTCTTTCCCTGTCGCAAGTTAACACAGAGCCTAATCCTGGCCCCTCCCCCCTCTTCCCTGCTCCATGCGATATAGCATAGGCCCATAGGGTAACTGTTTTTCACTGTAAAAAATAACAAGGCATAGGCCTATTCATTTGTTATTGCTAATACATGATTAAAAGGGTAGTTGTATTGTTATTATCCATAATTTGAATCTGAGATATAACTGAGTCTGAGTCTTAAAGTCAACAACAAACAAAAACAAAAACAAACTAAAGTAACGGAAATAGTTACTTTCTTGGTAATTAATTACTTTTATTTTAGAGTAACTGGGTAACTAACTCAGTTACTTTTTGGAAGGAGTAGTGAGTAACTATAACTAATTACTTTTTTAAAGTAACGGGACCAGCACTGCACACAACCAGTGCGCCAGTTGTGCATGCGCCGTAAAAAAGTGCATGCTGCGAGGCAGATTAATTATACCATGAGTGCCTGCAACCATCGGAGACCATTAAATCAATGGATCGTTTCCATCCTCACCGATTGTTAGAAGCACATGAACATCACCGGGGCTTCATAGCGGGTGTGGCAAAGACTAGCCAAAACGAAGAATGCTCGATCGGATCGGGCCATCAGAATCAAGTGCTTTGAATACAATTTTATAGCTTTTTATTTACATCCACAGCTATTAGCATTCAAAATCAAAATCTGTCCATTCACGTGGCGTAGGCCGGACCAATATTTTTTCCGTAAAGTGTGTCCTGTCCTGTTGGAAGCTGTCGTGGAGGTCGGCCCGAGACAGGACTTGCACATGGCAACGCCTACGCGGTTTGTCAGACACATACAGTATGCATAAATAACATCAGACCCGAGTGTGCACCTAGCTGGTCGATCTTGTGCAATGTAGAAACCCTTCATGAAAAATGCACTAGGCAGCACAAGAGAGTCCCGAATGAATGAATGATTCACCTGAAAGTGGCTGACCTCTATTATCTCTCACTGGCCGCCCGTCGCTCTCTTCTTTGTGTTATCCCCTCACCCTTCTCTCTGTCTCTCTCTTTCCCTCTCCTGTCTCTCTATTGGGAGTAAGGACTCTCTCTCTATCTCTCTCAAAAGCATTGAAGGAAAAGTGAAGCACACTCAGTGACGTAATCGTGTCTCAAGGGAAAATGCCGTAGATAATACAGAGAGAGAGAGACAGAGAGACGCAGGGGGGTGAATGCACTGCAGTGATGTAATGTCATTATTGTCGAGCGGCAAGCAGTCAAGTTGTCTAATTAGTCCACAGAGATAGTACTAATAGGATGTGGGCTAAGAGGGAAATGGAGTAGAGACGCGTGTGTGCGCACACACACACACACACACACACACACACACACACACACACACACACACACACACACACACACACACACACACACACACACTCTCATTAGGGACTTTAAGCATACAACTGGACGGGTTCTGCAACAGGATGTCGTTCAGCACTTAGATAGATAAACCTGCTTGCCGTCACAGCTGTTCCTACTACAGCGTAGTGTCGCGTCACCCATTGCTGTCACTGTTGTGGTCGGCTGTTCAATTAACAATTTTGACAGCTACGGCAATTGCATCATAGCCTCATGCTTCCGCCAAGGGGAGCCGTGGTATAAAGCGTTAATGCTTAAACTGCCTGCTATTTATACAGATGCAGAGATGCATGCACACCTGTACATGCAAATATTTGGACAAAGGGACGTGCATTACTTAAGCTCGATTTAGATTTGGGAAAACACTCGCATCTATAAACGGATGACGCGTCACGTGCACTTCCACCTCGTACCGCAAGCGGTCGGCTATTTTAGGTCCCTGGGGTGCCGTCACACAGCAGAGCGGCGCTAATTAGGCCTTACTCTACATGTATGTGCTCTACTTTACCGAGTACACACCTTTGTCGAGGTCTCTGGATGCTCAGAGGGGGTGATGTACCATACCTCTGTTTCCATGCTCCCTAGCAACTGTTTCGACAGGCTTTGAAGTCCCACAGCAGATCATGGCAACATGGCATACCCATTTTCATTGACACATTTCGCCTCAAATTGAACATAGACCATTATCGCAAAGCTTTTGCATGTTAGCTCTGCGGCATGCAGATCTATGAACCGAGTCATAGGTCTGATATCACATTTGATATATCAGATTATCTGTACACCGAGACACAACTCTTATATCAACAGCCCCCCTGAGCACAGCCTAACAGCCAGACATTACATCAACATGGTCACAATCATTCCATATACATGAGCCACATAGATACTGATCATATCACATAGTTCATAGAATACATACTAATCACAGTCAGATACCCTAACAGAAGTAGATACCACAATATGGTACAATCCAAAGATCATTATTAATCACAGAATCGTCTACTACTAGTGCCACGGGGAGGTGGAGAAAATTTGAACGCTGAAATCGGATCAACATGCAGGGGCATGGAGTCAGCGATTAGTGACTGCTTATAAAAAACCCCTGATTGGATGTAGGCGTGAGTGAATTAGCTGGCAGCCAATGAGATTGAGGGGAGTTGGCATGGAGAGAGATAAGAATAAGGGGAATATGTCAAATGAGGGTCTGACTCTGTAAGCTAATGAGTGTCATTTTAGGGGTCCCTGGCATGAGCATTTTTTGGGAACCACTGCTTTATTGGCACATTGGGTCATCATGGTGTGTATGCAGCATGCTGCTCCTTGGTTCATTGGCCAGAAGATGGAGCTGTCTCCCACATTGCTGTTTATGCACAGTAGAGCTCCACTGCTTCTGTGATTCTGCCCCACTGCCATCGCCATGGGAGGGCATTAGGGGGCAGTGCCACCTCAGATTATATTGTGTGCACAAAAAAACTATACCAAGGGGTCCAATTAAATTTTGTCACCTCTTAAACATGTACAAATTTGGAAAAAATACAAAAGTCACGACACTCCATCTTTAAATGTAGTTAAAAAGATTGTTTTTGTTTTTGTCTTCTTAGGCATGTTAAGGGTCATTTTCAATGTCTAACTTGAGGTCTAACTCCTCGAACTGGGACTGGATGCATGCGGTTGCTATGGGTCAAGTGTAGAGTCAGCGAAATCCAAAAGCGACCTCGCCCGCGGGCGCCCGGTTTCAAAAGCGGGCGCCCGCTTTCACAAAAACGGGCGCCCGGTTTCACAAAAACGGGCGCCCGTTTCACAAAAACGGGCGCCCGTTTTCAAAAGCGGGCGTCCGTTTTCAAAAGCGGGCGCCCGTTTTCACAAACTAGGCTATGCCTAAACCTAACTCTAACCCTAAACTTAACCTCAGTAAACCTATGCCTAAACCTAACCTAACCCTAACCATAACCTTTTGAAAAGGGCGCCCGTTTGTGAAACCGGGCGCCCGCTTTTGAAAACGGGCGCCCGTTTTCAAAAGCGGGCGCCCGGTTTCACAAAAACGGGCGCCCGTTTTTGTGAAAGCGGGCGCCCGCTTTTGAAAACGGGCGCCCGCGGGCGAGGTCGCTTTTGGATTTCGCCCCTGCTGGTCAAGTGTCTACTAAATGCCTAAATTAATAGGGGCGTGTAGTCCACCGGGCCACCATATTAGTAGATGTATAGTCTATATAATAGTGCCAGCCAGGTGCTGTCTGTGAGAGAGAGATATATCGAGGTAAGCCGCGCGCGCGTGTGTGTGTGTGCGTGTGTGCGTGTGTGTGTGTGTGTGTGTGTGTGCATGCACCCACGCGTGTGTGCGCGCACGCTTGTGTGCACGTGTGCTGTTTGCAGCTGTCTCATGAAGGGAGGGAGATGAAAGTTACTGTCGACACGTTTGTTCAAGCTCACATTAAAGGTCCCTTTGAAGAGGGACACACTCCAAAGCCACCCTCCTGGGTCTTTATATGGCCGGTTGGAATGGAGCGAACACAGCTGGAGAGGAGAGGAGACAGACACCATGATAAAAACAACGCAGCTCTCGCATGGATTTTTTCCAGAATGAATAAAAAAAAAATGACAATGACTTAGGGAATTAAAAGTGTGTTTCCCAATCTGAATTAGCATTTACTGTAGTTTCACTTCATTATTCACTCTGAAAGCCCTCCTCACCACAACAGCAGCTTATGGGATGGCCGTTGTCAAACTGACAATCTTCAACCAAACAGAATAGCAAGACAGCAGTTTACATTGTTGTCATTCATGTGGCTAATGGGCTAGCCCGTTTGCTAACCAAACAAACACAGCCAACGAGCGCTACTAGCATGTCAACAAAAGCGGTAAAATATGTTGGACGATGAGCAATAAATAAACAAATAAATACATACTGTAAATAGTAAAAAAAAAAAAAAAAAAAAAAAAAAGACTGAATGTACCAGTATTTTCATTCTCAGTTTCATTCTCTCCCACAGGCTCAACTTTTTCCATGACGTTCCTGATTTCCGGGTGCTGGCGTGTGGAGGCGACGGCACTGTTGGCTGGATCCTCGACTGCATAGGTACAGTATACTGTATACTGCCATACAGGAGTATAAAGAGACTATATAGATCAGTGGTTTTCAACCATTTTGACACCAGGGCCCACTATTTATTCAGCATTTGAGCCGTGGACCACCATTTGATGACATTTTCACCACAAAGACCCAAGATTTTCATGTTTTGTTTTGTCCACAATTCCAGGGTGGATTTCGTGAACATGGATCACGAATTGTTTAGACTTCTTAATTCAGTCAGTTAATTCATTCAAATGATGAATATTTTTAACTCTTGAGAGTGTAAACATGAAACTAAATGGATCCATTTGGTTACATTTTTACACTCTAAAAGAGTTACATCTGGTTAACCAACTTTCCATCATTTAACCTGGGGACCACCTGAAATCCCCTCAAAGACCATTGGTGGTTCCCGGACCACTGGTGGAAAACCCCCGATATAGACCATATGGTTTTCAGTGCGATTCATATAAAGGACCGTTATTGATTCAGCTTTTGAGCCACTGACCACCCAGTTGATGACATTTAGCCTCTCAGACCACAAAACGCAATAATATTTTGTCGTTGCTTTCATGTTACGTTCTGAGGAGTTAAACATGGGCTTATATAAAGGTCCATTTGGTCATACCGATTCTCCATCATTTAGCTGGGGACCAGTGGTTGAAAACCATTGCTATAGACTATATCCTATAATTACAGTTCATAACTGAGGTAACAACAATAGCCTTAAAGTGATTTTTTTTCTTATTTGGTCAGGTTTTCTGGGCTCAAAGATGTTAAGGGATTTAGCGGTAACGAAAATGGAGCCCCTGATCTTTAAACATTCAGGAGATTTTCCAAATCTAGAGGTTTGAATGTGATGTCACATTCTGCAATTCCCATGTGCTGTATATGTCAATGGAATTTGCCTGCAGATGTTTCCACTGTTGTCATTGCAGCCTTCTCTCTCTCTCTCTCTCTCTCTTTCTCTCTCTCTCTCTCTCTCTCTCTCTCTCTCTCTCTCTCTCTCTCTCTCTCTCTCTCTCTCTCTCTCTCTCTCTCTCTCTCTCTCTCTCTCTCTCTCTCTCTCTCTCTCTCTATCCCCATCTATGGATGCCTTAATTTGTAATGGGGGTTTTCCGTGGGTTTGTTTGCAGACAAAGCCAACTTTGCCAGACACCCTCCGGTGGCCATCCTCCCTCTGGGCACAGGGAACGACCTGGCACGATGCCTACGCTGGGGAGGAGGTGAGAGATATGAGACCCCCCCGTGGATCTGTTTGTATGGTGTGTTATGAAGGAAAGTGTTAGAGAGATCATCAGAAGTGAGAGACGGTTACAGTTACAATGTATGTACAATGTACAGTTAGGGTGACCAGATCTAAACTGCTCCTTTGAGGGACAGAAGTAGTGCATGTGTAAACCTGGCTAAGCTGTTGCTAAAAAGTTGCCTGTCAGCAGATTGGTCTAGAACTAGAATAGGTCAATTGTACACCCATTTCCTACTCCAGAGAACTGGGGTGGCCAATCAGGACACAATATTAAAATATGTTTGCATACCCTGTCCTGATTGGCCACCCCGATTTTCTGGAGTGGGAAATGGGTGTACAATTGAGCTATTCCAGACCAATCTGCTTACAGGCACCGTTTGGCCAACAGCTGATTCAGTCTTGCTTTAGCCAGGTTAATGCATGTGGGGGACAAGTGGGAAAGAGGTGTTGCCAGCACGGTGAGCAAATTATTAACCGTTTCCTGCTGTTGGCGGAGATCTACTCTTATCAAATAGAGTTATGGCCACTGCCATTGCCAGAGATCTATGGCAATATTTGATCAGCAGCGCTATTGTTTGATATGATGCTGATGCTATCGGCCATGAGCAGTGCTCGGCTCCTCTTGCCAGCTGAACTGAATAAGAGACGGACCGGATGTGACGTCTTGTCTGCTGATCTAAAAAGTCCGACCGGAAACATAGACCGAAATATGAAAGATGATTTTTACATGAAAATCGATGGCAGTAGCTACCTACAAAAAAAATGCTTTAAGCGTTAAGATCTTGATGTCATATTAAAAAATGGTAATAATTCAGGATTTCAATTCAAATATAGCAAAAATAGCTGATCTACAAGCTCAAAACACCCCGCAGTTTTAAGCTTGTAGATAGGGTTAGGCTATTTCTGATACAACATTAGATGCAATGTGGCCCCTCTGGAGTGAATGTAGAAGTATAGTGGTGCCAGGGAATACTCGGGTTAGGACAAATGGAACCAGATGGACCATTCTGGGTCCATTTGGTTCCATTTGTACAGCCTGTGACTTTCAGATGCATGTGATTCCAAACAATCATTTATTTATCTGCATGGGTACTCCCTAGAACTCCCTCAAGGACCACTGGGGGTCCGCCAGACCCCACTTTGGGAAACACACTGGCCTAGACAATCATCCAACTGCAATGAAAATAAAGGTATATCCCATTGTACTTTAGTTGAAGTGCTGGTGTCTGCTGTGTAGGTTATGAGGGCGGCAGCTTGCTGAAGTTCCTGCGAGACATCGAGCACAGCACGGACGTGGTGCTGGACCGCTGGAACATCGACATCATCCCTGAGGACAAGGACGAGAAGGGAGACCCCGTGCCATACAGCATCGTCAACAACTACTTCTCCATAGGAGTGGTAAGGAGACGGCAGACACATTATAGGCTACACTTTTTTGTTTTGTTTTGAAAAACACTGACAACGCCTGTGAAAACTTGGCAGTTCTGATCCCACTGCCAAGTCATTCTTATTGCCGATTGGCTACCTCGTCTCCTGTAGCGACCACAATTCTGTCCAGGGGGGAAACGAACAACATGGAACACAATAGTTCCGCCTCGTGCTTCCTACCCTAATCTACTGCACCAAAACTGACATAGAGGCAGTTATATTTTTCATTTACTGTATATATTTGATTTTAAATTCATGGTGGAGTGGGTGCCCAGTGATATTGCTTGAACATGTTTGTTATTAAGGCAAAAATACTATACAGATGCATATTGGTCCTAATCTAGACCCAGGTTATTGTACTGAACTTGTATAATGTTTTGTTTCAATGTCCTATACTCGTGATTCTTCTGCCCCCTGAGAGAAGGTGCAACGAGCTAAAGTGTATCTAAAGTGCCGGTCAACTAAAAAGTAGTTTGGTTGACCGGCATTTACTACAATATTGATAACTAAAAGATACAGTATATTCAGTGATTTCACTTAATTCTTCACTCACTTAATTATTTCATTTAATTATTCTTAATTTGTTATTTTTTTCTCTTGTGGATGATCCTCCCCCCACAATATCGAGTGTGGTGGCCATATAAAAACCTTAGTTTCAGTTTCAGGGATTTGGGAGAAAAGCCTTTTGTCCAATCAGGATGAGAGGGGGGCCTTCCTCCAATCAGGATCGAGGGTTGTGGGGGTGGGCCTTGATATATGTTGTATATGTTGCACTTCCCCCTACTCTAGAGTGTGTGCATGTGCATCTTGTTACCGGGGGGACTGTACGCTTATGTAGTGTTGTGTCTTCTGTTATGCATTTTGTTGTCATTGGTATTTTAGGCGTGGCTGTAGCACGGGTGAAAGCCCAAGACAAATTTCCCCCGTGGACAATAGCATTTACCTTGACCATGTCCTTGTCTGACCAAAGTCCTAGTATGTACAGTACACACCCAGAGTCTATAGAAGACTGCAATGTGAAACCATTATAAGGAAACGATGATTTGAAAGTGAAACCACAAGCAGATCAGGTCTCATATAACCATCTGTCCTCGTCTTGATTTTACGGTTGTCGATGCTGATGTTGCTGTTTGCTGCATGTAGCAAAACACCAACCCTCGCTTGTTAGATCTGCTATAACTGGAAAATCTTGAGAGGGAGAGAGAGAGATGGAGAGAGAGGGAGGAAGAGAGAGAGGGAGCAAGTGCACTTTTCGACAGGGGCAGCCGCCGCGGAATGGCTGCGGGATTCAGTACTATTTTATGCCGCAACTCAAACCTAGCTCTAACTCTAGCCAAACCCCTACCCTAACTGCGAGCACGGCGCAATGCACAACTGCACCGCTGGGATGCCGCAGCGCAGGCCACAAAGTGCATTCACTACAGATTTTCTTCTGCAAATCTATAATATATATTCTTTCTGAACTTGCATTTTCAATTTAAATGTTACAACACAACATATTTGAGATGGGATTGTGGGGTTTTTGTGGTGCAAACACAAGGAATGACCCAACCTGCAGCCCCAATTAGGTTGTTATCAAAGTAAAATGAGCATTGGAATGATGATTGTATAATCAAGAGAGATCTAGCAGATCTACAAGCTCACAATATATGGCGTCGGCGTTATGAGCTTGTAGATCTGCTATAATTCTCTGTCCGCACCGTGCATGGCTGTGCATGCCTTTCAATTAGTAAAAATAGTGTGCAGTCACTCATTACGCCGGTGGCCGGTGCCACGTCAGGTTCAGAGGCTCAGAACAGAGAGGCAGAGCAGAGGACACTTTGGTCAAAAGGCAGGGCCTAAACCCGCTTTCATAAGCAACACACATTGATGAACAATAGATCAAGATGATGGTTTCAGCAGGAGTAGACACGGGTGACGCCGCAACGCGCCGAGATGGCAGGAAACGCTGACCCGATATGGTTATTGAACCGGATTTAGGGGCCTGCATGCTAATGATTACATAACTGCTTGTGAGTCAGTCGTTCGGTTTGTTCAGGTGTCATTTACGCCCAGATAAGCGACCATCTGTCACCAAAGGCCTCCTGGAGGCACAGGCGATCTGTTGCCTGAGCCTGTTCGACCTGACAGGGGAGAGTTTCTCCTGGGCCGGACGTAGCATGTGGAAGGAACACGTTACTCCGGCCAGCTCCATCCATCTTCCATCAGGCGCCTCGGCTGGCCAGGGGGAGGCAGTCTAGAGACCACAATTACTGCATATTTTGTATCTACCCTATAGTGGATGTGCTAGGTTATACTGGTGTTTGATTACCTGCTGTGTCAGAAGCAAGTCTTTGCAAGTGTACTGGCGTGAACTCTATCCAGTCGCTTCACAAAACTGATGTCAAGTATCCTGTTAGTCGCATTCAGTGACTACAGGCCAGACCACTGGGCATTGTCCTTTAAGACTGCTGTCTTTAAAATCCACAAAGTCCTACCATTTATTTGCACTCTATGAAATGCTCAATGTTGGCACTTGGCTTGACCCAACATGTCAATGATGATAAAAAATAACCCGACGCTGACTGCCATCCACAGGCTATAATTATGTGTGACATGGTGGCACTGCCATAGAGACAACATTGTCCCCCTGTATCTAGCGCCTGTCACCCGACTGCAGCTCCCCCAGGCCTCCTCCTCCTCTGACAGGGAGAGAAGAGACAGGCCGTTGTTCACAATGAAGGTCAGAGGGTTATATACTGCAGTGTTCTTCAACCCTTTTCATGTTTTGCACTCCGTCCATCCGTCCGTGTGTCCGTCCGTCTGTGTACAGCTAATCTCTGGCACTGTTAAAGGTAATAGAGGCAACTTTAGTGTGTACAAACACTGTGTTTGTAAACAGATTTGTTTAAAAACAGAATCTAACTCCACCTCACCTCTACTCTATTGGCTCATTATCAAACTGCTGGAGACTGCTGTGCTGTGATTGGCTAAAACGCTGCCTCACCCCACACAACCCCCCCCCCCCCCCTCACAAATTAGCACCGCCTTTCCTGAGCCTGACGAATGGTTTGTTTTCATGAATCATGATTTGTTGGCAACAACACAGTTCTGGACCGTCTGCAGGATGAAGCACATGTCTGTCTGTCTACAGGGAAACAGCTGCAGCATCAAAGTAGAAGCAATATATCCATTTTGATTTTTGGCTAAAAAGTTGCCCCTACCAGTATTACCTAACCTGGTTGGTGACAATCTCTACAGCACATTCAGGTTCAGTGATGAACCTCTGCCCCAAAATGTCCACAATGGCGTGTTATTGTTGTTAGTGTCGCCATGAGGCCAATTTTTACTTTTATTAATATTATTCGTAAAGATTTTTTCCATAGGTCACACAAGTCGCTATCCCTACAGTGGGATTGCCTTCCAAAGTTTGCAGGATTTGTACATTTTCAACAAAATGCCTCGAATCGTGACATTGTCCACATGCATTCCCATAAGGCACAGGAAGAAATGCCAGGTCTGCCCGTTGTAGCGCCACCATGAGGCCAATTTTGGTAAAACACATTTCTGTATTCTGTATTACATGTATGTATATCGTATCTATAGAGCACACACATCAATATACACTCCATAGTACAAATTGTCCTGTTATAGCGCCACCAACAGGTGGTTTTCTGAAAAACAAAATAACTAAAATCATCCAATTTAAAGAAAAATCTATATTCCTCCGTAAACATTATAGACAAAAAACACACACATACCTATGCTCCTGGTGAAGAACTGTGCCCAGAAGGGCACTTTTTTTAGTTTATTCTGCATTTGAGCCACGTAGCACCATTTAATGGAGATTTATTGTGTGTGTGTGTGTGTGTGTGTGTGTGCGTGTGCGTGCGCACACGCGTGCTGTGCACTCGTGCGTGCGTGTGCGCAGCATAAACCGGATGTCCACAACAAAACAATATTATGCGATATGTTTACAAGCACCCACACAACTTTGCTAAATACACACACAGACGCGCACTAGGGCATTAACGACTTGAATTTTTTTCAAGTCGACTTGTCAGACAGTCAAGTCGAAGTTGTATCGATTTATCGTTTTATGGCGCGCGCGCGGGGGGGGGGGGATCAAATGGTGCCGCTATATGCCGGCGCAGTGCTTATACAAAACACATCGCGAGGCTACGCATGGCGCATGTGGCTTAATATGAAAACAATATTGGCACACAGCGCAGCGTCCACTCCCAGGCCAGCCATAAAAACACATAGGCTAACATTATCAATACACAGCACTGAGCAGCCCACACATTAGAACACAACAGAAGACATGATCGTTTTAACAGCAGCCACATCAGAATACGATCCATTTACAAGAAGCCTCCTCCTCCTCCACCACCATATCGCGCCGCGTTTCTTTTCTGTTCTATTCAGTAAATTAATGAGAATGACGCGGACAGAAGCATGCGTCCCGTGCGTCGCATGCGAAACGAGGAACAAGACGGCCACTGCACTGTAACATGGGGAGGTGGTGGTTGATGAAGTCCTGTATTCCTCTGACACTGTTTGCTGTTCGATCTAATCCGTGTACGCAATGATCAGTGGAACGCCGCGCGCCCAACAGAAGACATGATCGTTCTAACAGCGGCCACATCAGAATACGATCCATTTACATGAAGCCTCCTCCTCCTCCTCCACCACCACCACCACCACCACCATCTATTCAGTAAATTAATGAGAATGACGCGGACAGAAGCATGCATCCCGTGCGTACTACGCACGGGAGGTGGTTGATGAAGTCCTGTATTCCTTTGACACTGTTTGCTGTTCGATCTTATCCGTGTGTACGCAATGATCAGTGGAACACCGCGCGCCCAGAGCGCAAGATCGCGCTGCGTAAGATTGGCAAGCCTTAAGGCTGAACTCCGATAGAGTTGCAAAGGAAACTTCAAAGGAGACTTCTGTCCGTGAGTGACAGTAACCAATATTACAGTTGAATTATATACACACGCGTCGCACACATAGAGAAAGAAAAAAGGGGAAAACAAAGGTAAATGTTTAATTCCTCCTCTTTACTCCTTTCCCTCGGAGGAAGGGAAAAAAACAACTTATCGACTCGTGCTTTTTGGAGTCGACACGTGTTATGCAAATCGATGCATCGATGTATCGATTTTTTGGTTAAAACCCTAACGCGCGCACACACACACACACACACACACACACACACGCACACACGCACGCACGCACTCTATTATATAATGACGGTGGTTTATTTTCTCCATGCCAAACCCTCTCTCTCTGTCGCTGTAGTGCTGATGATCAGGCAGTGTGTCTGCTCCCAGCATACCTCATGTCCCCGCGGCCCGCGCTGCATATTTATGGCCATATGTGTTGCAATGAGTAAGAGTTCCATTTTCATTCCATGGTTTATTTTGGGGGGATTTAGTGTGTCAGTGTGCTTTAGACTAGGCCAGCGTTGCCAACTTTCCCACGTCAACGACTACCTCCCAAATTGACACAAATATGCCTTCCTCCCTTCACTGTCTGAACAGATACAGTATGTCAGGGACCAAACTGAGAGGAGATATTAACAGCATTAATTATGAGATTCTCAACCTCTTTAATTCCAAGGGACCCCCCCCCTCCCCCAAACAAACACACATTTTAAATTGTAAAATCCCTGTTAATTTAAAGGTAATAGAGGCAACTTTTTAGCTTGATGCTGCAGCTGTTTCCTTGCAGACTTGCTTCGTCCTGCAGACGGTCCAGAACTTTGTTGTTGTCAACAAATCATGAAAACAAAACATTCCTTGGGCTCAGGAAAGGCGGCGCTAATTTGTGAGGGGGTGGGGGGTTGTATGCAGTGAGGCAGTGTATTAGCCAATCACAGCACAGCGGTGAAAGTGTAAAATGAAACTGGTCTATACGTGCCCCCCTGCTGGGAGAGCCTAAAGTCGCCTATGCTTCTGCATTGAGTAGTACTGTTGGTACTTTAGCTATATTTTCATGTAGATACTTTTGTACCTTTTCTTTTACTCGGTAATAATTTGAATTCCCGGACTTTTACTTGACAGAACGTGACAGAATAATGATTTATTCACTGTTGCAGAAGACGTTCTCCCACCTGTGCTGTTCTGCTTGGACTACATGTAGATTTTTTACAAGTTGGGACTTTGCCCGCTATTTATAGAAAGCTGCAGTAAAGCAGAAAAAAATAACATCTCAATTCTGAGAAAAGCCATGAGTTAGTTGGAACTCTTTCTGCTTGTGAGCTGTGCTCACTTCTAGCGCTACAATAACACTATAAATAAACTTGGGTTTAATGGTCATGTCTGAAATGGACAAACACTACATTTAGCGGAACGACACTAGAGCGGTGCTAAGATGGTTAGACCCAATGCTTAATTTTCATTGGTTGGTTACGGTCACGTGACAGTTGCCGGTAACCCACACCTTCAAGGGGAGCACTTGATTGCAATATCCAGATACACCCTCAGGGGCAGTCCCCTGTGTCTATAAGCATCACTTGTGTGGCTGTGAATGTGAGGCTCTGGGGGCAGCCTCATAAAGACCTCAAGCGCCTTGTATTCCCAAGTGAATACCAAAGGTATTTGATCTAAGCGGGTACTGACTAAAACATTATTTTCGCAATTTCCAGACAGCAGATTGGTCGCACCGTGGTGAAAATACACCTGGAGAAGTTTGGTGTAATGCATAAGAGCTCAGTGACCAGTCCTGAACAACTAATGTTTCTGAATAATTGAGACCTTTTTGTAAAGCGATTACTATTGGAAAATAACACGCTGTTGTCTGATGTGTTGCATCCATCATGTGTACGCATTCAGGTAAAATGTATCTCTCTGCAAAGTGACTTCTCTTGCCCCTCGGCCTGGATAGAATCTTGTGAGATTATTTACACCCAGAGAGAGAGAGAGGCCGGTCCGTAAATGTGTGGACATGGGGTGGAAGTACCACTATACTATACAAGTATACACAACATGTACAGTAGATAATAGATAAGCTATGCTTGCTGAAACTGTAGGACGCTCGGGACTTGTCCCCTACACACACACACACACACACACACACACACACACACACACACACACACACACACACACACACACACCCACACACACACACACACACGGCATTGATGTGCAGCACTGCGGTGCCCTGACTTAGCCAGACACCCCAATCTGAATTGTTCAGACTGAAAGCTCTGCCCACAGAAGCAGTTCATGGGATTGTGGGCATTAGGGTAGGGTCAAAGCAGCAGTCTTCTATGGAGTGTTAATAGCCCAAATATTATATCTATTACGTAAATAAAAACATGTAGCAATATGTAGAATAAATAAATAAAATGACAAAAAATAAACCAAAGAAAAGTGTGAGAAAAATATATATCACACATTTATGAGTAAAGAAATGGGATATAAGTCATTTTTTGTTACTGTTATATTTTATTACGCTTACATTAATTCCCAAATACATTTATTTCCCCTTTTATTTTTCTATTTATTTACACATATATTTCCTGCAATATTTCTTTGATGCTCTTTTACGTCTCCTGTATTTCTGTCCCACATATTTATTTATGCTTCTATTTATGTCTGCATTTGCTTTCTCTTTATATTTTTGCCTGTATTTCCTTGCGTGTGAGTATGCTAATTTAGTGGGCTGTCCGGGGCGGGGCCAGTCAGTCTTGCTCATTAATATACTGGATATTTGCATTTGCAGCTAAGCTACTAGGCTACTCGGCCTCGCTAGTCGCCTAGTCGGGCTCGCAGGCTGCGAGGCAGCGTACCCCGGAGCACAGAGTGCCGGCGGGGCCCTCGCCAGCGGCGGGCTTCCCCCCTGGGCAAAGCCGGCGCGTCGCCCCTGTGCTCGGCGTGAGCCCTGGAGGTCCGGAAAAATATATTCCCCGGCTGCGCGGGGGCCTATGTTTGTTTGTACATGCGCTTGGGGAAAACCATAGCTCTGGGTTGCGACGGTGCTTCGTTATTTAAGCCGTGTTTGCTCTGCTGGGCTGGGGAATCCAGCTGGGGAATGCTTGTGGAACTGGGTAGCGACTCGGGGAGCCGACGCTGATGAGGCTGAGCTGAAGCTGCCTGCTGCTGCCTAACCTCACGCCTGCTGCTGCCACTACTAGTGCTAGCCGGCTTAGCAACCAGGAATTTCAGCATTGTCGATCGGTCGTTCGGACTCTCAAACCCCCAGATAGCGTGGCGCGCTCCGGCCACCGAACCGAACAGCTGCGAAACAGGGCGGAGCCGCAATCATCGGTAACATGCCCTCGACCCGGCTACGAGGCAACGTGGCGTACCGACTCTCTCTCTCTCTCTCTCTCTCTCTCTCTCTCTCTCTCTCTCTCTCTCTCTCTCTCTCTCTCTCTCTCTCTCTCTCTCTGGTACACGTGTGTGTGTGTGTGTGTGTGTGTGGGGGGGCCCTAACTACATTTAAAAAGAAAGAGTAAGAACTAACTAAAACTAAACTGAAATGAAAAATCCATATAACCCTGGCGTGTGTGTGTGTGTGTGTGTGCGTGCTCACGTGCCATTATATTATTATACAGGCCTATATAATTTTCCGACGTGAATTTAAACTAAACTAAACTAAGAGATTCGTGGCGCCCCTCGTCCAACACACAGAACAGTCTGTCCATCTCCACAAACAGACACACACGCACGCACGCACACAGATCTGTGTGCTTGTAGATTGGCTATTTTTCGGGGAGGTTAGCGGCACCAATAAATAATCCCCTCATTTCTCTCTCGTACAGACGAGCGCGCTTTTTTGGCAATATATGATTACAGTTTTACATCGATCAGACTCCTGTGCGTAATGCGCGTCTTGCTGCTCCAAAACCATAGACGTGCAGCTTTTTTGGCCACTTAACCATGGCGCTGCGCCATTGGCGCACGCGGGACAAATGCAACTGCACAACTATACATGTTTCTATAACCAAATTCGTTTTGCAGGCATTTTGTGGTCAATGGCCAGGATGGGCACATTATATGGAACTTAATGCAGTGAAGGGCATATTAATTACGTAGAGTTTAATGACGATCAAGGCCAGCCAGGCCGCCAGCATCATCTCTCTCTCTCTCTCTCTCTCTCTCTCTCTCTCTCTCTCTCTCTCTCTCTCTCTCTCTCTCTCTCTCCCTCTCTCTCTCTATCGTCATCCTTGAAAATTACTATGCTGATATGCATATGCAATGTTATACAGTTTATAGATCTATACAGTTTATAGATCCACTATAGGCAGTGGGTGCGATTTGGGTGATTGCTTTGCACGAGGTTGTACGGTAATTCATGCCATTGTTGCGTACAGGACAAATGCCTGGCCCCGTTTAGGCCAGGCTTGCACAGTTAACTTTGCAGTATCTATTGACATTTAAACAAGATGAAGAAAGACAGACAGACAGAGGTCTCATTTCTATAGCCTAATAACGGACCATCTTACCGCTGCGTAAAATACCCCTTCTCCAACTTCACTCCTCGCCACGGTTCTCCTTTACAAACTTTGTGTGAGTCCTTTGCTTACTGACTGCCTGTGTGTGTGTGTGTGTGTGTGTGTGTGTGTGTGTGTGTGTGTGTGTGTGTGTGTGTGTGTGTGTGTGTGTGTGTGTGTGTGTGTGTGTGTGTGTGTGTGTGTGTGTGTGTGTGTGTGTGCGCGCGCGCGCGCGTGGAGGGGGTCTGCAGTGCAGACGCATTCTGCCCATCTCCGACACTGTCTCCCCTCTCTGTGTTTACTAATGGTTTCTATAGAAACCCGTAGCAGGCACACGTGGGCATAGCCACGTGCGTTTTGTTTGTGTAGGCTATGTCGTCTGGGTGCGCGCGTGCACGCGCGCGTGTACGCACGTGTATGCGCGCGTGCACGCACGTGTACGCGCGCGGCTTCATTGCGACATGCGCTCTCATGCTTTAACCTAATAGGATAACCTCTCGTGGCTCAAATGCTGAATAAATAGTGGGCCCTGGTATGAAAATGGTTGAAAACCACTGATCTACTTTTGACAAAAGAGCACGGTGCCTAGATTAGGCTAATCTGTATAGGGATCAGATAGATCAGGGGTTTTCAACAGGTGGTCAGGGGACCACCAGTGGTCCTTGAGAAGGTTACAGGTGGTCCTCAGGCTAAAATATGGAAAGTTGGTTAACCAGATTGAGAATGTAAAAATGGAACCAAATGGACCCTTGCGGGTCCATTTGGTTTCATATTCATCATCTGAATTAGCACCACTTAATTAAGAAATGTACACTGTTTTGTTGGCAAAATACAGCCTGGAATTGTGGACAAAACCAAAAGAATTCTTTAGTTTCAGGTCTTTGAGGCTAAAATGTCATCAAATGGTGGTCCGTGGCTCAAATGCTGAACAAATGGTGGTCCCTGGAGTCAAAAAGGTTGAAAACCACTGAGATAGATGATATGGCATTTTAATTTGGTTGAGTAAGATGATCAACTTGTATTTCAGCCCTTTAAGTTAAAAACGTCGGGTTTTGTGCTTTTGCTGGGTGCTGTGTTGATAGTGTTGCGGGCACTGTTGCCAACTTGGCGCATTTGTCGCTATATTTAGCGCTTTTTCAGACCCCCCTAGCGCCCAAATTAGTGAAAAACTCCTGGCGGAAAATCTGGCGCTTTTTTGCTGGTGAGTTGGTGCGAAATTGGTTGACAATGCGCCAGAAATAAAACCCTTGTTAATCATAGTTTTTCCTCTGTCTGTGCCTCAATTTGAGAGAGACGAGAGACCCATATAACAAAAGGCACACACAGTCACACACTACCGCGGAGCGAGGCACAGATCATTCCAGTATAGACGAAGTTACGACAACTCGGTTCGCTTAATGGGGCCAGTTCTATGGCGGCTCTTATACATAGACTTCTATTTAAAAGCGGGACAAGCATGCAAAGCGAGCGCTAGGTTTCTGACTCCTTCAATGTCGCAATCTCTGTACTGTATGGCTCTCTTCCCTCCTCCCTCGCTCCGACACACACATGTAGGAGAGCGCAGCACACACAGGGACAAGAGGACTTGATGAAGTTGATGATATTACAATTTAACAATAAGCTTTGCTGTTTTGTTAAGCAGGCAGGTGCGTGTGTGCCAGGCCAGCATAGTTTGTGTGTGTGTGTGTGTGTGTGTGTGTGTGTGTGTGTGTGTGTGTGTGTGTGTGTGTGTGTGTGTGTGTGTGTGTGTGTGTGTGTGTTGTCGTCGACAAGGCAGAATCAAGGCTAGACTAGTCTAGAGCTATGGATGGACGGCCAGAGCTACTTTTTTGATGGTCCGTTATTAGGCTATAGAAATGAGACCTCTGTCTGTCTGTCTTTCTTCATCTTGTTAAATGTCAATACATACTGCAAAGTTAACTGTGCAAGCCTGGCCTAAACGCGGTGGGATTTTTATACATTTGTCCTGTACGGCATGAATTACAGTACAACCTCGTGCAAAGCAATCACCCAAATCGCACCCACTGCCTATAGTGGATCTATAAACTGTATAGATCTATAAACTGTATAACATTGCATATGCATATAGAACAGCATAGTAATTTTCAAGGATGACGATAGAGAGAGAGAGAGAGAGAGAGAGAGAGAGAGAGAGAGAGAGAGAGAGAGAGAGAGAGAGAGAGAGAGAGATGATGCTGGCGGCCTGGCTGGCCTTGATCGTCATTAAACTCTACGTAATTAATATGCCCTTCACTGCATTAAGTTCCATATAATGTGCCCATCCTGGCCATTGACCACAAAATGCCTGCAAAACGAATTTGGTTATAGAAACATGTATAGTTGTGCAGTTGCATTTGTCCCGCGTGCGCCAATGGCGCAGCGCCATGGTTAAGTGGCCAAAAAAGCTGCACGTCTATGGTTTTGGAGCAGCAAGACGCGCATTACGCACAGGAGTCTGATCGATGTAAAACTGTAATCATATATTGCCAAAAAAGCGCGCTCGTCTGTACGAGAGAGAAATGAGGGGATTATTTATTGGTGCCGCTAACCTCCCCGAAAAATAGCCAATCTACAAGCACACAGATCTGTGTGCTTGTAGACACACACACACACACACACACACACACACGTGTACCAGAGAGAGAGAGAGAGAGAGAGAGAGAGAGAGAGAGAGAGAGAGAGTCGGTACGCCGCGTTGCCTCGTAGCCGGGTCGAGGGCATGTTACCGATGATTGCGGCTCCGCCCTGTTTCGCAGCTGTTCGGTTCGGTGGCCGGAGCGCGCCACGCTATCTGGGGGTTTGAGAGTCCGAACGACCGATCGACAATGCTGAAATTCCTGGTTGCTAAGCCGGCTAGCACTAGTAGTGGCAGCAGCAGGCGTGAGGTTAGGCAGCAGCAGGCAGCTTCAGCTCAGCCTCATCAGCGTCGGCTCCCCGAGTCGCTACCCAGTTCCACAAGCATTCCCCAGCTGGATTCCCCAGCCCAGCAGAGCAAACACGGCTTAAATAACGAAGCACCGTCGCAACCCAGAGCTATGGTTTTCCCCAAGCGCATGTACAAACAAACATAGGCCCCCGCGCAGCCGGGGAATATATTTTTCCGGACCTCCAGGGCTCACGCCGAGCACAGGGGCGACGCGCCGGCTTTGCCCAGGGGGGAAGCCCGCCGCTGGCGAGGGCCCCGCCGGCACTCTGTGCTCCGGGGTACGCTGCCTCGCCGCCTGCGAGCCCGACTAGGCGACTAGCGAGGCCGAGTAGCCTAGTAGCTTAGCTGCAAATGCAAATATCCAGTATATTAATGAGCAAGACTGACTGGCCCCGCCCCGGACAGCCCACTAAATTAGCATACTCACACGCAAGGAAATACAGGCAAAAATATAAAGAGAAAGCAAATGCAGACATAAATAGAAGCATAAATAAATATGTGGGACAGAAATACAGGAGACGTAAAAGAGCATCAAAGAAATATTGCAGGAAATATATGTGTAAATAAATAGAAAAATAAAAGGGGAAATAAATGTATTTGGGAATTAATGTAAGCGTAATAAAATATAACAGTAACAAAAAATGACTTATATCCCATTTCTTTACTCATAAATGTGTGATATATATTTTTCTCACACTTTTCTTTGGTTTATTTTTTGTCATGTTATTTATTTATTCTACATATTGCTACATGTTTTTATTTACGTAATAGATATAATATTTGGGCTCTTAACACTCCATAGTCTTCAGCTATTGGTTGATAAAAAAAAAACACTCAGAAATGATTGCTGGCTATGAAATAGCCGTTTCATAGCAACCAAGCTACCTAATAGCCAGACTGATACTTCTGCGAGTCACTGCACTTTCAATCAATCTTTATTGTTGTTTTTGCTTGTTGTTTGACGCCATACGGTTTTCCGCAGAGACTGAATCAGACATGAATCACCAGGAAATAAGTTTGCCTTTTCAGGCTTTGTCAACACCAATTGCAGAAGGTTGACATATAGTGCCCACCTGTCCCGGATCTCGCGGGACAGTCCCGAAATTCAACCCTCTGTCCCGCGTCCCTCAAAAAGGGACTAATGTCCCGCAAAACAGTCAAAAGACGGAGGAGGAGAAAAAAAAAGAGAGGGGGAGAAAAAAAAAGTCTGACGCTGTGCTGGCGTGCTGCTGCGCTGCCGCTCTCGTCCAAATAAGCGCCCATGAGCTGTTATTTGCAAACATATTAATACTATTACTATTATTATATTATACCGTATGCGTTTGCAGACCTCATTCCTGCCGACGCGCCCCATGCCCTCAGCATCTGGCATGTCACAATGCGACAGCAGTCCTCCACCTCAAAATACATGTTTAATTCTGCCATAAACAGCTTATGTAGGCCTACAGCGGTTGTAACTCAGACTGCATATTATCTTAAACGTATAGGTCTACTGTCATTCCGTGTGTTGATGAGCTAACTGCGAGTTATAGCCTAAGCAAGCACTCACCATACTGAATCCATGCGACTGTCAACAGGGTCACCGGAAAAGTCTAGCCGCAGCAAAGTCGGCCCGAACAGTGAAGAGAGGTCGGCCCAAGTCTGTGGAATGGCTGGTATGCATGTCTATTGAACATGCATATGGCTTGATAATGGTTGATATGCATGTCTGGTTGATTTTGGCCGAGATTTCCACAGCCCTTGGCCAAGATTTCCACAGCCCTGGCCGACCTTTCCACATCCCTGGGCCGAGATCTCCGCACTTTTGCTCGGTCCGACTTTGCAGCGGCCCGACTTTTCCAGTTACCGTCAACAGCGCATCAATGCGCTCCGATACAAAAACTTTTTGAGATTGCAAATGTCTCTTCCTCACTCAGTTTTCAAGCGATTGTTTTAATTCCAACTAGTCATTACAGTGTATAATTTATATATTTTATATTTTCATTGGGTATAGGTATAGCCACGTTTTTTCCATCAAACAATATGAAGATAGATAGGCCTAATGCCTTTTTTCGACGCAGCTTAGAGACATGTGCGCTGGCTTGTATACACTTAGCCTAATTATTAGGGCTTTCCCAGCGGTTTATTTGATTGGAAAAATGAGCACCATGTATTCTATAATGCAAAAACCTCATTTCAAAGAATATGCTGATTGAGGTTATATTAGGCTACAATATTTTAAAATGTTCAAACTGTGGAATGTTGCACGGCTGGGCAACCAATTAAGTAATTACAGTCAATCATGTCAATCATGCCAGCAAGCAGCGCTGCCTATAGCCTAATATTAAATGAAAAAGTCAATAACTTCGCCTGTATGTTTGTCATACCTTTTAATTTTGCACTAAAAACATGTTCACCGGAACCCCCCCAGACCCCCCCCCCCCCCCCCCCCAATGTGTCCCGCGGTGTCCCGCAACAGGGGGTCCCTTGTCCCTCATTGGCCATGTCTGGAGGTGGTCACGCCAATTGCAGAGGGTTGACATGATTATTAACTTGTGTAGAAACCCTAAATTGGACAAGAAATTATGTACAATGACCGGTGCTAATAAACAAAATAAATAATATACTATATATGGTCAAGACTCAAATTAATACAATCTCAATACAATACAAGTTCACAACACGTTGCTGTGTAATTGGTCTTAAGGTTGTATTATTGACTATTTCCTCTTTTAACTACTTTGGAAAAAATAAGTGATAATATTACTATTGTAAAACACACACACACACACACACACACACACACACACACACACACACACACACACACACACACACACACACACACACACACACACACACAATTAATTATTAATTATAATTCATTAATTAAATTAATTATAATTTGAATAGTATAAAAACATTTAAAACAAAATAACACCCGAAATAGGCACGCCAAATTCAATATCGAATGTGGAAATAATGCAAAGATATGAACATTTCTGCTCATTTCATCCAGCTGTTTTTATACAGATGAATGGACATTATTATTATTATTATTATTATTATTATTATCATCATTATTGTTATTACTAAATGGATATACCGTCTAAATACCAACGTCTCGCACTGCCTTAATGCTCTCCCTTTGGTGACATTCTCTGAGCTGACATTATCATTCTCGGTGGTGACATTAAAACAGCAGTATGTAAATATGGCTTTGTTTTTTGTATATTGACACTATTATGTTGTACTTTAGCTATTGAAGAATATCAGACCTACAAGCTCACAGCATGTCTGTTGTTTTTTGAAAAATCATGAAAATGTGGCACAAATCTTCTCACGCATCATGTAACATTCGATTTTTCAACATTACTAGTTTATCAGTGCAAAAATATTGTGTGAAATCTTTGAATAGTATATTCTTGGATCACTCGGAACAACATATTTTCAGATGGGAGTCGCTGGGCCGAGTACTTTTGTTGACACGGGATTGTTTGGGAATGTAACGCCTCTTTTCAATGTCAGAACTACGTTCGTGTTTTGTAGCGTGTATGTACTGTATGTTTTGGAGAAAAAGAGACGGGGAGGGTGGCAATTTTAAAGGTAATAGAGCAACAATAAAGTTCTGGATTGTCTGCAGGGAAACAGCTGTAGCATCAAAGTAGAAGCAACGTAGAGGGGAGAAAATGGCAAAACTATATATATATTTTGGCTAAAAAGTTGCCTATATTACCTCTAAGAAAATTTCATCCCATGATAGTTGACGTGAAATGTTTTAGGAACAGCTGACATTTTTTTTTTTTTTCAGAAAACGTCACAATTTAGAATGGATAAAAGTACTAGCGTAAGCGTGTCTATTGGTGTATAGACAGGCTGTCTCTCTTTGCACCAGTAGTATTTGCACAGACAAGAACCAGCTTAAACATGCAAGCGTGCAGGAGGAGAGAGAGAGAGAGAGAGAGAGAGAGAGAGAGGAGAGTGCTGGCACGCGCTGAAGGTCAGGGGAAGTATCAACTGACAGGAAGTGCGGCGGCTGCCAGGTTGGGGCCAGGTTACCGTGCAGGCAATGAATGACCGTGCTGAGTGACACCTGGCCATGTCTTAAAGATAGGAGATAGCAGCCTTCTAGATAGAGACACCACAGTGTGCCTTACACCTTATAATATGCACGGAAACACCATTAATGTGACACAAGAATACTATATATATATATATATATAAAATATAGTGTGGTTTGGAAGATTTAGACCTCTTCCCTGGCCGTTTATGTGTGTAATATATGTGGTTTTATTTTATTTTAGCCCAGGGTTTTGGATTACATAATACATAGTGTCATCTACATAGTGTAGATGATATCAGAGACACTGGGCTCACTGATAAAAAATATTTAAAACCACATATTACACGCATAAAGACCCCCAGGAAAGGGTTTTAAATATTCTAAACTTTGTTTTATTTAATATGTATTTATTACTTGCGTGAGTTAAGTGATTGGTTTATGGGGCCATGGCGCAAGTTTGCACTCTGCCAGGTGCTGATCTACATTGTTTGTTGTTCTGTTTGTTTATTTTTGTCCCTTTAAGACAGGGCTGCCCAAAAGGTAGATCGTGATCTACCAGTAGATCTCAAAAGCTGTGCAGGTAGACCACATGATGTGCCTTAATAAGATTATACACTTACCTTATCTGCCACGTGAATTGAGGTGACTTGATTGATTGGCATAAAAAAGGGCCTGTCAGTGGATCAGAATTCTGAACACAGCAGTGAATGAATCCATTGCAGCAGAGTCATATAAAAGGCTCAGAACACTTAAAGGAGAACTACACCCATTTTCAACATTCTAATATGTCATTAATATACCTTAGAGGTGCTGGGTGGACATAATAAAAATGTTCCCCCATTCTGTGTTTCCTAGAAATGGAGGTCTGAAGAAAATCATTAACATAACTTGATGACATCATCAAGATGTATTTTCACCATGTTAATGGATTTCTTTAGACGCTTCTTTTTTCTGAGAGTGTACCAATGGAACCAAATGAACCCGTTAGGATAAAACCTACAATAGTAGATCTTGTTGAGCTGGTCATTTTGTAAGACGCTCACAGGTCAAAAAAGTGTGGGCACCCCTGCTTTAAGACATAGCTGGTCTGCAAGCTCCAAATGTCACCTTTTTGTGTCACCTTTTTCATTATATCTATGTTTATTTCTTTATTATTCAGCAAATAGGAATGCCAGGGTTAATTTGGGTTATAGATTTATTCATTAAATTGTTAGATTTTGATATTCTCCATACATTAAAATTGAACATATCAGTCAGTATTTTCCAGAAGGAAATGCCTGTTTTTTTTTTTTTAATAGTGATAAAAACATACTAGCGATATGCATCCCTCCTTACAGCAATATGAATCTTCTAAGTAGAGAAATGTAAGTAAGTGAGTGGGGAAAGAGACAGCCTTGTGGCCCTGTGTGGGCCCTGACACATCACACCTCATGTAATGTGTGGGGGTCTGGCAAGAGTCCTGATCAAGGAGATTATATATACAAACCAGGAGAAGACTTGCTTCCCTGTTCACAGCAAGACATATAACCAGCAACAGCGAGCTCAACTGGTGGCTGGAGGGAAGTAGACATACCTGTATAGTAAGGCATTTTATCAGGTAATTTGACCAATCTGGCAACTAAATCGTTACCCAGAAATGACTTCAACAATGTATCTCTAATTGTATGTCAAATAAATGTACTAAAAGGTTGAAATTCAAACTCCTGTGGGACACCATGAAAACACGTCAGAGTCGGGGTACTAGTCACAACCTATATAAGGCAAAACCTGCAACATTTCATTGGTCTGAAATCAGCCATAGCAAATGTGCTGACTCAGCACATTTATGATGGCGGGTGTGGCTCTTTTTAGCCCAAGGAATGTTTTCTGAGCAAAACTAATGCTTGGAATGGATTCCGCATCATGAAACCCCCCTAGATATACATACCACATGCTTTAATCGTTTTTTTTTTTTTTTAATCAATGATACAGTTTCTGTCCATACTCAGAATTACTCAGAAAAGGTAACTGCACAAAAAAGTGGTCTTAACCTTTAAGGAGTTTCAGCCACTGTAGCACTCTCTGCATGTCTCTGATTCCCTATTACTGTGCAGATTCACGTGCGCATGCACAACAACACTCATCGGCTGTCCCTTCCTCTACACCTCTTGCATAAGTGTACTCACGCGATGTTCAGAATTCCGACTGTTTGTTCCCTGCACCTCATCGACGACAACGCTCTCATAGGTTGCTGGTCTTATGACTCATAACAGCACCTGTTCTCCACACGGCTCTGACATGGTACACAGATGGAGGGAACGATATGTGGTTACGCCAAGCACAGCATGTGTACAGTGTACTTGTGCTTCTTTATCTAATTTTATTATTCATGATAATAATAGCAGTGTATACTAATAGCAACATTTCTGGATTCTGGGATGGATGATATTCAGCTTCGTTGGTAAAAGTTGAATGGTGAGGAATTTAAGTTATTAGCCGAGTGGGGCACTGTGGAACAGTGGTAAGTGCTGTCGCCTCACAGCTAGAAGGTCCTGGGTTCGATTCCTGCTAGGGACACTGTGGGTGCTGGTGGCATGTCTCCTCTTCATAACATTAGAATGGATATAGCTGCTGCACTCGGGTGGCCACAGACCGAATCACATTTCGCGGGAAGGAAGCCAGGTAGGGGAGGGGGTGATCCCTGTCGCAGCATTATAGCTACTCCTAGAGATTGGTCAGGAGAAGGAGGGGAGTCTCGCATTGCCAGAATGCCGCCTCCTCTCGCAAATTTCCAAATGCTTCCACATCTGTCATAGAGTCTGGAGCAGCGGGAGCTATATCAAGAATATCATTTCGTCTTTATAGTGGCGCCAAATTTATCCAATAGCATAAATAGATTCTAAGCATAGGCCTGTACTGCTTAGCAGAGGAGATATTTTAAACTATGTTTTCGTCAGACGGAAACGGCAGCTTCCTTACTCCGGTTTCAGGAGGTTCAGTTTAGTTTACTTAACCACGGAAAATCCACTGAATGATCATACTTGAGGTTTTCAGGGTGTAATTGAGATCAGAAAACCTAAAAGAAAAACAAAATAAATTAATGGAAAAATAATGTCACAATATCTTTAAAGGTAATAAAATCAAAATAGATATATAGCTATATTTTTTTTGCCTTTCCCCCCTCAGCGTGGCCTCGATTTTGATACTGCAGCGGTTTCCCTGCAGACAGATACTTGCTTTATCCTGCAGACGGTCCAGAACTTGTCGTCAATAAATCATGAAAACAAAACATTTGTTGGGCTCAGGAAAGGTGGTGCTAATTTGTGAGGGGGGTTGTGTGGGGTGAGGCAGCGTTTTAGCCAAGCACAGCACAGCAGTCTCCAGCAGATTCATAATGAGCCAATAGATTGGAGGTGAGTTGGATTTAGGTTCTGTTTAAAAAAAAAAGATGCTTACAAGCACAGTGTTTGTACACACTAAAGTTGCCTCTATTACCTTTAATATAATGAACTCAACTATACCATTTCAGCTACCGCAACATTGTACAATGTACAAGACACATAGGCAGCATGGGCTTATGCAAAGGGAAACTGCTACAAACGGTATACTACCTGACTTTGGTGAGCAGGGGTGAAAAATGCATGATTGTTGGAGGACGTATGTTCACGATTTTTGCTTGGTGGCTTTTTGCTGTTTGGGGGGCATACAGACGGCCTCACATCTGTTTTGTCTCTTTGGTGCAGCACACACACACACACACACACACACACACACACACACACACACACACACACACACACACACACACACACACACACACACACACACACACCATAACTGATCCAGCACAGTAGTTACACCTTCAGTATCAGATTTCTCGCTGGGCTCCTAGCAGGCAGATAAAGATGCTATTTTTAAGAGCTGATATTTGCTGACGTGCTGGGATCCAAACACGCTATACCGTAGCTCCGGTTCTGATGGCAGAGGGCAGGCTAGGTGGATAGGATGGAGGGCATGGCGGCAGGCGAGGAGAGGCCAGTGTCAATCAGGGACGTGCACGAGATGGGCTGAAATCACCAAGCACAGCTTTCATAGTAAAATGAGAAAGTAAACCAATTTCGTTGAGAAAGTAAAACAATGAATGAGTCACATTCATTTCTTATCATGGTGTGTGCAGTGTACCAGAGCAGTGGGTTTCGTACCAGGGTTCACCATTTATTCTGCATTTTAGCCACAGATCACCATTTGATGTTGAGTTTAGTCTCTCAAGACCAAGGATTTTCAAGTTTGTGTCGACAATTTAGGATAGAAGATAACTCCCCAAACATTGTTCAAAATAATGTTTGGAGAATAAAATAACACTTGAGCACCTTGTAGATTAGCTATATCCAGAGCACAACCGTGCAATTCTTGAACAATGCCATTTTGCATTTCTTTCTATATACTAAATGCTGTATTTGTGGTCTGGAAAGGGCCAGCTCATGTTTTACAAATGGGTAAAAGGGCACGGGCTGAAGCTCCCTTATGTGTGCACGTCCCTGCGTGCATTTGGGCGCGTGACCAGCTGTCATTGAGCTTTTCTCCTTCTGGTGAGCAATGAATCAAACGCCTGCACTGACTCCGTTCAGCCATTACTATAGAGAGTATGCGTGTGACACTGACCAAAATCGGTCAGTGTTTATGTAAATGATTGCTTTATTAATTCATGCATTGGTACAAACAATTATCTTTGGAAAGGGATGCATATGATATTCACTTTCCTTCACTGTAGCACGCCTCACACAGTCACACACACAAAACATTACTGAAATTCAAGGGTTTTCAACAGGTGGTCCTAGGACCACAAGTGGTCCCCGAGAGGGTTCCTGGTGGTCCCCAGCTAAGTTGGTTAACCAGATGTAACTCTTGAGAGCGTAAAAATGAAACCAAATGAACCCTTGCGTGTCCATTTAGTTTTAACTCAATCATGTTTACACACTCAATCATGTGAATTAACCCAAGTCTACACAACTAGAGAATGTAGATGATTAAATGTTTGAGAAACAAAACAGTCAAATATACAGACTGTTTTGTTTCTCAAATCCAGCCTGGAATTGTAGACAAAAGCAAAATAAATCTTTAGTTTTAGGTCTGTGGGGCTAAAAATCTGTGGGACTATCAAATGGCGGTCCATGACTCAAAAGCTGAATAAATGGTGGGCCGTGATTTCAAAAAGGTTGAAAACCACTGCTGAAATTCATTAGAATTTGTAACAATTTGTTGATGAAACTGTTACTCTCCCAGTGTATATTATTATCCTCTCGTTTTAAGTCTGCTCTGTCGTTTTTCGGAGAAGCCTGAGAATTGTATAACCGACGTGCACTTAGCCTTTTTATCCCCTATGAATAAATGAGTATCGTTTCACAGTTATATTAATGGTCTGTATCCAGAGGAGTGAAATCATCGCAACATTCTATTTGAGAGAAGAGCTAGTAAATGAGGGAAAGTCGTTGTGACAAGCGGCAGACACTTAAATTATTATGGCATCGGTCACAGTGCCTCCGTGCATTAGATGCGCTGGCAACAAACTGTACTGTCTTATGAATCACGTCTCCCTTCATCTGCTGCAAACAGAGTCCCTGATGCATTTAACATAGCGACACTTTCCACGCACAAGATCTGAGGATCACCACATATGGAGCTCTGCTGACCAGGTTGTTCTGTGTTGGTTGTTCTGTGTTGAAACTCAAGACACTTTTGACCTGTAAACTCAAGACACTTTTTGCCCTCAGGGCCTTATCAGCAATTGCAACCGTGGGTTGCATTTGCTATGAAAACCTGTTATCCGTTTGTTGCACCTTGTAACCATATATGGCCACGCTTTTTTAACAACACGACTACTAACTTCATATGAACATCACGACACTGACCTCATTTAACACCTGGATAACGTGGAGAAGATGAATCATCACCTACCGTAGATCTGCATATATAGAGCCCGGCCAGCAACTCTACTGTACACCTGACCTCAAATTCTTATACATCTCCATAAATGGACCTGACCTGTTCTGACATTCATACATATGTTGATCTGGCCTCATCAAACCTTGTACACTAACGACAAGCTCCATATTTGGCAAGTACAGAAATCATTCTATATATGTTGATCTGACCTCATCAAACCTGTATACTCAAGACAAGCTTCATATTTGGCAAGTACAGATTTCATTTGACTCCCACCATGCCAAAGTGCCAGATTATAAGGTTCTATCAAAAATAGCTTTTGTCCCAAGTGACAGAGTAACAGCATAACTTTTGAGGGGTCCATTTGACATTATCTGTATGCCCACGTGTCGTCCTGAACCTTCTTTGAACCTAATATGATGAGATGGACGTGTATTAGCCAGAGACAGATGTCACCCTACAGCTGCGAGTCGGATCTGGTCCGGGAGAGCTCTGGTCAAGCTCAGGCTGCTCCCTCCGGTCATCAAGTTAAGTGGGGTCAATTTAAGGGTGGTCTGTTTGACTGATCACTTCCACTCACAGAGTTTAAAGTGTCCAGTCCAGTTTACCAGATGCACAACTGCCGGCCACACGGCCTAGCGGAATAACAATAAGCAGGAGCAGCCTGGCTTGTCAATAAAAGATGATATGGGATTTGTGAAATCGAATAATCTCATTTTAAATGAGTGTTTTTTTATATAATGGTGCAGTTCCGACGCTACATCATCGACTTGCCGGAGAAAGTCTGCGGAAACAACAAGCTTGAACATGTGTTTTGATTTGCACCCATCTCTTCTTAAAGCGCAAATAACATCCCTAAAATTGTTTCCTAAGCCATTTCTAAGCAGTTTAGTTGCAGTACAACAACAATGTGGTGGGGGCACTGATATGCATGTTATTTAATATTTGAATCATTAAACAACCTAATATTGATGCTAGATAACACCAGGCTTGTTTCCATTCATTTCCGAAATCAACAAGGGTGGACATTGTAAATAAAGTGGAAATGCAAATTTGGAACTGAAGAAGAGGAGGAATTATGCAAAGCAGGGTGCATCAATGACATCATGAGGACAACAAATGAGCTGTTCTTGAGAGGAATTCCCATAAAATTCCTGTATGATGCCTGCCTGATTGTTCAAAATAAGTTATTTGTGGGGAAAGAAAACACAGGAGCACCCAAAACGCAAAAGAAATGGAAAAAAAGTTGACTTTCATGTTTTAGATCCTTTAATCAATGTAAGCCTCACCGCATCCACTGTTTGCTATTCTAGAAATATGACCATGTAGACTAGAGGATACAGCAACTTAATAAAATCCAGATATGCTCTGGTTTGCTCATTATTCCAGAGAGTAAATGAACGCTGCTGTCATGTGCAGGCAGTCTTGGTATGACTTATCGGGGTCAAGTCCACCTCTGGCCCAGAGGTCAGGGGTTAAACAAAGGGGAGGGCAGTAGTCCTGACTGAGCTGCCCCGAGCATCACCTTAACCTTTCAGTCAATGATCTTTCTCATTAGCGTTAAACCCACTCAACACTTTGGCAATAGACCTTGCCATAGGCACTGTCCTCTCCCAATGCAGTGTCCATGGGCATGGACATTGCACATTAAATACTGTCTTATGCATGTCCTATGCAGTTGAAAAATATGTGTGACATTTATTTTTTATATATCATCATGAAGGAAAACTATAGGTGGAGACGTTTGTCAAATGTTTTGCTTACCTGTGATTGGACCATAGTAGTTTGGGAAGGGGCCTACTGAAATTTCAGATTTTGTAGCGCTTGTGCATGCCCACACATCACCACAATCATCACAGTTCACGTTGGTGATTACATAAAAAGGTATTATCATATTAATTTATAATTGTCGTGTTCGCTCTCAGTATAGCATTGTGTTGATGCAGTTACAAAACATACAGGCTACAATCCCACATGAAAGA
This sequence comes from Benthosema pterotum, assembly GCA_039105355.1. NCBI lineage: Eukaryota > Metazoa > Chordata > Actinopteri > Myctophiformes > Myctophidae > Benthosema > Benthosema pterotum. The sequence goes on along the minus strand of CM076978.1, from coordinate 30,483,343 downwards.
AATGTGTTTCATAAAACTAAAGTGAATTGTTTACACAGCACTGAAAGAAAGCAGTCTCTGTCTCATGTTATTATTTGATGCTTTTACTGAGATCGACTACTATACAATTAAATAAATCTGTATACCAGATCATTTCAGATTTAAAGGGATTGTGACATTTAAAAAAAAAAACGTTTCTGTATTTTTTCCCCTGAGCAAAAAAAAATCACATTCTCTGGGGATTTTCTGGGGTCTGGAGGTTTTCTGGCTCTGATTTTCCTGCTGAATGTGATGTCACATTCTACAAGTCCCATAAATGTCAAGAATTTCCCAGCAGATGTTTTCATCAACAAAAAATAAATGAAAATGAATGTCACAAAACCTTGAAGCAGAGAGAGGAAGGTTGACACTGAATCAACTGTTGACTACCGTAAAGTACAAAACATACATAGCAGGAAAAGTTATTGACTTTTTCATTTAATATTTAATTTAATATTATTGGCAGCATTGCTTAATAGATCTGGCCCAGATTCAGACTGGCATGATTGACTGTTATTACTTAATTGCACATTTGAAACATTTTAAAATACTGTAATATAGCCTCATGGTGTGGGTACGTGGGCTGTTATTTGGATAAGGGCTGTTCTATGGTATTCTGCGGTAAATGAGCACTTTTTGCGTCTGATTTACAGACTCATATTTTCCAGTGAGGAGTTGTTGCTGACGGGTTAACAGGGTTAACATTAGTTCTTTCTCTCCCCCAGGACGCGTCCATCGCCCACCGCTTCCACCTGATGAGAGAGAAACACCCGGAGAAGTTCAACAGCAGGTGAGAACCAACGTTTTGCTCTCAGCTCATGAGACCAAAGGGACCCGTATTGGTTCATTTAGGACCTCGGATGGCATGTGGATTTTTGTCAATTTTACAATTTAGAGTTAGTTGACTTCCAGTATGTGGTTTACTTTACGTGTGCGTGCACACACACACACACACACGCGGGTGGGGGGCGGGTGAAATTGAAAATGGTTCACTAGTGGTCACCAATCAACAGAGTTGGGGGTAACGAGTAACGAGTAACGAGTAACGAGTAATATTACTACTTTTTCAGGTAACGAGTAGTGTAACGAAGTTACCTCCTAGAAAATAGTAATAATATTACAGTTACTTCTACTAATATTACTTCGTTACTTTTGTCATGCTGCTGCGTTCAACAGTATTGCGTTGGTGAAGGGAGATGAGCTAATGTCAGTTTAGCTTGATCGGAAAAAAGATGAGCAGCGGACTTTTATTAGGCAGACGTACAAAGACATCTGGTGTCAAAGCTGCGGCATTGAGGCGTCAGAAACGTAGCGCTCGAAAGCTGTTTGTGCAGCTTGTTGTCCCTATTTATTGTCCCGATCCTCAATAGAAGTATGTAGAAGAGCCGCGCTTGGACTGGCCACTTAAAGAGAACGGAGTTGGCGCTAATGCTCTGCGCTCTTACCTCTCCATGAAACTCCGTTGATTCTTTGTTGAGATTTGAATCGAAAAAATCTCAGTCCATTCTCACCCGATTGCAATAATTCCAACTGTGGTCCAAGTATATCCAAGGATATTTTCATTTGCCATATAGGTCATGCGTTTATAATATGAGTTTATCACTCAAAGGCTGGGGGAAATGTCCACACTTGAAGCCATATGTATGCGCTGTCTGTTAGGGGATTTCCCATAGGCTACACAGCTGTTCTGATTACGCGATGCCAGTGGCTTAATCATCAATTAAGACACTGGAGCTATAAGCCCTCATATACTCAATATTAAATCAAAAAGATCTTATGCTTATGTATGTTTATCATACATTTAAATTTTGCATTAAAACATATTTGACAGGCAGAACTGTAACTAAATAACAATCCACTGACTGAAATAACAGCCTACTGCAACTATCTAATCTATGGTAGGCTATATGTTAATCATGTGCGGCATATAAATATTAAGATATTTTAGTATTTTTTTCCAGGGTGGGATGTCTGTATTCATTCATCTAAATACATTTATCTAAATACATCCATCCATCTTCACCTGCTTATCGGTAGTCGGTCGTGGGGGCAACAGTCACCCAATTGATGTTTGGCTGATTTGTGACTCTTGTTATTCTTCTTCATTAGATTCAGCTCTAAAAGAAGCTGACAGATTGTGTAGTTGTAGCTAATTTCCCTTTTTCAGGGATCTGGGTGCAAAAGTAATATAAAAAAGTAATATGTAATATACTACATATTACTTTTGCATCCAAGTAATAAGTAGTGTAATATTATTACTTTTCTGAGGGGGTAATAAGTAATAAGTAATATATTACTTTCCTAAGTAATATTCCCCAACACTGCCAATCAATACCAGGACAAAAGCTTCACCCGTGTTTGGGGATCAATACATTGATTGGCATTGGCTGGTTTGTCCTAGAAATGATGTGGAAGGTTCCATATGAATGAATGTAAATGGACACACTAGTTAAGAATACACCAGTTTACAATAGTAGCCATCTAGACAACGTTTAGATGCTAGAACATCGCTTCTTACTAAGTTGTGTGATTTTTTTTGTGGCCTTGAGACAGCCAGAGATGAATGCTGTAATTGGCAATTTATAGCATGCACTAGCTAGCTTGTCTTCGACACTACTGTTCCCCAATCCCTAACTAATGAGAGATTTGTATTGTTTGTTTCTGTTGAATGCCGTACTCGTTAACGACTTAAGCATTATATACTTTGCATAGCAATCTCCTGTGAGCTTGTAGATCTGTTGTATTTCTCTAGTGGTATGTCTGACTGTCTGTATCTATTTTTAATCACTGTAAGATGTCTCTAACTTCTGTCGTGTAACAATAGGTACTTTAAGCATACTCCGGCAACAGGAAGTCGATCCATGCTCGATAGATAACCCAGCCCTGCTTGCTGTAGCAGCCGTTCCTACTATGGCAGAACGTACACTTTAACGTAGCGTCTACAATGTCTGTTTAACACACGCTGCATAGACGTGTTGCCATGGTAACCCCGTCGCTGTTGCGGACAGCTGTTTGCTTAATGATTTTGACTGCTGCGGCGGTTGTGTCATAGCCCCCTGTACTTCCGTCAAGGGAGAATCAAGAGTTGATGCTTAAGCTGCCTAAGCCTAGAGGATGTTACTGTCACTGAAGGCGACAACTAGTTAGATCCACTAAACGTTTATCACTCTGCTGTAGTAGTCTTTTAGAGGTAAACTCCCGCCTACTCTAAGCACATCTGTCTCCGGACAATACCATTCCACCAGACGGGTGTGTGCAGGCTAAATCAATATCGTAGCCTCGTAGGATACACCACAACCCCCTCCCCCTTGCCTCTGCTTTTCAGTACAGCAGTCAGTTATGATATAATCACATTTACGGCAATTATAGGTTAGTCACTCGTTCATAGCCATTTGAAGATGTCTCCTATTGCGCTGGAATGATGGTGAGGGCTATTTAGTCATTATGTCACTGGAACAAATTGCACTTAAAGTCCCATTTCATCTGTATTTCTCATTTAACTTCATCAAGCCTGCCCTAGAATAATGAAATTACTGAAAATACTGTTCTTCCTTTAACCGTTCAAATGATGGCATTAATGTTTCTACAATTTAACCTTCTTTAATGGCACAATTTATATGGCACGGTGATAGAAATGACAGTTTAACTGTAGCAATGTCTCTCTCTCTCTCTCTCTCTCTCTCTCTCTCTCTCTCTCTCTCTCTCTCTCTCTCTCTCTCTCTCTCTATCAGGTCTAAAGCAAAAGTATAGAACAAATTCTCTTCCTTTCTTTCCTCCAATAGACCTTCCACGTGATAGACAAACCTCTCCACCAATAGTTTTCCTGTATGATAGAACATTTTAAAAATACAAACAAATCACAATAGATATTTTCCACTGCATACAGCAGGCCTTAATTGTTGATGGATAAGAAAGAGATTTTGAAGGTCTGGAGACTGGTTCTAAAAATGAACCAGTATTTAATGTGTGATTTACATTGTAATGAGCCCCAGCTGGAAAGTGGGGGTCAATGGTTGGACATACTGGGGAGAGGGGGCGGGGCTTACTGGACATGGACAATTAGAATGGAGGAATATCTTTTTATCCCTGCCCCACCCTGTGCCGGCAGCGGCTGAGTCCTCCCCGCTGTTGTTGGCTAGCCACTAGCCCACTGATGTTTTGTTTTGGGCCTTAAGAAGTGAATGGCGATGGTGTTGACAGTAATGGACCCCTCCCATCTCAGTGGGGTTTTTATGATGCACAGTATCCAGTCCCTTTCATCTCTCCCTGGTAGCTCTTTTCTCCTGCCACACTTTTCAAGCCGTCGTCCTCATGATAATAAAAATAGAAAATAAAAAAAAATCTATCGAGCCATGATGTTACTGGAAGACTGGTTTCTGAACTGCCCACAGCCCTCCTGTGAGACATAGACTGAGTAGAAAAAATAGTTGTATTTTATCATCACGTATATATACTGTACATTAGTGAGGACCAGTTATATGAAGATACATTGAAAAGTGGTGAAGACATTCTGTGCGAGAACAACATTTGGTGTTTTAAGCATTAGCTAGCATTAGCTTTAAGATGGCCACTAGCAGACCTACAAGTTCATTGCAGGTCTACAAGCTATGACCTTGTTGGTCTGCTATTTGGGGAAAATTGTAAAAATGCGCTGCAAATGTTTGAATATTATGTTCTTTCAGTGCGAACGTTATTAACTCCCTTCTGGGGCTCCATATTTATTTTTTGGGGGTCGTTATATTATATATTACTGCATCCAGGCAGTGTATTATTGGGTTAAAACTAGTGATGTCCCGATACCGATACCAAAGTATCGGTATCGATACGGTATCGATATGCTGAGCTATACTAGTATAGTATAGCTCAGCATAGAGATGTCTCCCTTTTTTGCCAACCCATCGCCTGAAGGGATGCATGCTCTGATTGGTTCAGAAGCCCTATCTGCCAGATAGTCTGGTGGGATGTATATAAAAAACCCACCATTTCCGGTTCATTCCTCCTGTAATAGCAAAAATGCTCAAGGGATATCACTGGATATCACCCTCTTTATCTGACAAAACCATGTGCAGCCAAAAAAAATAAGCCTCTCCCTCTAGCTTCCAGACTACAGTGGTAGATCTTTTTGAGCATTGTTGTTGTCATTTTGAAAGACGCCCACAAGTCAAAAAGGTGTGCTGAGCACCCCTGGGTTTAGGTGATTGAACCAACCTGAGACTAGAACAACCACTAAAGTCCTAGACTAGAGAGTGCTTTGTACCACTTTCCTTTGCAACAACAAAACTACCGGTCTCCCAAGCTGGCTGTTACAGGTGGTCTGCACCACACTGACTGAATACAACCACCATTTAATGTAAACTAAATCATCCATTAGAGATTGTATTAATGCAAATTAGATTCAAAGTACTCAACCCTGCACACATTTTAAATATGCCACTGAAATATTGTACTGAGCAAAAGACTGCCAAAAATATTCTTCCATAATAATGATGATAATAATAATAGATGGACAGATGAAGTGGTCTATCTCAGCAATTCTAAGCCTGTGGATTATTTTGGGGTGTATGGTTGCTGGCAGACCATTTTTGAGGGGGGCACTATTGCCCCTCCGATGTATGGCTTTTGGGAATTCAGTGTTATGGCGGCCAAGTCTATGGATTTTTAGGTATGTAAAAAGAAAACAGCACCCCATGTGATGTAATGTGGCACGAAATTCTATGGACTTAGCAACGTCTGTTTAGAGCACTTTCTTTCTTTCTTTCTTTCTTCTGTTTCTTTCTTTCTTTCTTTCTTTCTTTCTTTCTTTCTTTCTTTCTTTCTTTCTTTCTTTCTTTCTTTCTTTCTTTCTTTCTTTCTTTCTTTCTTCTGTGTGCGTGCATGCCTGGGTGTGATTGTTCACTTAGTGGAGTGTATCTGTGTAGATGTGTTTTGTTGTTCTCTTCTCAGACCTTTAAAAGCTAACCTACATAGTCAGCTATGGTGTTGCCAGCCAGACTAGAGTTCTCAAACTCTGCCCGAACCCGACCAGAACCGAACCCGAACAGGCCCGACCCGACATTTAGGGCCGGGTAGGGCCGAAAATCTATCCTAATCAATAGGGCCGGGTAGGGCCTCGGGCCCCATGAAAAAATAATATATATTGGATTATTTTAATATAGTAAGAATAATAGTTATTTTCTGTATTTACCTATTATGAAGATGGTGCTGATTGCCATTTCAATTTTAATCTGTGGCGAATTCTCAAATTTTGCCCAACCCCGACAGTTTAGGGCCGGGTAGGGCCTAAAATCTATTCCATTTAGTAGGGCCGGGTAGGGCCTAGGGCCTGAACTGTTAGGGCCGGGTAGGGCCGGGCCTTCATTTTCAGGCCCGTTGAGATCTTTAACCCAGACTAGGCAGGAATGCTCCCTAGAGTGCTGTTCTTCAGAGTGTGTGAGTGTGCGTGCATGCGCGCACGTGTGTGCGCGCGTGTGTGCGCGCGTGTGTGTGTGCGCGCGTGTGTGTGCGCGCGTGTGTGTGTGCGTGTGTGTGTGTGTGTGTGTGTGTGTGTGTGTGTGTGTGTGTGTGTGTGTGTGTGTGTGTGTGTGTACATAGGCGATTTTAAGCTCTCCCAGCAGGGGTAGAACAAAATTTTCCTCCATCCCCTATCTTGAGCCCAGGTCGGCTGAGTACCTGGCTGGTAATTCAGCCTGGGTTCAAGTCCTGATCCCGGTGACCTTAGCTGCCTGCCAATATACTGTAACCTGTCAATATAGGCAAAAGTACCAAAACATATTAAAGTAATAATAATAATGTGCTAAGAATACACTACAAACTTGTAGGCTAGTTCTGCTTTTGTTCTAGCTAAAGCTGATGCTAGCACCAAAAGGGGTTCCACTGTCGCCATGCGTTGGCTTTCTGGTTTGGACTTTCTCGTTTGTCATAGCACTCACTGAAAGAACAAAGTGCTTGTTTTGCGCGGAACGAGGCCCCTCAGCTCTGACTCACTTTGGAGCACCAGGTTCCATTGTGGCTTTCGTAACATGGGGCTGGTGCGTTTCATGTTGTTTACGTGACAAACCCTGCGTGCACGCAGCTGTTGTTGTTCACCACGGCTAATTAGACAGAGAGAGAGCGCTTTATACAAAGGAGGAGGTGGAAAGATTGAAAGAGATGGAGAAAGATGGACAGACAGAGAGACAGAAGGATGTCTTGTTTACCATTTGAAATTAAATTATTAATGCCTGCGAAAGTTTTCCATCCTTCGTCCCAGATCTGCTTTTCTTTTTTCTTCCCGGCATCAAATGCGGGACGAAGAGGAGAGAGAAAGCGGTGAAGGGATAAAAGAAATACACCTTCGTTCCCTGGGGGAGCCGTAGCTCTCTTTGATCCATTAAGAGGTGAAGAATAAGTGAATATATGTTAGGAGACGGAGAGAGGGAGAGACTGAGCAATCGATGTGAGTGGAGAACAGGACAGGAGTGTATGTCATAAACTTGCAGTCTCACCAAAAAATGTATTATGGTAGATCGCCCCACAAACCACTTTTTTGACACACGGAGCATAGCTCTATCCACAAAGTGCTGTACCTCTACGAACTGTATGCTTTCTCCATTTTCTTGAATATTTATCCCCAAGATTTTGCGATACCTTTTTTTTCACCCAGTGCCAATTACCTAATGTCATCCTATGGGCTCTTCACACCTTCCACCAACCTGGGGCAGCAGCAGGCTGGCCTCATGCTTCCTTAAGTGCATGAGGAGTCCAAGCTGCATTCTTTTCACCTGACAGGAGGCGTGAGTTTACCTGGTTAGACGTATAACGCGTGGAAGGAACACATTATTCCAACGAGTTCCTGTCCCCTCCATATGTTTTCACATAAGTGCTCCTTTGGATTGAATTGAAGCCTGTAACTCATTGCACATTCTGCCTGTTCACATGCATTCTTCTATGCGCTGTACACTCCGGTATACACAGTGTGAAATGTTTTCATTTGGCACAGCAGCATTGTTATTTGCTCGCTACCCTTTTTTCTTTTTTTATTGAGCCCCATTTCTGTGCAAGTACGTGCACTACAGCTCTGATCAGACTAAAAAAACAAATTGAAACTAGAACAACACAGTAGCTTCTAGCCAGAATGTTTTGTTCAAGCATGAAGCTTTACTTTGGCTCTATGTGAACAGTGCCAGTCCATTATTGTATCTCACACTGAGTCAGGGACCGTTAGAGGTAGTTTTGACAAAACTAGCATTTCTGGGCCACAACCCAGCACTCTTTATAGTCCATGTCATTGTGTATTTAAGTGAACGTTTTGTGAAGATTTTTGTAAACCATGTTTTTTCTGTTCTATGAACCCTATGGAACATGAAAAAAGTGGTTTACATTTTTTATTTTTGCCCACAAAATATTTACCCATAACATCCCATATAATGTAATAATTAAAAATATAATTTTAAATATAATAATAATAATAATAATAATAATAATAATAATAATAATAATAATAATAATAACAATTGTATTTTGCGTGCACGGCAGGGAGTTCCCCATATTAGAGCTTGGCTTGTGCACAAATTTCTTGCGAAAAACTTGTCAAGTGCATTTCACCAAGCAACTATGGCAAGTGCACTAAATTTCACGTACAGGAGTCATGTATGACTCCTGTAAGTGCACACGGCTGTGCTGACTGTTTTTTGTCAACGGGGGGCAGCAGAGATCAATGTGTGCACTTGCATAGTTTGTGTCCACAAGCAATAGTTTTACATGCACATGTCTAGTTCATAGCACAGTTACTGCCTGATACAGTCAAACAACACATTTTACAGATCTAATGTGTGCACTTGCAAAGTTCATGTCCACAAGCAATAGTTATCCATGGACATTTCTAATTCATAGTTACTTCCTGGTACAGCCAAACAACACCTTTTACAGATGTAATTGGCCCATCCGCATGTTTTGGAGATCTAATTGGTAAATCCACAGCATTTACAGATCTAATTGACGCTTCTGCATGTTTTGTAGATCTAATTGGTCAATCCACACCTTTTACAGGTACTAATTGGCCCATCCGCTTGTTTTGGAGATCTAATTTGCCCTTCTGCATATTTTGCAGATCTAATTGGTCAATCCACACCTTTTACAGATCTAATTGTCCCATCCACGTATTTTGCAGATCAAATTGGTCAATCCAAACCTTTTACATATTTAATCTTAAACAGATCCATCCTCTATAGTCCAGTAGTACCCCCTCCTCCAGTCCGTTGTCACGCCTGGCAGGCCCAGGCAAGACTCGGGAGCACCAGGCTGTACCGTATTAGACTCCATCAGACTCCAACACACTAGTTAAGGTCTAGAAGACTATGCTATAGGCTCTATCAGGGTGCACAGGGCAGTACTCTATCATTGTTAGAGTCATATTTGGAACTGAAAATGTCTGTGTGTGTGTATAGAAGGGCGTGTCTTGTTTACACTGTGTGTGCTGCCTAGGGTGTAAATGAGCCAATTGAGGTTCAGCCTATAGGAGTGTGTAGCCACTTAACCAGCTTACTGAGGCTGGCTTGCAGCAGCTGTATGTCAGGCTCTAATTAGTCAGTTCAGTGCTGGAAGCCTGAGTGGGAGCAGAAACAGTTTTTTGACCCACAGAAAGAAAATAGTAACCACAGAAAGAGGATAGTAACCAGACATAGAAAAATAGTAACTTAAAGAACCTTGAAAATATTTGACTACTTTGGACTACTTTGAACACCTTTTATTTGAATGTTTGTTGTTTTTTCTGTTTTTGTACGCCTGACTTTTTTTTGCAAGTAAACAGTTGAAACCTTCATTCTTTGTGGACCTGGATTACTGTTTTTGGAGTCAAGCTTACTGCTTCAGGCTTTTGAACTCACAATCATGGTGTAGAAATGCCCATTTGTCGTGCACGCAAAACACAGCGTTTAGTTGCAATTGTGTGAATACATACAGGGCTGAAAACAGCCCAGCTTTCTCTTACAGCATAGTACACCCCCTGGCCTTGTCAATTCTACCACCAGGCAGGACTAGGCCAGACTTGGGTGCCCTAGACCGCAATGCATTATGCCCTAAAAGACTCAAACAGGTTGTTTCAGCTGTAGCAGGCGGTGCCAGGCTCCAACAGACTTTACTATGTTGTAAAGGCAATTCTGTATGGTGGACTAGAAATACTCAATAAAAATATTGGTCGTGCACACGTAACTGCTGCCTGTGCACACAACGTTTAGTAGCAATGGTGTGGGTACGTACACGGCTGACAACAGCCTAATAGAGCCCACTAGAGTCCAGCAAAGCCCCCCACCAAGGGAATGTCAACCAGATCCATCCCACTATAATCCAGTAGCTGTAGGAGGCTGTGCCAGGCTCCAACAGGCTCTACTAGGCTGTGCAAGACAAATCTGCATGACCAAACTATTGGTCGTGCACACGGAACTACTGCCCGTGCACACACCGTTTAGTTGCAATGGTGTGGGTACGTACACGGCTGACAACAGCCTAATAGAGCCCATTAGAGTCCAGCAAAGCCCCCCCAAGGGCATCTTAACCAGATCCATCCCACTATAGTCCAGTAGTACCCTCTCCTCCAGTCCGTTCTCACACTTGGCGGGGCCAGGCAATACTCGGGTGCACCAGGCTGTACCGTATTGGACTTCAGACTCCAACACACGAACTCAGCTCTAGAAGGCTATGCTATATGCTCTGTCAGGGTGCACAAGGCAGAACTCTATCATGGTCTAGAAATGTCCACGTCATGCACACGAAACTATTGTCTATGTACACAGTGTTTAGTTGCAATTGTGTGAATACATACAGGGCTGACAACAGCCCAGCACACCCCAACATACTCTATTAACACAGTGAACACCTAGTCCAGCCCTTCCTGGTGTGATCTATCCTCTTACAGCATAGTACACCCCCTGGTCCTGTCAGTTCTACCACCAGGCAGGACAAGGCCAGACTTGCGTGTACCAGGCTCCAACAGGCTCTACTAGGCTGTAAAAGGCAATTGTGTAGGGTGGACTGGAGATACTCAATAAAACTATTGGTCGTGCACACAGAACTACTGCCCGTGCACACTCCGTTTAGTAGCAATGGTGTGGGTACGTACACAGCTGAGAACAGCCTAATAGAGGCCACTAGAGTCCAGCAAAGCCCCCCACCAAGAGAATCTTAACCAGTCCCACTATAGTCCAGCTGCTATAGGAGGCTGTGCAAGGCTCCAACAGGCTCTACTAGGCTGTACAAGGCAAATCTGCACTTGGAACTACTGCCCGTGCACACAGCGTTTAGTTGCAATGGTGTAAGTACATAAAGGCAAGTACATACTGACAACAACCTAATAGAGCCCACTATAGTCCAGCAAGCCCCCCTCCCCCCCAAAGGCATCTTAACCAGATCCATCCCTTTATAGTCCAGTAGTACCCCCTCCTCCAGTCTGTTCTCACACCTGGCGGGACCAGGCAAGACTCCGGTGCACCAGGCTGTACCGTATTAGACTCCATCTAGCCTGGTCTAGCCCTCAATGATTTTGGCCTTGGGGTGCGGGGGTGTCGTGGGATACCCACGGCGGAAGTGCTGCGCTCTGATTTGATCTCTCTAACGTGTCGTCATCTCCGGCCCCTCCCACGCCCGTCCACTGCTGTTCTACGTCACATCATTTAGAGCGACGCCCACCCTGGAAGGTTGACACACCCCTCAAGGCCACTTTCCAACGCGCGTTAGTCCAGGCTTTCCGTTTTCGCGCAAGGCGGACGAAAATGAAAGCCTGGGTGTCGAGGCTAGACTCCATCAGACTCCAACACACTAGCTCAGCTCTAGAAGGCTATGCTATATCCTCTGTTAGGGTGCACAAGGCAGAACTCTATCATGGTCTAGAAATGTCCACTTAAAACTGCTCGTCATGCACACGAAACTATTGTCTATGCACACAGTGTTTAGTTGCAATTGTGTGAATACATACAGGGCTGACAGCAGCCCAGCACACCCCAACACACTCTATTAACACAGTGAACACCTAGTCCAGCCCTTCCTGGTGTGTTCCATTCTCTTACAGCATAGTACAATCCCTGGTCTTGTCATTTCTACCACCAGGCAGGACTAGGCCAGACTTAGGTGCCCTAGACCGCAATGCACTGTACTATAGTGGGATGGATCTGGTTAAGATTCCCTTGGTGGGGGGCTTTGCTGGACTCTAGGGGGCTCTATTTGGCTGTTGTCATCTGTGCACGTACCCACACCAGTGCTACTAAACATTGTGTGCACGGGCAGTAGTTCCGTGTGCACGACCAATAGTTTTATTGAGTATTCCTAGTCCACTATACAGAATTGCCTTTTATAGCATAGTAAAGCCTGTTGGAGCCTGAAACAGCCTGCTACATCTGAAAACAACATGTTTGAGTCTTTTAGGGCATAATGCATTGCGGTCTAGGGCACCGAAGTCTGCCTGGTGGTAGACTTGACAAGGCCAGGGGGTGTAGTATGCTGTAAGAGAATGGAAAATACTAGGAAGGGCTGGACTAGGTGTACTCACACAATTGCAAGACTGTGTGCATAGACAATAGTTTCGTGTGCACGGCGAGTAGTTTTAAATGGACATTTCTAGACCATGGTAGAGTTCTTCCTTGTGCACCCTGACAGAGCGTATAGCTTTCTAAAGCTGAGCTCGTGTGTTGGAGTCTGATGGAGTCTAATACGGTACACAGGTACAGCCTGGTGCACCCGAGTCTTATGGAATCAATTTTGTGTCGAAAAACAATGCACACATATCGAGGTTCACACACGTGTTTTGAATATTTACAAATCTTTTACGATCATTGACAAAAGTCTTTTCGCGATTTGCAAAAGATTTTTCACGATTTGCAAGAGATTTTTGTATTTTTACAAAAAAATATTAGATTTGTGTGTGTGTTAATCCTTGAAAAACATTTGTAAATCCTCAATTCTGCTTGTGAATTCTAAAAAAAACATGTGTCATTCCCTTTTCTTTTTGAATAATTTTGACACAAACATCATGCTCGTTTATGATAATTTTCACAAATGTATTGTAATTATTCTGCGATTTACTAGTTTGTATCCAAGATTTACAAAAGTGTCTTCAATATTTACTAATGTTTCTCTGTGATTCACAAACTAAATTCCATGAATGACAAATATCTCTTCGCGATTCGCAAATGTTTTTTGTATCTTTACAAAAAAATATAAGATTTGTGTGTGTGTTAATCCTTGAAAAACATTTGTCAATCCTCAATTCTGCTTGTGAATTCTAAAAAAACACGTGTCATTGCCTTTTCTTGTTGAATAATTTTTACACAGATGTCATGCTTTTTATGGTGATTTTCACAAATTTAATGTTGTATCCACAAAAGAAATCTTGTGTAAGTTGGATTTTTACAAATATATGAGTTTTTGTAGGTATATCATTTTCGCTGAGTAAAAAAAAAAACGTATAATTACAGCCACTTTCATCATCAAATTATGTGTAAAGCATCAACTCTGTGTGTTGCCACCAGGTGGCCACCATGCATGTGTGAGAAAATCCCAGTCATTTGTGAATCCCATTTTAGACACAAACACACCAAGCACACTGGGATTTTTGTGTCAAAAAGATTGATTGGCTGCCTCGTTTCTAGGCTACCTCTAGGCCAATGGGAGACTTGACTTGCCATAAAACCCATAGTCTGAAAGACGCTAGGGCCATTATTGAGAATGGGGACAGAAGTAGGGACAAGTGGACTCCGAGTCAAGCAACAGTCCAGTTGTAATGATCTCATATCCTTTTATTAGAGATAGTTTTGTAGTAAACTGCATAAAGACAACACTTTAGAAGCCGAAAATAGCTCTTATTTGCGCCGCCCTTGTTGAAATCAACGCATTTCCAACTCCAGTTTGCCCTATTCTGGCCGAACAAGGCACAATGTGCCTCGGTTGTCAGCCAGACAGTGTTGCCAACTTGGCGCATTTGTCACTATATTTCGTTTTCTTTCCAGACCCCTCTATCGCCAAAATTAGTGAAAAGCTCCTGGCGGAAAATCTAGTGCTTTTTTGGCTGCTGAGTTGGGGTGAAATTGATTGACAGGCGCACAGTGGTTTTCATCCAGTGGTCCCCAGGCTAAGATGGACAGTTGCTTAACCACATGTAAATCTTTGAGAGCGTGAAACCAAATGGACCCTTGCAGGTCCATTTGGTTCCATTTGCAGTCAAGCGGGCAGCAGCAGGCAGAGCGCAATACGAAGCTGTTGTGTTGCCTTGTTTTACTGATAGAGAGAGAGAGAGAGAGAGAGAGAGAGAGAGAGAGAGAGAGAGAGAGAGAGAGAGAGAGAGAGAGAGAGACATTATTGCACAGACGACCCTCTCAAGGACTTCTGTTGGTCCGTGGACCACCGGTTGAAAACCACTGTTCTAAGCAGAGCTAGAGGGTGTACATGGCGGAGTAGAGTTAGCAAGTTAGAAATTATAAATGCCATCTCAATCAGTAATTCCAGGATAGGCCTGCGGCACTGACCTATATTGAATGCCTTTGCCTATATAAGGGTCCATTTGGTTACCATCGCGATTTGATTCCCCTGTATGAGAAGCTACTGTATATTTACCGGTAGCACAACATGATAAAGAGAATATAGCCTACACGTATTTTCTAATACACCACCACCTAACCCCCTTAGAACCGTGGTATTCAACCGGTGGTCCGCGGACCACCAGAAGTCCTTGAGAGGCTTCCAGGTGGTCCCCAGACCAGTAACCGTAAAAATGAAACCAAATCAAATGGACTTATATGGAATTATAGACATGAATTTCAACCAAATTGGATCTCTCTCTCTCTCTCTCTCTCTCTCTCTCTCTCTCTCTCTCTCTCTCTCTCTCTCTCAAGGCAACACAACAGCTTCGTATTGCGCTCTGCCTGCTGCTGCCCGCTTGACTGCAAATGGAACCAAATGGACCTGCAAGGGTCCATTTGGTTTCACGCTCTCAAAGATTTACATGTGGTTAAGCAACTGTCCATCTTAGCCTGGGGACCACTGGATGAAAACCACTGTCATAGGAGGAAAATGGTGAAAATGAGGGTTTTATTTATGGCGCCTGTCAATCAATTTCACCCCAACTCAGCAGCCAAAAAAGCACTAGATTTTCCGCCAGGAGCTTTTCACTAATTTTGGCGATAGAGGGGTCTGGAAAGAAAACGAAATATAGTGACAACAATGTCTGGCTGACAACCGAGGCACATTGTGCCTTGTTCGGCCAGAATAGGGGCAAACTGGAGTTGGAAATGTGTTGATTTCAACAAGGGCGGCGCAAATAAGAGCTATTTTCGGCTTCTAAAGTGTTGTCTTTATGCAGTTTACTACAAAACTATCTCTAATAAAAGGATTTGAGATCATTACAACTGGACTGTTGCCTGACTCGGAGTCCACTTGTCCCTACTTCTGTCCCCATTCTCAATAATGGCCCTAGCGTCTTTCAGACTATGGGTTTTATGGCAAGTCAAGTCTCCCATTGGCCTAGAGGTAGCCTAGAAACGAGGCAGCCAATCAATCTTTTTGACACAAAAATCCCAGTGTGCTTGGTGTGTTTGTGTCTAAAATGGGTTTCACAAATGACTGGGATTTTCTCACACATGCATGGTGGCCACCTGGTGGCAACACACAGAGTTGATGCTTTACACATAATTTGATGATGAAAGTGCCTGTAATTATACGTTTTTTTTACTCAGCGAAAATGATATACCTACAAAAACTCATATATTTGTAAAAATCCAACTTACAAGTTACAAGATTTCTTTTGTGGATACAACATTAAATTTGTGAAAATCACCATAAAAAGCATGACATCTGTGTCAAAATTATTCAACAAGAAAAGGCAATGACACGTGTTTTTTTAGAATTCACAAGCAGAATTGAGGATTTACAAATGTTTTTCAAGGATTAACACACACACAAATCTTATATTTTTTTGTAAAGATACAAAAAACATTTGCGAATCGCGAAGAGATATTTGTCATTCATGGAATTTAGTTTGTGAATCACAGAGAAACATTAGTAAATATTGAAGACACTTTTGTAAATCTTGGATACAAACTAGTAAATCGCAGAATAATTACAATACATTTGTGAAAATTATCATAAACGAGCATGATGTTTGTGTCAAAATTATTCAAAAAGAAAAGGGAATGACACGTGTTTTTTTGGAATTCACAAGCAGAATTGAGGATTTACAAATGTTTTTCAAGGATTAACACACACACAAATCTAATATTTTTTTGTAAAAATACAAAAATCTCTTGCAAATCGTGAAAAATCTTTTGCAAATCGCGAAAAGACTTTTGTCAATGATCGTAAAAGATTTGTAAATATTCAAAACACGTGTGTGAACCTCGATATGTGTGCATTGTTTTTCGACACAAAATTGATTCCATAGAGTCTTGCCTGGGCCCACCAGGTGTGAGAACGGACTGGAGGAGGGTGTACTACTGGACTATAGTGGGATGAATCTGGTTAAGATGCCCTTGGGGGGCTCTGTTGGACATACTGGGCTCTATTAGGCTGTTGTCAGACCTGTATGTACTTACACCTTTGCAACTAAACGATGTGTGCACGGGCAACATTTCTGTGTGCACGACCATTTATTGAGTATTTCTAGAACACCATACAGATTTGCCTTGTCCAGCTTGTAGAGCCTGTTGGAGCCTGGCACAGCCTCCTACAGCTACTGGACGATAGTCGGATGGATCTGGTTAAGATGCCCTTGAGGGGCTTTACTGGACATACTGGGCTCTATCAGACCTGTATGTACTGTACTTACACCATTGCAACTAAACGATGTGTGCACGGGAAACATTTCTGTGTGCACGACCATTTATTGAGTATTTCTAGAACACCATACAAATTTGCCTTGTACAGCCTAGTAGAGCCTGTTGGAGCCTGGCACAGCCTCCTACAGCTACTGGACTATCGTGGGATGGATCTGGTTAAGATTCCCTTGGCGGGGGCTTTGCTGGACTCTAGTGGGCTCTATTAGGCTGTTGTCAGCCGTGTACGTACCCACACCATTGCTACTATGCTACTAAACGTTGTGTGCACAGGCAGTAGTTCTGTGTGCACAACCAATAACCAATTCAGCATTTCTAGTCCACCATATAGAATTGCCTTTTATAGCACAGTAAAGCGTGTTGGAGCCTGGCACAGCCTGCTACATCTGAAAACAACATGTTTGAGACTTTTAGGGCATAATGCATTGCGGTCTGGGGCACCCAAGTCTGGCCTAGTCCTGCCTGGTGGTAGAATTGACAAGGCCAGGGGGTGTACTATGCTGTAAGAGAATGGATAATACTAGGAAGGGCTGGACTAGGTGTACTCACACAATTGCAAGACTGTGTGCATAGACAATAGTTTCGTGTGCACGGCAAGTAGTTTTAAATGGACATTTCTAGACCATGGTAGAGTTCTGCCTTGTGCACCCTGACAGAGCGTATAGCTTTCTAAAGCTGAGCTAGTGTGTTGGAGTCTGATGGAGTCTAATACGGTACACAGGTACAGCCTGGTGCACTCGAGTCTTGCCTGGGCCCACCAGGTGTCCACGGACTAGAAGAGAGTGTACTACTGGACTATAATGGGATGGATCTGGTTAAGATGCCCTTGGGGGGCTTTGCTGGACATACTGGGCTCTATTAGGCTGTTGTCAGACCTGTATGTACTTACACCATTGCAACTAAACGATGTGTGCACGGGCAACATTTCTGTGTGCACGACCATTTATTGAGTATTTCTAGAACAGGTGTAGGGCACCCAAGTCTGGCCTAGTCCTGCCTAGTGGTAGAATTGACAAGGCCAGGGGGTGTACTCTGCTATAAGAAAATGGATCACACCAGGAAGGGCTGTACTAGTTGTTCAATGCGTTAATAGAGTATGTTGGGGTGTGCTGAGCTGTTGTCAGCCCTGTATGTACTCACACAATTGCAACAAAACACTGTGTGCATAGACACTAGTTTCGTGTGCACGACGAGTAGTTTCAAATGGACATTTCTAGACCATGGTAGAGTTCTGCCTTGTGCACCCTGACAGAGCCTATAGCTTTCTAGAGCTGAGCTAGTGTGTTGGAGTCTGATGGAGTCTAATACGGTACACAGGTACAACCTGGTGCACTCGAGTCTTGCCTGGGCCCACCAGGTGTCCACGGACTAGAAGAGAGTGTACTACTGGACTATAATGGGATGGATCTGGTTAAGATGCCCTTGGGGGCTTTGCTGGACATACTGGGCTCTATTAGGCTGTTGTCAGACCTGTATGTACTCACACCATTGCAACTAAACGATGTGTGCACGGGCAACATTTCTGTGTGCACGGCCATTTATTGAGTATTTCTAGAACACCATACAGATTTGCCTTGTAAAGCTTGTAGAGCCTGTTGGAGCCTGGCACAGCCTCCTACAGCTATTGGACTGTAATGGGGTGGATCTGGTTAAGATCCCCTTGGCGGGGGGCTTTGCTGGACTCTAGTGGGCTCTATTAGGCTGTTGTCAGCCGTGTACGTACCCACACCATTGCAACTAAACGATGTGTGCACGGGCAGCAGTTCCGTGTGCACGACCAATAGTTTTATTAAGTAATTCTAGTCCACCATACAGAATTGCCTTTTATAGCATAGTAAAGCCTGTTGGAGCCTGGCACAGCCTGCTACATCTGAAAACAACATGTTTGAGTCTTTTAGGGCATAATGCATTGCGGTCTGGGGCACCCAAGTCTGGCCTAGTCCTGCCTGGTGGTAGAATTGACAAGGCCAGGGGGTGTACTATGCTGTAAGAGAACGGATAATACTAGGAAGGGCTGGACTAGGTGTACTCACACAATTGCAAGACTGTGTGCATAGACAATAGTTTCGTGTGCACGGCAAGTAGTTTTAAATGGACATTTCTAGACCATGGTAGAGTTCTGCCTTGTGCACCCTGACAGAGCGTATAGCTTTCTAAAGCTGAGCTAGTGTGTTGGAGTCTGATGGAGTCTAATACGGTACACAGGTACAGCCTGGTGCACTCGAGTCTTGCCTGGGCCCACCAGGTGTCCACGGACTAGAAGAGAGTGTACTACTGGACTATAATGGGATGGATCTGGTTAAGATGCCCTTGGGGGGCTTTGCTGGACATACTGGGCTCTATTAGGCTGTTGTCAGACCTGTATGTACTTACACCATTGCAACTAAACGATGTGTGCACGGGCAACATTTCTGTGTGCACGACCATTTATTGAGTATTTCTAGAACAGGTGTAGGGCACCCAAGTCTGGCCTAGTCCTGCCTAGTGGTAGAATTGACAAGGCCAGGGGGTGTACTCTGCTATAAGAAAATGGATCACACCAGGAAGGGCTGTACTAGTTGTTCAATGCGTTAATAGAGTATGTTGGGGTGTGCTGAGCTGTTGTCAGCCCTGTATGTACTCACACAATTGCAACAAAACACTGTGTGCATAGACACTAGTTTCGTGTGCACGACGAGTAGTTTCAAATGGACATTTCTAGACCATGGTAGAGTTCTGCCTTGTGCACCCTGACAGAGCCTATAGCTTTCTAGAGCTGAGCTAGTGTGTTGGAGTCTGATGGAGTCTAATACTGGTGCACTCGAGTCTTGCCTGGGCCCACCAGGTGTCCACGGACTAGAAGAGAGTGTACTACTGGACTATAATGGGATGGATCTGGTTAAGATGCCCTTGGGGGGCTTTGCTGGACATACTGGGCTCTATTAGGCTGTTGTCAGACCTGTATGTACTCACACCATTGCAACTAAACGATGTGTGCACGGGCAACATTTCTGTGTGCACGGCCATTTATTGAGTATTTCTAGAACACCATACAGATTTGCCTTGTAAAGCTTGTAGAGCCTGTTGGAGCCTGGCACAGCCTCCTACAGCTATTGGACTGTAATGGGGTGGATCTGGTTAAGATCCCCTTGGCGGGGGGCTTTGCTGGACTCTAGTGGGCTCTATTAGGCTGTTGTCAGCCGTGTACGTACCCACACCATTGCAACTAAACGATGTGTGCACGGGCAGCAGTTCCGTGTGCACGACCAATAGTTTTATTAAGTAATTCTAGTCCACCATACAGAATTGCCTTTTATAGCATAGTAAAGCCTGTTGGAGCCTGGCACAGCCTGCTACATCTGAAAACAACATGTTTGAGTCTTTTAGGGCATAATGCATTGCGGTCTAGGGCACCCAAGTCTGGCCTAGTCCTGCCAGGTGGTAGAATTGACAAGGCCAGAGGGTATACTATGCTGTAAGAGAATGGATCACACCAGGAAAGGCTGGGCTAGGTATTCACCATGTTAATAGAGTATGTTGGGGTGTGCTGAGCTGTTGTCAGCCCTGTATGTACTCACACAATTGCAACTAAACACTGTGTGCATAGACAATAGTTTTGTGTGCACGACGAGTGGTTTTAAATTGACATTTCTAGACCATGGTAGAGTTCTGCCTTGTGCACCCTGACAGAGCCTATAGCTTTCTAGAGCTGAGCTAGTGTGTTGGAGTCTAATGGAGTCTAATACGGTACACAGGTACAGCCTGCTGCACTCGAGTCTTGCCTGGGCCCACCAGGTGTCCACGGACTAGAAGAGAGTGTACTACTGGACTATAATGGGATGGATCTGGTTAAGATGCCCTTGGGGGGCTTTGCTGGACATACTGGGCTCTATTAGGCTGTTGTCAGACCTGTATGTACTTACACCATTGCAACTAAACGATGTGTGCACGGGCAACATTTCTGTGTGCACGACCATTTATTGAGTATTTCTAGAACAGGTGTAGGGCACCCAAGTCTGGCCTAGTCCTGCCTAGTGGTAGAATTGACAAGGCCAGGGGGTGTACTCTGCTATAAGAAAATGGATCACACCAGGAAGGGCTGTACTAGTTGTTCACTGCGTTAATAGAGTATGTTGGGGTGTGCTGAGCTGTTGTCAGCCCTGTATGTACTCACACAATTGCAACTAAACACTGTGTGCATAGACACTAGTTTTGTGTGCACGACGAGTAGTTTCAAATGGACATTTCTAGACCATGGTAGAGTTCTGCCTTGTGCACCCTGACAGAGCCTATAGCATAGCCTTCTAGAGCTGAGCTAGTGTGTTGGAGTCGGATGGAGTCTAATATGGTACACAGGTACAGCCTGTGCACCCGAGTCTTGCCTGGGCCCGCCAGGTGTGAGAACATATTAGATCCGTGCCTATTAGATCTGTGAAAGGTATGGATTGACCAATTAGATCTCCAAAACATGCAGAAGGGCCATTTAGATCTTTAAAGTGTGTGGATTGTCCAAATAGATCTGCAAAATACATTTTATATCGGGTAGAGCTGGCTATGTAGTGTTGTCCAAAACTATTGGAAGTGCACACGTGCACTTCCAATAGTTTTGGAAATAGCCTGCCACCCTGTGGAAGTATGCTTGAACTGCAGAAAATGACCCTAAATACAAACAAATGAATAAAATGGAATAAAAACTAATCTGTGGGATTGATGGGCGAACTAGTGGATGCCACACGCAGAGGGGGACACAGAAGAAATTTAGAATCCAACCGGTGATTTTTCACGGCCCCACAGTCTGCACCATGGGGCGCGGAAGTTTGGTGTGTGCACCAGCAGGAGTTGATAAGCGTTGTGGACGCAAAATACAATAGGGGTAATAATAATAATAATAATAATAATAATAATAATAATAATAATAATAATATAATTCTTTAAGAAGCACATGTGACATGTCAAACTAGGGGTTTTTCATGCTTCTGAATCCATCCCAAGCATTAGTTTTGCCCAAAAAACATTCCTTGGCCTAAAAACGGCCATAGATACTTGCCCAAATGTGCTGACCTCATCACATTTTCCATGATCTCTATGGCCGATTTTAACCCAAGGAATGTTTTTTGGGCAAAACTAATGCTTGGGATGGATTCAGAAGCATGAAAAACCCCTAGTTTGACACGTCACATGTGCTTCTTAAAGTATGATTATATTTTTAATTATTACATTATATGGGATGTTATGGGTAAATATTTTCTGGGTAAAGATAAAAAATGTAAACCACTTTTTTCATGTTCCATAGGGTTCATAGAACAGAAAAAACGTGGTTTACAAAAATCTTCACGAAATATTCAGTAAACTAGATTCTGCTACATAACTACATAGACTAGCTCCCGGAGATGTGGTGTAACGACATGGATTTATAAACCAATATGTAGACCATGTTGCAAGTAGTATCGGCACTGATCCGTGCTTGTGCTTATGTTTGGTTAGATATGGGGTTATGCTATAGGCCCTATGTGGGTTATGTTATCTTAGTGTTAGATATAGGGTTATGTTTAGGCAGTGGCGTTTCTAAGCAATTTGGAGCCCCAGGCAAGATTTTCCCTGGAGCCCCCCTTACCAAATACCCTTACGGATCCATTTGGTAAGGGGGGCTCCACGAAAATCTTCTGTGACGTCATACCTATGACAGGCACAGTAAAATGCCACCCCCCAAGGGATAAAAATATGAACTATTTTTAAACTAAAGAACATATATGTGTTTTAAATGTTCAATTCTAGTTAGAGGACAAATATAATGTATTTATCCATATGAGGCTTATTAGCCTGGGGATCCTTTTAAAGCATGTTTGGTGGTCGCCCGGGTGCCCCCTCCCCTCATGGCGCCCTAGGCACGAGGGAAGTCTAATGGCAAAAACGCCGCTGTGTCTAGGACTTAGAGATATAGGGTTATGTTTAGGCTTAGTGTTAGACATACGGTTATGTTTAGGTTGGAGTCCTGCCCCAACCTATAAAATACTCGTGACCATGATAAAGTAATCGTGATCACCAATCACGATCACAATTAAAATAGTTGTGATCAGTAAGAAACATGTCACCACCACACCGCAACCGCAGTGCATGTCCTGCACTGAGTGATGTTTTTGCATGTTTTTTTCAGCCCAATGGGTGATGCAATAACAAAACTGTATTTATAGTTTTGTTGAAGCAATGTCGTTTTTCAACTTTCTGGTGTTCTTGGAGCTCTACAGTGACTGATCCGTTGGGTGACGCCTGGACGGTGCGTGTGGGTCTGTTCTTTTGTTTTAGCCATGGCAGTTTGGAGTTGAATCAGTGCATGAGAGAGGGCGTCTTTCTGTTACGGCTGAGAAGATGTCATCAGATGATGGCTCACCTTTGACCCAAGGCGGGGGGGCTTGAGCGTGTGAGAGACCGCGTGCTGCACGTTGGCCACGTTCTTTACCGTCCTCTCACCCGTCATCACAGATTCCCACGTTCTCTCCCTCTCGATTCAATTCACTTCAGTTCAAAGGAGCTTTATTGGCATGAGAAAACAACATACAGACAGTATGTTTTGCCAAAGCAAATGTCTCTCTCTGTCGCTCTGTCTCTCTCTCTCTGTGTCTCTGTCTCTGTGTCTATGTGTCTGTCTGTCTGTCTGTCTGTCTGTCTGTCTTCCCTCACCTCCCCCTCCTCTCTCCTGTATTTGTCTTTCTCCCTATACCTTGCTCCCACCCTATCTTTTTCACTCTTGACTTTTCCGGGCATACACAGTGTGTACACACACACACACACACACACACACACACACACACACACACACACACACACACACACACACACACACACACACACACACACACACACACACACACACACACACACACACCTTCCCCCACTCGTGTGCACGCACACACACACATACAGACTCTCACAACAAACCACACACCGGCCCCTCCCCCTCCCCAATACAATCCCCATGTATGCGTGGTTCTATTGAGACACAGAGAGGGGCGTGGAGTGGCAAAGGGTGACATGTGTGACACCTCGGTCTATGGAAGTCCATCAGTGCGTGACGTGCATGTGTGTGTGAGTGTGACCGGTGTGTGTGTGTGTGTGTGTGTGTGTGTGTGTGTGTGTGTGTGTGTGTGTGTGTGTGTGTGTGTGTGTGTTGTGTGTGTGTGTGTGTGTGTGTGTGTTCTCGTGCGTGACAGCAACAGTAGCAGACCAGGAGGAGCCCCAAAGGTGCTAATGACCCCTCTGTGTGTGTGTGTGTGTGTGTGTGTGTGTGTGTGTGTGTGTGTGTGTGTGTGTGTGTGTGTGTGTGTGTGTGTGTGTGTGTGTGTGTGTGTGTGTGTGTGTGTGTGTGTGTGTGTGTGTGTTTAGCCCCGGCGGGATGGGCAGGCGGGGGATGGCCGGGGAGAGGAAGTTTTGGATTAGGAAGTGTCGAATGGCTTGTGTGTGTGTGTGCGTGTGCGTGTGTGTTTTGTTGGTTTGATTACAATAACAATGGTGGGTCTTGGTTAAGGCTGATGGACAATCCATTTCCCACTAGCTTCCCCAACAATGCAAATAAAGAGGACGGATGGCAGAGTGTGCAATGCATGTTTGAGTCCTAAAGTCTTAAGTCTTTAAGTCTTAAGTAATAATGTAAAAAAACAAAGAACAAAAAAAAAAATCTTCAAAATCTACAAGTTTACAAAAATATAGCGGATGGGGTTCTGCCTCCAGTTACAGAAAATTCTGGGGGTCCTTGACAGGAAATTGGTTTCATTCATTCATTCATTCATTCATTCATTCATTCATTCATTCATTCATTCATTCATTCATTCATTCAGTCAGTCAGTCAGTCAGTCAGTAAATTGTCAGCCAATGGAATTGTTTCTATGGAGTGATGGTCAGCCAATCAAATCACATCTGTATGGTGGGGTATACACTACACAATTCCACAGGCATACGATGCATAGCAAAAAACAACAACATTATTAGTCTGTTGAAATAATTATTTAGGGTTATGGTTTGATTTTAACTTAAATGTGTTGTCTGTCGGAAAAAGGCCTTGCAGTCTTGTTCCGATTCTGGTCCTGTGTTCAGTTCATAATCATGGCATGTCGATAACAACAATAGCTCAAATCCTCATCTAAAAATAAATAACAGTATTATTTACAATCTGATCCATGCTCGGCTGTCATGCCCCAGATAAAGCAACTGGATTGGTTTAAAGACAGGGAGACCAGGGGCGGATGTAACATTTCCCAATTGGGGGGGTAGGAGGAAATGGTATGGGGGCAGCTTCATTGAAGCCACACCCATACCATTTTCGGTTACAGGACTTATTAGGCAAGTAAGCATCAATAATAACATTGTTGTTGAAATTGCAACACAAGTTGCAACTGACACGCAGCATACATAAAGCTAAAGGTCTGACTCAGAGAGCTTTCTGTTTCCAATGATGAAATGCTGTTTGTTTAGTGGTGCCACAACTGTAGTTAGTAGCAGTAGTAGTGTTTCAAATAAGTTTAAATATAAGCACTTTATTTACAAATATCTTGGTTTGTTTTGCAGCCATCGTGTTTGGTGGGGCAGTCTGGGCATTTGGGGGGGCATGCCCATGCCTAGATCCACCCCTGGGGGAGACTAGGCATAGTTTAAGAATTGGTCTGCATTGTCATTCAGCACGTTTTGTTATTATGCGTTCACACATAGCATACGTACTGTTAGCAGCAGGGACGCTGCAGACCACCACCCTCGTGTGACAACAGACACCTTTGGTGAACTGGAAACAAACATCTTGGGTTGTGTTGCCCCCCCCCCCCCACCATTGCAAACACTGCATATATAGCACAGGGAATTAAAATCTATTCAAAGAGTGATTTGACAAGAATCGCCAAAAAGAGGATAAGACCCTAATTTGGATCCCCAGTACAACGTATGTCAGCATGAATCATTGACGACGGATGACAGAGAAAGACACCCGGGCTGGGCTGCTGCAGTGTGACCTGATTGTGTGTTTCGATCCGTTGTCAATAGGCGTTATCATTGCTTTCTCGTTTTTGCATCGACTACCATCCAGCGTAATCGATCTTTTCTGGCAGGTTTGTGCGATCTGCTTCTATCTCTCTGTATGCACAAGCTATTACTAAAGGCTGTTTACGTATAACAGCGCATATAGTTTCCTGATAATGTGAGCGTGTCTTATTGCAACATTTTCCAGTACAGGCAGAAGTTATGATTTACAATATAAGTACTAAAACATGGTAATACATTGAACATCCTATTTAAATCAGTGCTATCTCAGTCTAATGAGTTGCTTTCTAAACTACCTAGGATGGTAGTGCAAGTACCACCCTGAGACAACAGATGAGACATTTGCAGAGATCCGCTGGCCTCGTGCAAAGGCACGTCACGTACCTTTGCTGTTTGTCCAAGGCAGACGCACGCGATGACAAGACACCGGACACATGTGTGCGGATGACACATTGTCGTACACCTCTGCAGGGTGTTTGTTTGTGCGGAAGTCACACACACACACTCACTGTGGAGGAGCCTGGGATTACCTCGACGAGGTAGTCAGTCTTAGTCATTGGAAGAAATGCTAATTTGTTTTGTCACGTTTTAGGCATTTTGACAAAAAGCCACAGTCGACAGTTAAAAGTAGCATTCAGTTATTTGAGAAAACCCTTGTGTCTTCCCCCTAGTAACGAGATTTGCACGTGCACATACTCTGAGGGTTGGTAATGGTCGCGACGGTTGGTAACGGTCACGATGGTTGGTAATGGTCGGGACTCATTAGTATTCAGCATTACTCAATACTACAAAATCAGTTTGCGACTGACCGATGGACCATCGGCCGCGGCCATCGGTTGCAGTCACCAATTGATTTCGCCCTCCTGGCCCAAACTGAAACTATAGGGTTTTTTGAACCCCAGAGGCTGAACCCCAGGGGACAGGGAGGAACTGCTTATATGGTCACCACACTCTATAGTAGGGAGGATTCGCCCAAAAAAATAACAGAAATAAAAATAACAATGAATGAAGTGAGATTACTTACTAAACCTTTAAAGGGAGACAGAGGGCTAGTTAGTTGGAGGGGGTATAAGGGACAGAGAGATGGAGGGTGGTGGGTGGTTGGGGCTTGTAGGGGTCTGTGGTTCGAAAGGTCACTGCACTCACATAGGGATTATGGGAGATGGCTATCTGTAGGGCAGCGGCGTGGTCAGGGCCAGGCGAGGGCACATGGATGGATGGATGGGGGGTGAGGGGTGTAGGCCTATACCCGGCCCAGAGGTCTTGCGGCCTCAGGGTCTTTTAGCTGGGCCAAATCGTGTTGTCATAACACTCTGGTGGCCGTTCTGTGGCTTTTAACACCCTCATAACCCCCCCCACCCCCTTTCTTTCCCAAGATATTTCAGTGCTTAGATTTAAAAGTATTTGAAACACTACTACTGCTACTAACTAATTACAATTGTCTCACCACTAAACCAACAGCATTTAATCATTGAAATAAACAGAAAATAACCTGTAACAGAAAATGGTATGGGTGCGGCTTCATTGAGAGCATAAAATGAAACCAAATGGACCCGTGCGGGTCCATTTTAACACTCTTAGAGTTACATATAAGGGTCCATTTGGTTACCAACTGTCCATCATTTAGCTCAGGACCACCTGGAATCCTCTCAAGTACCACTGGTTGAAAACCACTGCTCTAGGTGAAAGGCAGTGTTAAGTAAAATAATAAATGTTACTTTTAGTAATATTACTTTTCTCCCCAGTATCTAGTAACGTAATATTATTATTTTACATTTTTAGGAATATACCTGTATATTACATTTACCTTTTTCCCCCAAAAATAATATTTCCACAAACTGTGGTGGAACTGTGGGTTCGAGTGTTTATATATAATGGTAGACTGGGTTGGGGTCAAGTTGCTTTGCAGCTGGTCTAGATCTAAACTAGACCTAAATTCTTAAAATGTATCACTTTAAAATGGACTAGATCTAAACTAGAGCTGATACAGAAACTATGTGCACTTGTCTACAGTATGTGTATGAAGTATCAGATGCAGAAGGGCAGGCATACATTACTGTTGTAATAATAGTTTGATAACACTGGTGAAACATAATTGCTGTCAACATTTGTTGTGCTTTTACGTTTTTCTCTTTTCACAAGCATATGGGCAAAAGATGTTTGCCTCACCGATTGGTTTCTCATGCAACCGGAGGGGGGGTGAGGGAGTTAATGGATATTTTGGTTCAGCAGAAAAGGATCGGTTGTGGGTTATAGGAATATTTTTTTGCTTTGTTTTGTTTTGTTAGTATTTATTATTCATCCCAAGGACACTGCAAAGCACTGTACGAACCGACGTGATTGTGAATCGTGTTGTTTTTTGCTAGCAAATTACCATTTT
>CM076978.1:30187655-30450155 GCA_039105355.1 Benthosema pterotum | reverse complement strand
ACCAACCCGTCGAAGAAGACGACCTAAAAAAACGAACAAACAAAACTTGCCTATGAGGCAGAAATGAAACCTACATCTCGACCATGGATTTTAGCCACAGACCACCGTTTGATGTTGAGTTTAGTCTCGGACCCAAAACTAAGTTTTTGCCCAGAATTTAGGAGATAACCTGGCAAAACGTTGATAATATTGACATTTCTTCTAATTGCGTAGATTCTTGAAAATTACATAATTCAGATGTTTAAAATATATAATCTAACTCTTGAGATGTAAAATATGGGTCCATTTGGTTTCATTTTATGCTCTCAAGAGTTACAGATCTATGCCCCCCCTGCCTAAAATCTCCTGTGTTGTATGGGTTTCTATTCTTCCTTACAACACAATAACGCACAGCAACGCCTTGTGAGCTTGTAGTTTGGCTATTTTTAGCAAGGGTAAAACTATCAATTAAGGCCAGCCAACAATACATTTTAGTCGACTAAATATGACTAAAAAGAAAATCCAAACGTTGCTTCCAAAACCAACACCACTGTGAATAGCACTACTTCAAGGTCTCATCTCTCTCTCTCTCTCTCTCTCTCTCTCTCTCTCTCTCTCTCTCTCTCTCTCTCTCTCTCTCTCTCTCTCTCTCTCTCTCTCTCTCTCTCTCTCTCTTTTCCCACTTTTTCCATGTTACAGAATGAAGAACAAGTTGTGGTACTTTGAGTTCGGCACCACCGAGACCATATCTGCCACCTGCAAGAAGCTCAACGAATGCATAGAGGTGGAGGTGAGCAATGAACATCATCGCTTCTTGGTTGAATGGATGGATGGATGAGTGAGTGGGTGAGTGAGTGAGTGACATAGGAACAGTTTTGACATATAACCCATTGAGCAGTAGTCAACTTTTAGATGTATAAAATCTGTATAAAATGGTATGAAATAGTCTAAAGTTTCTATGGTTTGATTAGACTTTTGGATGTTGAAGCAACATTGTTTCAAAGTCTATATACTGTATGAATGAATGATATAGGAGCAGTTTTGACATAAACCCACTAAGCAGTAGTCAATTTTTAGATGTCTAAACTTTTAGATGTCTAAATCTAGTCAACTTTTAGATGTCTAAATCTAGTCAACCTTTAGATGTCTAAATCTAGTCAACTTTTTGATGTCTAAAGTCTGTATAAAAATGGTATAATTGGACGTTGAAACAACATTGTTTCAACATCTAACAAGTTGTTTCAACCTATATTTATAGACGTCTAAATGTAGCTTGGCTAATCATCACTAAAATATAAACCATTTATACAGTATCTATATACTTTGAAACGATGTTGTTTCAATGTCTAAATGTCTAATCTAACCCTAAGCCAAATGGAACCTTGCGGGTCCATTTGGTTTCATTTTACACTCTCAAGAGTTAAAATATTCATCGTCTGAAGCAGCCCAAGTCTAGACAACTAGAGAATGAAGAAGATTAATGATCATTTTGATCTGCATGGTTGCCTGTTTTGTTTTCTCCGAAATCCAGCCTGGAATTGTGGACAAAGGCAAAAGAAATCTTTAGTTTTGGGGTCTGTGGGGCTAAAATGTCATCAATTGGTGGTCTGTGGCTCAAATTCTGAATACACAATGGGCCAGCCCTGGCATGAAAAAAGTGGAAAACCACTGTTCTAACAAGAAGAAATCTATGATAACGATTGGGTTCAACTTTTAGAGGTGACTCCTCCACTCCTGTATACAGAAAGATGTTATCAGTATCATCAGCCTGGGGAGCTACTCTGAACTGCCACGTCTGCACATTCCCTCATCCTCGGGGCTCTAGACACTCATTCACAAGCACCACTAATAGTGAGCGTGTTTTAATAATTACAGTGCAGCTAGAGAGCGTGACCCGGTCATGGTACCACCACCACCACCCACCTCACATCTCTGTGAACTTGTAACAAATGATTGCCACGATAGTGACTTAATGCTAATCATTCACCAGTTTCACAAAGATCTGGGGGTGTTATTTTAACTGTTTTGCTGTGTGACCGAGGCAACTGCATGCGGCTCAGGAGGTGGAGCAGGTCATCCGACAATCCGTGGGTTGACAGTTTTAATGTGTTTGCATGCACTGTTGTTCTGTGTAGGTAAACAGTGTATACATAAGTACAACATAAAGTAGGTAATGGGTGTAAT
Organism: Benthosema pterotum; assembly: GCA_039105355.1. Taxonomy (NCBI): domain Eukaryota; kingdom Metazoa; phylum Chordata; class Actinopteri; order Myctophiformes; family Myctophidae; genus Benthosema; species Benthosema pterotum. The sequence goes on along the minus strand of CM076978.1, from coordinate 30,447,992 downwards.
TCATGACATCATTTGTGGTGGCCACCGTCAAGGGGGGGCAATGACTCATGACATGCTGTTTATATATTCCTCTTCATTCGGTTTTAAAGAGATATTTCACTTTAAAAAACAACAACCTTTTGGTCATTTTATCGTGTACTCTAGCTTAATACTTTTTGTTTTTGTAGGTAGCTAATGCCAGCGGTTTTCATGTTAAAATCATATGTCGTTGCTTCTGGTGAGCCTGCACTTGTGACCAGACCAACCTGCGACCCTTAACAGTCTCTTATTCGGATCCCTCAGCTGGCAAGAAGTGACTAGTCCTACTCACGGCCGCTAGCATCGGGATCCTATCAAAAAATAGCGCTAATAATCACAGATTGTCGTAGATCAGTCGTTTTCAACCAGTGGTCCGGGGACCACCAGTGGTCCTTGAGAGGGTTCCAGGTGGTTCCCAGATAAATGATGGAATGTTGGTTAACCAGATGTAACTCTTTGAGAGCGTAAACATGAAACCAAATGGACCTGTCTCAAGAGTTAATATATTCATCTGAATTAGCCCAAGTCTACTCAACTAGAGAATGTAGAAGATTAATGGTCACTTTAATCTGTACAATATGTTTGACTGTTTTGTTTCCCAAATCCAGCCTGGACAAAAGCAAAATAAATCTTTAGTTTTGGGGTCTGTGGGGCGAAAATGTCATCAAATTGTGGTCCATGGCTCAAATTCTGAATAAATAGTGGGCCCTGGTATCCAAAAGGTTGAAAACCACTGCCGTAGATTTTTGGAAATGGCAGCGGTCAAAACTCTATTTCTCTCCCCCACCTCCCGGCAGTGCGACGGGATCATCCTGGACCTCAGCAACACGTCGCTGGAGGGCATCGCCGTCCTCAACATTCCCAGCATGCACGGCGGCTCCAACCTGTGGGGAGAGACCAAGAAGAGGCGCAACTACAACCGCATGAGCAAGAAGGTCCCAGACCGGACGTCAACGGCCAGCACCGTCACGGATGCCAAGGGACTCAAGTTCTGTGTGCAAGGTGAGGATTGTGGACACACGGACACACAGACACACACATACAGTACACACACACACACGCGCATTAAGCAGCGTCAATTATTTGCATCTTTAGGACAAATGGCAAAAAACAGAAAAACAGCTTTAACGTCTGTTAAAGGATCATTCGCCCCCCCCCCCCCCCCCCCCCCCCCCCCACCCCGGCAACAAGATGTGCACATGCATACACTCACCAAGACCCACCCGTGCTCGATCCTGATTCTGATTGGAGGAAGTCCCCTCTCATCCTGATTGGACGAAAGGCTTTTCTACCATGCAAGCCCAAACTAGGGGAAAAAAATAACAATATTTGAATTAAGTGAAATCACTTACTATTCCTTTAAATGTAGCAGTTCTGTTTACATGGGCAGTCTAGATAGTACAGACCAGTTCACAAATCTTGCTGCTGTGTTTGCACATTGTTGTACTTCTCCCAATGGGCGTTTATATAGGATGGGAGTTTTTCGTCATTGGTCATAGTTTCAAACTCACGTTGAGCGTGTATAATTTGTGGGGAAGTACGCGCCCCTAATGTCTTGGTGTAAGAGGCAAGTGGTTAGAAAGTGTAGCTCTGTTTCTACCACATTTTGTGTGCAGTAAGCGGGTTGCATAGTCTGTCTTCCCTTGGGAGATGGGTTTGTCTGTGGCGGGTCTTACTCTATTGCAAGGTTGTGATCACTCACAGTCTGTATCTGGTCAATGCAACATACACTAACACGACACAGAATGACTCTTGCTGCCAGACCGTAGACCCACAGGGATGCAAAAATACAATACACTGCAGGAAGTTTATTTTAACGGCACTTTACAGTAAAATAGGAAAACAAAAGTTAAAGTCGAGAGTTGAACTGTGCCACACAGGCACCGGTTTACCCCAGCGTCCCAGGCAAACAGCAAAAACTGTCCCTTAAATAGATAAATGCAAAGATGAAACTGCCCTAAAGGGCATTTGATCCTTTTTACAAAGAATATAGTGTTAATGACATTTAGAAGATTTAGAAGAGGACTTGGGGGGGTCTTTATGTGTGTAATATGTGTAATATTTTCGCATTGAGTCCAGTGTCTCTGATGTCATGGACACTACTTCCTGAATTCCCACAATTCTTTGCTGCACTGCACCTCCTTATGTATAGGCGGGAGGGCTGTCTTAAGGACATTAAGGACAAGTTCATTTTTTTAACGACCACCGCTGCGGTGGTGAGTGAAATCAGAGCAGAGGGCTGGAAAGAGCGGTGTTTGCGGTGGTATGACGTCATTTTGTAGTTTTGCAGTGGTGGCGATGGTCCCAGAAAATACAAACTCTGAATAGGCTTTTACCAAGAAAACATGTAGTCCAGCAAGAAATGTTCCGTACCAGGAGAGCAGATTTGAGGCTTTGTTGTTGCAAGGAAGGAAGGTGATGGCTTAAATACTGGATTGACACACATGCGTTGAATCACTTGGGAGATGAAAAATATCCAGAGATTTTGAAGTTGTGTAAAATAAATGTATCCCTCTGTGTATGCAAATATCACAACCAATATATGTTGTCCTGAAGCTATGCTGGGTCTTGCAGGTTTTCTAAACGGATTGAATGTTTTCCATCCGTGCTCTATGGGGTGTCAAAAGATCTATTGTGTGTCGCTGACACTTTCGCGGCCAAAGAACACAGCAGGCTGAACATGAGGTCATTTATACAGTAATAAAGAGAGGTCTTGTGTGCCCCCCCGCTTCACACACATACACTATTGGGCCAGCATTGGCATATGGAACAAATGAGTGTATATATACACACACTTCAACTTCTAGTGCGTCTACTTCCAAGGGAAACAGTTTTGGGAACACAAGCCAGTTAGCAGGGCATCTGTTTTCACATCTCTACCTCAGTGCAGTGCCGGTTGTAGGATGAAATGACTGAGGGGTCAATCCGATTACAGGGATCGGCATTCGGTGTCCCTTTTCGTTTTTCCTCCTTTCTTTTTTAACCTCATATTGCATTTACGTTTTATACTTTTTGTAATGGTGCAAAGGTAGGTGAGGAATGCTGTTTTTTTACACATGCCAATCATGGCATGAAGCCATGTAAGATGCATCGGAATGTAACAATATACCGGTATTACCGTTTATCGCGATATTGGAAATCAATACCGAGTAATATCGTTGGGTCTGTGAAAAATATCGAATATCGAATATCGTCAAATACCGACATTATACTGTATTCTATTAAAATATGAGCAATGAGACTTAATTGTAACTATACAAACAATTTTCATGTTACACACATGCCTAAACTAGCCCTTATTTGGGCTAGGCTTTTTGGAAACAATGTATTTACAACTCCAGTTTTTCCCTATTTAGGCTGCTTTAACAGCAGAGCGCTCAGTTTCTGACCCCTCAAAGTCGCAAATTCTGAGAACTAGGTGACTGGTGGAACGTTCCAACTCTGATTGCCGTCAATACCGGTAATATCGAATATCGAGCTAATTAAGACATTATCAATACCGATATTAAAAAATCAATACCGCCCAAGACTAAACTGAATGTTGTTGTTGAATTGTTGCTGAATTGTTTTGTCTGTATAACAGACAGACAGCCTAGAGTTAGACTTATAACCAGTGCTAATATCATCAGCAAATATCACTTTTTTCCCCTCACAATTTTGTTGATATGAGGGGTCAAGGACATAGATCCCCCATAACCCCTTGTGGCGCCAGGGCTGCCTCAGTGTGTGCAGAAACACTACTACGTTAAAGCATGTCGCATGTCTTTCCATATCGCTGCGGGCGTGTTTGTTCCTTGTTTTAAGACCTCGGGGAGGACAAGCTACACTTTGCCTGGAGGACAGTACTGGCAGCAATAACTGCTGTTTTAGATTTCTAACAAATTGACCTCAGACAGCGGATGGGGAAGAGGAGACTTGTTCTGACGGTGTCCTTTCATGTCATCTTGTCAAACAAACAGGGACATTGGGGATTATTTGTCACATACGTCTGTTAGCTCAGTCGGTAGCACTCTTGCCCTTCGTACCGCAAAGGCATGGGTTCGATCCCCTGGGGGCAACGCCGACAAAATGTTTTGCGTCTGATAAGCTTCATGTCATCAAATGGTGGTCCGTGGCTCAACTCCCGAATAAATCCTGAATAAATATGCACCATCATTTTATGTAGTAAATCATTTTGGAATAATTCAGCTGCCTCTAACCGAGAATGTTTATATTTCACAGGCGTTCAAAAAGTGAAGACTTTTTTTGTCATTGGACAGACCAAGTTGGGGCCCGTCCATATTTCCAGAACTTTACTTTGCCTAGTTTACTCTTAAACACACATTCTCCTATACTTTCCTTTAGTTATGTTCACGCACGTCTCTTTATTTTACATCTCCTGTGACTGTGCTGAAACCTGTTTCCATGGAGACGACCAGAACTACCAAAAAGAGAGGCGGCATGGTGCACAATGTGAGGAGCAGAGAAGAGGAGGGAGGAATTCATGACATAACAATTAAAAACAAAGGCAGGAGAGGACAGATATGAAACACAGGGAGGGAGGATAAGGAAGGTGTTGCATTGTCTCATAATGATGTAATGTTCTATTTCAGTGGTTTTCAACCTTTTTGACACCAGGGCCCACTATTCCTTCAGAATTTGAGCCACGGACCACCATTTGATGACATTTTAGCCCCACAGACCCCAAAAACTGAAGATTTATTTTTCTTTTGCCCACAATACCAGGTTGGATTTGGGAAACAAAACAGTCAAACATACAGGTAAAAATGACCATTAATCTTTACATTCTCTAGTTGTGTAGACTTCACATGATGAATATTTTAACTCTTGAGAGTGTAAACATGAAACCTGGTTTCATTTTTACGCTCTCAAGGAGTTACAGCTGATTAACCAACTTTCCATCATTTAGCCTGGGGACTACCTGTAACTCTCTCAGGGACCACTGGTGGTCTCCGGACCACTGGTTGAAAACCACTGTTCTATTTGAACGTTGCATTGTTGATTATAAATGCAAGAACTGATGGGTTTGAACACTTGAGAAAGGTCATTATACATATAATGTTGCGATTATGTAAGAGAATGTTTTTGTATAAATGAATAAATAAATACATGCTAGAAAGTGAAATCAATGGAAGATGCTAATTCGGATAGCATCAAGAACAATTAAAGTGGAATAACCGATGGATTAAACCAAACTCGTCTTAGTGGCGTTATGGCGTTATTCAAAAAAATCCCGAGAGGGTACAAATGTGAACCAAATGGACCCTAGCAGGTCCCTAGCAGGTCCAAATGGACCCTAGCAGGACCCTAGCAGGTCCATTTGGTTCCATTTGTAACCTCTCAGAAAAAAGGCCTGACAGAAAAATCATTAACATGGTGACACACAACTTAATGATTATGAGTTCTCCTTTAAGGAGCTTAATGTCCAAAATATTTAAGAACGAACAAGCCTGGCTGGGAAGTGTCCAACCCATGGAGATGGATGTCTGTACCGTAACACCCCCCACACACACCACCACCACCACCACCACACACCACCACCACCACCACCACTACCACCTCCATCTCCTGCCCTGTACTGCTACGTCCAAAGGTTCTGACTCAGTGACTCCACGGGATGTTTTTTATCCCATATGCCCCTATATTTATAGCCAGAGAACATGGGGGGAGGGTTTTTCTCACCCACACAGGCGGCGAAGACATACCCACACATAGAAGATGTATAGCCTACCATTAAAGGGTTTGTGACATTCACTTTCATCGTTGTTTTATTCTTCGCTTTTCTTTTAGGTTTTATGATCTCAATTACAGCCAGGAAACCTGAACTTTGAATCATTCAGTGGATTTTCTGTGGTCTGGAGTTTTCCCAGGGGTTTGGAAGGCTTTTGAGCTGCAATGAAAAACAGGCACAAACCATTGAAACAGTGCTGCGAATTCCCTAGTGTCCAGTGCCACTCAAAGTGAGGGAGGCTTCATCACCATAGCCTGTCTGTCAGAAGCATTAGAGGGATGACCTCCCCCTTAGTTCTCCCCCTTAGTTCCTTAGTTCCAATCAAAATGATCCCCAAAAAACACGTTTGGGACATCCCTTGTATCAATATTATATTCATAATTGTGACATTGACAGATCTTAAAATCAAATAATCGTAATCAGACTGGGATTTCTTGCGCCATGGCAGTGCATAGTTGTTGTGCATACTGTAGTTAGTGTGACATAGTGTGATTTAGCACTTAATTTAGCACTCAATGCCATGCAGTCGTTATTTTTAATCTGCAGTCCCATAATTAGCGCATTTCCACTACCCACTCCTTGCTGCTTGCTTATCTGCTGTCTTTCAGACATTCCAAGTATAAACATGATAAATGTCAATAAACACTTTGCTTCTGGCAAACTGATTATTAGCGTTGCTTTCAATCTGTCGGGCCAGCATGCATACCGTACCTTTTTAAGGATAATTATCAGTATGCTAGTCCATATGGTTGCCTTGCAGGTTGGTAAACTGGCAAGATGTCTGGTATTGCATGCCATGTATTACATACACACATGCATACCAGTGTGCCTCCTGTCCACGGTTGCACACATCAATCATCCACTGAATTTCCAATGTTGGGATTACTTCCACCACCTCCACATTTGACTCCACCAGTCCACCCTTTTTCATAATCAGAGGCATCTCAGCGATGCACCTCATTGGCTAACAAGTAGTTCCACTGGGACTACTTGTTAGTCAATGACATAGTTTATAAGGATTTATTTGGAGGCCCCCTGCAGCCCCTTGAGACAAGATTTTTTAAGATTTCATGAAAAACATAAAAACAATAAAAACAATGTAATTATTATTTTGACCAGAAAAAAAATACATATAGGAGCTTTAACAAAGGCCTTCTGTACCCTCCCTTCGTGCTTCTTGTAGCTAGTGCACTGTTGATTCTGTTAAAATCGTAGCTTTTCCAACAGCATGTATATGTTTTTTCGAGTACAACGCTAAAGGTCTCTGGTATTTCAGGCCAAGAACTGATTGTGCACAAGTATGTGTGCGAGAGAATCTCGGTAGTGCAGTCGTCCCACGGGACTTAACCTTCATTAAATTTGTTCTTTGCCCTTTAATCCTATAAGGAAATAAATCTCAGACGGAGTAGCCTATCTCTAGTTTCTCCACAGATGTCAGTGTATGTGTGTGTGCGTGTGTGCATGCATGTGCATGACTGTGTGGGAGTGAGTGCACAGGTGTGGCTATGAATATACATTGTGTCATATATTTATCCCACTATATGCATCTGTGTGTGCTTGAGTGTGTGCATTGCGTCCATGCTTGTCTCCTTAGCGGCTTAATGCTAATTGTCAATGACAGTTGCATTTTGCTCTGCCCGACGACAACTGGATCGGTGCCTGTGTGAAGCTCTCTGCTGCAGATAATGCAATCAGCTAGGTTACGGTAAGACGCGAGCGGAGAAATTGGACCGCGGGCTGTTTCTGACCCCTCGCACATGAATCCTTGAGTCTCTGATTGACTTTGTTTCTCTAGTCGTCTACTCAAGTGAGTTGTGAGAAGTGAGTCTTCTGCTCGGTGAGTCGACAACTCAGTGCAAAGCGCGATAGACTCTTCACTGCATGGACAGAAAAATATACAGCTTAAGACAGATCCCCACATTGCAGAGGGCTGGCTGGTACAGCAAACATTTCACCGAGATGATCGGCTCTCGCCGGGATCTAAATTTAGGGTGCTGCATGCTGCTGCATCTCATATCCAAGCTCTCTCATAAACAACATTCCTCAGCAACTCGGATATGGAATAGGAAATCCTACTTTACTTTAAAAAAAAAAAGTTTTGCATGTGTGTGTTTGGGAGGTGGGGGGATGGGGGGGTGGGAGATGTTGTGGTAGAACCGAATCGATGCCTGCAGAGATTCAGTCCTTGTCGTCGGTCAGTTGTAGATGAATGGCCAGTCAGGTTTGGGTGGAGGGAGGGACAAATTCACCAGGAGGCCTTGACCATGCAGGAAAAAAAGATATACAGTACTTATCACAGCCCCCCAGGGAGGCCAACTCCCATCCATTGCCCCCTGAAAAGCTTAATCTCGGCTCCATCTCCCCACCCTCCCTCCCCCACGATTCATTTCCTTTTTCAGCTATCGAATTCCTCAACTTCCCTTTGCAGGAGCGGGTGAGTGCATGACTGCAGAGTAACAAACATACAATACATACATACTATGTCCATTTGAACCCAGACATGTTGAGTACACAGAGGTTTTATGTTAGAAATGGTGAGTAGGGGCTCCCCCAGCATGTGGAAACTGACAGATGCTAAGTTGCATACTGTATGTTGAGCGATTTTTATATCTGGCATAATATGTGAGCATACCAGCAAACTGTAGACAGTGATTGGTTCATACCAACCAATCAGAATATTGGGAAAGCAGACAACTTTGTTGTCATTAATGTGGTTAATGCAAGATAGTATTGGCGATTCAGGGCTGAGCCAGGCTACAAAAAACAATCATTTGGCTAAAAACAGCAATACCAGTCATCACATACTGTAGTCAGCATATTTTCAGGCAAGTTTTCAGGCCAATGAGTCCCATATTCCCAGCATCTATTCCCTATTCTGACACTACTGTATTTTCTGAGAGAAAAAGATCACTATAAAGACATAGTCTGTCAAAGCTGAAGAGATCGGCTCTTGTCTGTGTAGCCTAATGTTTCCCTCCGGCAGAAAGTTCCCATGGATGTTTTTATTTATTTATTTATTTATAGTACTGTTTGACAAGACTGTCAGAGAAAAAAAATGCTTCAACTTCCAGCATTTTACTTTGCCGTTTGACAGTGAAGGACTGCAGGGTTTGCACACAGTGTATTTTTACACTGTCATGTCGTTTTTTTGGGCAGCAAATGTCTATTTTAGTTTTAGTCTCTTGAGCATTTTTTATTTGACTTTTGGTCACATTTTAGTCATGTGGAACATCAAACATCATGCGATTTTAGTCGACCAAATCTATAGTCGATCATTTATTTTCGATGTCTAAAATGCATATTGTCCGGCCTTGATACCGCGACAGCTGATTTGTTGCTTGTCAAAAAGATCTACATGGTCATCATGCCTCACGCTATAACACATTTTGAGCTTGTAGATCTGCTATTGTCCACACAGCAGTGTGCGGCGGGTCTCCACCAAGGTGGTGCTAGTGTGTGGGGGAGGAGGGGAGGCGTTTTAACCAATCACAGCGCAGCAGCGGGTCAAGGTTTGAATTAGTTTGAAAATAGCCTGGTCTAGCCCTCAATGATTTTGGCCTTGGGGGGGCGGGGTGTCGTGGGATCCACACGGCGGAAGTGCTGCCCTCTGATTTGATCTCACTAACGTGTCGTCATCTCCGGCCCCTCCCACGCCCGTCCACTGCTGTTCTACGTCACATCATTTAGAGCGACGCCCACCCCGGAAGGTTGACACGCCCCTCAAGGCCACTTTCCAACGCGCGTTAGTCCAGGCTTTCCGTTTTCGCGCAAGGCGGACGAAAATGAAAGCCTGGGTGTCGAGGCTAGTTTGAAAACAACTCCTGCTCTGTTTATAAACACTGGAAAAAGACTCTAAACCAGGGGTTTTCAACCTTTTTCATTCCAGGGCCTACTATTTATTCAGCATTTGAGCCACGGACCACCATTTCATGATATTTTAGCCACACAGACCCCAAAGCTAAAGATTTATTTTGCTTTTGTCCACAATTCCAGGCTGAATTTGGGAAACAAAACAGTCAACCATACAGATCAAAATGACCATTAATCTTCTACATGTGTGTGGACTTGGGCTAATTCACATGATGAGGTCCATTTGGAATGATGTTTACACTCTCAAAGAGTTACACCATGGTTAACCAATTTTCCATCATTTGCCTGGGGACCACCTGGAATCCTCTCGGGGACAACTGGTGGTCCCCGGACCACCTGTTGAAAACCACTGCTCTGAAGTGTTCTGTTTGTTGTCATAGCCTGTGAGAGAAAAGGGTTGTGTTGTCTTTATAAGGAAATCCAAAAACGTGTCATTAGAAGGGATAACTTTGACTTATTTCAGACCTGTAGTTTAACGATTAATATGATTTGCCTCTTGTATGCAGTATCTGCAGGTTCTCCCAGAGAAATATTAGCTCCAGGGTGTCAGGCGAAACGGCGAGCTGTCACTTCTCGCCTCTTGATGCTAAGCAGTCCAAACAGGGGAATGTCAGAGCAGCCCCATAAAAGTCGCCGGTCTGTGAAAGTGTCATTGTGACCAATACAAACCGCTGCTGTGTCTTCTTCTCCTTCATGACAGCAGCATTTCCACAGAGCAAAACAGCTAGGCCTAAAAGCTGTAGACTGAAGCTTAATGTCGATTAATATTAACTACTTCATATGTCACTAAAGTCAGAGCAGAACTCCCACCATGGGACATCAATGGACATCAATTAATACAGTTGACACCACTATATTAATGGCAAGTATTTCATACAGCATAACAAAAACTATCCCTGGCATGGAAAGTTGGTTAACCGGATGTAACTCTTTGAGAGCGTAAAAATGAAACCAAATGGACCCTTGTGGGTCCATTTGGGCTATCCAAATTTGGACTATCCAAATTAGCCCAAATCTGCAAAACTAGAGCATGTAGAAAATTAATGGTCATTTTGGTCTGTATGTTTAACTGTTTCGTGATCCAGCCTGGAATTGTGGACAAAAGCAATCTATAGCTTTGGGGTCTGTGGGGCTAAAATGTCATCAAACCGTGATCCGTGGCTCAAATTCTGAATGAATAGTGGGGCCTCGTATGAAAAAGGTTGAAAACCACTGCTGTAATGGCAGCCAAATGGCACACTGCAGCCTATACTACTGTGCATTGCACACGTTCTACATTTGTGTGCTGAAGATGCACAGTCTTGCCTGTGTGACACACAAACCTTAGCTGCCTGCTGCTGCTTGGCAGAGCAAAACCAACCACCACCATCCCATCCCATCCCATGATGCACTGCGGCCCGCCCGGGCTTATGTAACAGTGCTGTTTCTATTCTGGGCTATATACAGCTTACCTCACTGAGACGTAACAGCACTGTGCTGTGCTGTGCTGTGTTGTGCTGTGTGGTGCTGGCTGGCTGGCATGCACGGTCAGAGTCAAAAGCACAAGAGCTCTGGTGGTGGTGGTGGTGGCGAGGCGGGAAGCGTTGGCGAGTGAGGTGCTTCACGGCGCGCCGCACGGGACGGCCGCCGCCGCGATGCCCATGTTTGGGCATAGGAGGAAGTGGAGGAGGAGGAAGGGGTGTAGGTGTTTGAGATTGAGAATGAACGCCGCCTGCCACACGATAAAAAGTTTTCGGTTTCTTCTTCTGAAGCAAGCGAGATGCATTTTACTACATATTTTTCTCCATTTCTGTAGCTCACTTAATCATTGTTGGTAGAAAAGTAAATTAATCCACACAATGTAATTTGTATTGTTGAATTATTTCTAAAATATTAGGACCTCCTTCGTTCATTTTTGACTACTCGGGGCGGCTGTGGCTCAGGAGGTAGAGCAGGTCGGCCAATGATCCAGTGGTCGGCGGTTCGAATCCTGGCTCCTCCTGTCTACATGTCGAAGTGTCCTTGGGCAAGACACTGAACCCCACCTTGCCTCCAGTGGTTGCCACTTCTGGTGTGTGAATGTGGGAAGTGGGGATGCTGGCGTTGACTGTTCGCCGCTCTACTTCCCAATGTATGAATGAATGGACCATTGTAAAGCGCTTTGAGTATACACGTAGTGCATAGAAAAGCGCTATAAAAATGCAATCCATTATTATTATTATTATTACTCTACTCTACTACTACTTTTTGGTATAGTGATATGGTCAACAATGCAAATTACGTTTGTTTTTTGGATCAATGTGGCCTCCACAAAATGGCCGGAACTACTTCATATTTCACTAAAATCAGAGCAGAACTCCCACCATGGGACTCTGGACATCAATTAATACAGTTGACACCACTATATTAATGGCAAGTATTTCATACAGCATAACAAAAACTATCCCTTTAAAGGGGAATTCCACCCATTTTCAACATTTTAATATGTCATTAATATACCTTAGAGATGTTGTGTGAACATGATAAAAAGGTCCCCCCCATTCTGTGTTTCCAAGAGATGGAGGTCTAAAGAAATTGATGATGTCATAGCGGTTAATCCATTTACATGGTGAAATACATATTGAGGATGTCATCAAGATGAATTTCACCATGTTAATGAATTTCTTTAGACCTCCATTTCTTGGAAACACAGAATGGGGGGGGGGGGGGGGGGGGGGCTTTTTATCATGTTCACACAACATCTCTAAGGTAAAGTTACTGTGTTTTAGTGGGTGAGTTAGTAGTTACACACTACGTTTTGATGTCAGTTAAAAAAAAGGAAATGTCATGTAAACTAGTTATATGACATTAGTAGTTAGTAGTTACTTTCATAATTTAGTAACAAGTAAAGCAGTATTCTTCATAGTAACCATAACTACTTACTTATTCCTTACTTCAAAGTAACTTCCCCAACACTGCACATGACAGAATAACGGCAGACCATAACTCCTTCCGTCCGTCCAGACCCCTCCTCTCTTAATTCCCATCTGTCATCATCACCCTTCCCTTCCCCCTCTTAATCCCCCTTACTGACCAAATGCCCGGTTCGTCATTAATGGATGCATGCCTGAGTCCTGTAGGCCTACTGTATTTTCTTAGAAAAGCTCTGTTGGGGGAGCTTAGAGAAATGGAAGACTGGAGATATTTATGGTCAGTTCTGGTTGAGGTTAAAAAAGATTGCTATTATGACCTCACTTTGCCCGCCAAAACCTACAAGTGGTTATTATAATACAAAAGTAAACAATTATGAATTCCAAGTATGATAGCTTGCCAAGCCAAATGCGAGTAGACACACTCTCAGAGCAAGTGAACTGTTAGCTCAGCAGACTACTACATTTGTTCGCCAAATTCAGCTGAACCAGTCATCAGTTCGGGCCAGCTTCCATGTTGCTCAACTGATGGCAAGCTTATAATATATTTCCTGATCTCAAAAAGGGTTATTAATATTTGGTTATGTGTGGCTTTCTAGAAAACAATAAATGTTTACATTTAGGCACGCATGCGATCGTCACACTTTCTGTCTGACCCTGGCCCCCCATCAGAGAGGGGAAAAGCTATGTGGCCCTCACTGGAAAAAAAAAGTTTGGGGAGCCCTGCTCTACAGGAACTCTGTAGTCACCATAAATAGCCAGTCCACAAGCTCATAATGCTCGCACGTTGTGAGATTTCAATTTTCACCTATCATGACATGCTCAGAATAGGGACAGAAGAGGTTCATGTGATTATACACTATACTCACACAACAATGTATACATAGAAAGACATATGTGATACTGATAATAACTCATTGGAATGCTGCTCAGCTGCTGTACATGCTTAGTGTGGCCTTAAAGAGATGTGAGATGTTTCTTAAATGAAATTTCCATTCCAAGCTGATTGAAGTTGAATTTCTGGGCGTTCTATATATAACCTGATTCGTATAACTCTATTAGATAGGCCTCGGTATAATGGTGATTGTGAATGCAGTGAGCCCTTAAAGGGATAGTTCAGATTTTTGGAAGTTAAGTTGTATGAAATACTGTCCATTAATACAGTGGTGTCAACTGTATTAATTGAATGCCATAGTTTGCCCATACTTTTTGGGCGTAGTGATATGGGCACAAAAAACATAGTTCCCTGCCACACAGGCAGAATGTGTCACTGTCTGTGTGTCTTTGTCTGTATGTGTGACACACACTTTATTTGGGTGTGCAGAACCCCAGAAGTCCACAAAGCTGGTGTTGGGCATGCGTTGCATTTTGACCTCAAACACAGGAGCTTTTTGACCTTGTGAAGAACACATGAGCATTTTCCTCCTTGGGAAGTTTGAAACCTATAGAATCCAGCAGCAGCAGGCTAAGGGTAAGGTCACGCCAACATGGGGGCAATTATTAACATGTTTACATTTGCAACGGACACACTATAGGCTACAGTTCCAGCCAAAACAGGCAGAGCTGCAAGTTCTTGCTTGTCAGGACTAGACAGTGCTATGGTAACCATAGGCCCCCCGGCGGGGGAAAGGTCTGAGCGGTTCCCTTGGCTCCTCTTCCTCACGTGACATGACTTTGTTTGCTCACTGCACTGATGCAAACCCTAGTAAGTCTGAACGGACTCTTCATCATGGCTCTTTATTTCCATTATGAGGTATTGCATCATTTTGAAATACAGAGCTGTACTATATACTGTAGCTGCAGTAGAGCAGTGGTTCCTAAAGTGGGGTCTCAGGGTAGCCTGGTTCAGACCCATCGATGTACTCTCTTGCTGTCTCTTGGTCTGGGTTTCTATTGTCAACCTCTAATTTCCTTCGGTAACAAGATGTATTTAACCAATTTAACCAATCAGAGTCAGCAAATCTCAACAGACGCAGCTGATTGGCCAGCAGCCCCGTCAGTTACAGTGTCAAACAGCAAACATAGCGGCTACTAGGGCATTAACTAAATATTCAACTAGTCGATTATTCGACTAGTCGATTATTTGACTAGCAAAACACTATTCGACTATTAATTCACTATTCGTTATTCGGTAATAATTATTTTTGATATATATTTTTCAATTTTCTGCAGCAGGCATTGTGGATGTGTGCTGTGGTATTGGTAGTAATTGTAGGTTGATTGCTCATTTCTCATGTCATAATTGTAACTGAGTTACAGCAGTGTAATAGGCATGTGTTTTTTCAATGGGAAGTCCAAAATCACACATTTTATTGGCGAAAAAACAAGTATATATATCACTATAGACTAGTCGACAACTATTCGACTACCAAAGTATTCGATTCGACTAGCAAAAAACGTATTTGGTTAATGCCCTAGCGGCTACAACTGCGGTCAATCACAGACATATCTGTCCATTAAACCGACCTATGATAAATAGTTTCGTTGGGTTATATCATCATATTATATCATCTTCACACATATTTCACTGCTTTTGTTCACATGCTAGCAGCACTCGTAGGTTGTGTTTGTTCCGTTGGCATATAATGGAGATCTCTGTATGTATGATCAAGACCATCTCTAGTCAAGTTGATGGGGAAAATGTAATGCACCATTAATTTAATGATTAATTAACAGTTGGTTCATTTGAAAAAAGGGCTTTGTTAGTCTCTTCCTAATATTATTATTAAGTCGGAGTGATTGGTGCAGTCAGTGAGGAGTTTCAGACATTCATTCTTTCATTCAATCGTTGAGACATTTCCTTAGTTATGGTATAGGTTGTCAATGGTATTTCTAAAAACTAACATAATTGAAAAAAAAAAACAGCCATACGCATATATGCACAACTGTCAACTACAGTATATGTATTGTACACAATACATTTCCTATAGGAGATCCATCATTAAACCAATGCCATGTCCAAAAATGGAGTCCCATGCTGTCCTTTCCTATGGATGCTCAAATATGGAGCACAGGCTCTGACATCACAGATCCTGTCTGCTCGTCAGAGTGTTTGATGACAGAGCGTGACATCACCCACACAGAAACGTCTGCTCTATATAAGAGGGCAACGTGCGATCAGATCCTCACAAGTTCAGACATCAACGAATCGTCAGCTCAACGGCCAGACATTCCACAGAAGAGCAATAATGTTGAAAGTTTTGGGCGCGGCAGCAGTGACCACCGGGGTGCTGGTGATCACCTACCACGCAAATGAGAAGATTGACGAGAGCCTGCACACTTTCAGGGAGCTGGGGCAGCGCGTGGCATCCCTGGAGGAGAGCAACAAAGCCTTACTAAAGAAGAACACGGAGGTCCTGGGTGCAATCGGTGAGCTGGGGCAGCGCGTGGTCACCCTTGAGGGGAACAAGGAGGCCCTGGATGCGATCTGTAAGCTGGGACAGCGTGTGACCTCCTTGGAGAAGAACAAGCAGGCCCTGGACTTAGTCAGTGAGCTGGGGCAGCGTGTGGCAACCCTGGAGAAGAACAAGGAGGACCTGGTCAGTGAGTTGGGGCAGCGCATGGCAACCCTGGAGAAGAACAAGGAGGCCCTGGACCTGGTCAGTGAGTTGGGGCAGCGCATGGCAACCCTGGAGAAGAACAAGGAGGACCTGGACCTGGTCAGTGAGCTGGGGCAGCGCATGGCAACCCTGGAGAAGAACAAGGAGGCCCTGGACCTGGTCAGTGAGCTGGGGCAGCGCATGGCAACCCTGGAGAAGAACAAGGAGGCCCTGGACCTGGTCAGTGAGTTGGGGCAGCGCATGGCAACCCTGGAGAAGAACAAGGAGGCCCTGGACCTGGTCAGTGAACTGGGGCAGCGCGTGGCCTCCCTCGAGGAGAACGATGCCCTGGATGCGGTCAGTGAAGCTCTGGGCGCATTCAATGAAATGGAGAAGCGTGTGACCTCCCTGGAGAAGGACAAGGAGGCCCTGAACGCAGTCAATGAGCTGGAGCAGCGTGTGGCAACCCTGGAGGTAAAGACACACAGATATATTATACTCTAGGTCGTGCATTCGGAGGAAACCTTGAGGCGAAATGGTCATAAGTGGCTAAAGGTGGTATTGCATTTTTTTGAGCAGCAGTAGGCGTTGGAAGTGTTCAGGGAGCTGGGGCAGTGTGTGACCTCCCTGGAGAAGAACAAGGAGGCCCTGAACGCAGTCAGTGAGCTGGAGCAGCGCTTGTCGACCCTGAAGGTGAAGACGCAGATATATATTATACTCTACAGCATGCACTCGGAGGAAACTTTGAGGCGAAATGGCCATAGTGCATCGCATCCCTGGAGAAGAACAAGGAGGCCCCACTACTACTTTATTACTACTTTGTTACAAAAAACAACAGACAAATTCAATTATTTTCAAGGTCAAGATCAGTTGTTTTGTGCTCCTTGCTCCTTCACAAAACAGAGGGGGGGAAAAGAGCAATTACACAATATCCAGTCTAATGACTTATATACTATAACTACTATAAGGAAATTACATACTATAAGGAAATGTCTGAATGAATGAATGTCTAAATGTCTGAAACGCCGTAATTCCTCATTGACGGCACTAATCACTCTTTTCACACGGTTATTGACCATAATATTAGAAAGAGACTAACAAAGCCCTTTTTTCAAATGAACCAATTGTTAATTAATCATTAAAACCATTAAAAAGATCGTTGAAAACTAGTTCAGTTCTTTGTGGTTCTTAGTCCACAAGCCAGAGCTCCAAAATTTAGAATGTTTACATTGTGCAGAAACCTAACAAATCTAAAATGAAACGGTACAGTATAGGTCACTCGCTTCTCAATGACTGCAGATAGCTGCGGCTTTCTGCGCGGCAATGCGATCGGGGCCGGGATATGTTTAGGTGTTGAACAAGCAGGCAGCACGCAGTGGATGCACCGAACGGCCTTGACTTTCGCTAATCAGGTCTCAGGAGGAGTCCTCCACTCACGCTGACCTGCATAATTAGCCCCTAGTATATGGGTTACCGGGACGAGAGAGTTAACCCCGTCACTCCTTGTGTCTAATTGTGTCCAGGACTGTCACTACTAGCACACATTGTCCAGCAGCCCATCGGCTCAGCCGCAAGTGAGATGCAGCGTAGTCTGACGTCGGTCAGCTAATCCAGCTTTGATGTTCCCAAAAATAACCGCTCTGGGACGTGATGTTTTGCTTTTGTTACTTATGGCGTTCTGTTACTCACGCCGGACCGAATCAGCGCAATCAAGAGACAGAATAGCAAGTGTCGCTTTTCAGGAAACAGATCCGGCGAGGTTATTCTTTAGACACTCGCTTTTGTTAATGCTTCTCAGTGGATTTGGTGTTTGCCAAACCCACACAGACTGATCGTAACATTTTGTCTCACAATTCCATGCTTTTGGCAAAAATGTTGATCAAAATAACTTGGTACAAGATGGGGAGGGACCCGTTATACCCATAGCCCGGGCTCCATTTGGTTTCATTTTAAATACTCCATTCCATCCCCATCACTACCGCCGCGGCTGTCACATGGATAATGCATTTCTTTGTGTTAAAGGGGAGCTGACAGGCCTCTTCATTTGTAGATATGTTGCTGCTAGGGCCACAGAGACGGCTAGAGGAGAGTGAAAGTTCGTTGTCATGTATTAAGTCCCTATAGTGGAATGCACTTCCCACTGCAGTCAGAACTGCAGACTCGCTCCCAATCTTCCAAACGCAGAAAACGTGCCTCCATCTTGGCTCATAGCACTTGCCCCAGCCTTGACCTCCTACAGGAGTATCCAAAGGCTCAACTTATGTATCTTGTTTCCCATTTACAGTATGCAGACTTAGATAGCAGTGTATGTAGACTTATACCATTTCTTGTAAAAACAGCACTATAGTGCTTGTATGCACAGTTTAACACTTTAAGCTGCCATCACTATTCAGAACCATTAAATCAGCATGCTGCAATTTTATCCATCCAGACTGAGTTTTAAAGGCTGTGTTGTGTAGTAGGTTAGGTTACGCATGTCCCTTAATGGCACCCACTCAGACTCACACAAAACATTTAATATGTTATATATTATATTTACAATATACTGTAATTCTCGGGCTAGTGGAAGCACTCCTATTCCATGTTACACACAACTACAACATGTAGTAGTATAAAAGAATGTATTTTCCATGCAGGAGGACACATGATTATGCAGAGAGATTATGTGAGGTATTATGACTGATCCTCTCGTGCAGTTGGCCTCAGTGCCCAGGCAGTGACCCATACTAACCCCATGTCTCTCTCTCTCTCTCTCTCTCTCTCTCTCTCTCTCTCTCTCTCTCTCTCTCTCTCTCTCTCTCTCTGTCTCTCTCCAGACCTCAGTGATCAGCTGCTGGAGGTGGTGGGTCTGGAGGGTGCCATAGAGATGGGTCAGATCTACACAGGGCTGAAAAGTGCCGGCCGCAGGCTGGCCCAGTGTGCCAGCGTAACCATCAGGTTTGGCTTCCTCAGATTATACATCTCCCACCATCACCGCTTGTCTGTCTGTTGGCCTCTGGCAGCCAACAATATATATATATATATATATATATATATATAATATATATATATATATATATATATATATATATATAATATATATATATATATATATATATATATATATATATATACATACACACACCTACTACACACACCTGTTACTCTGGCTGTGTTTCTCGCCCATTGATCCACAGTGAACCAGTTAGTAAGTTAGAGGAGCATTTTCAAAGTAGGCAATAGATTCACGTTCGAGTCTCTCTCTCTCTCTGTCTCTCTCTCTCTCACCTGTTCAGTGAGCTGCCCTTTAATATATTTTTCTAGAGCTAGCTAGAGTGAAAGAGTATTCATCGCAGGCATTCTCCCATACTGTGTTTCCCTACGCATGAAAGGCCTAAACTAACTTTGCATCTGCATGCGTGCGTGTGTGTGCGTGCATCTCTGCGTGTGCACGACTGTGCAGTGCAAGTTTGTGTTGGGCAAGCTTATACAGTGTGTGTGTGTGTGTGTGTGTGTGTGTGTGTGTGTGTGTGTGTGTGTGTGTGTGTGTGTGTGTGTGTGTGTGTGTGTGTGTGTGTGTGTGTGTGTGTGTGTGTGTACAGTGGGTCTGTGAGTTTATAGAGGGAGGGGTGGCAGTGCTGTCTGGGAGCGGGTCTCATGGGAACAAAGTGTGCACTGTTTGACTCGCCGGTCCCTGGACGGTGTGAACGGACCCTTTCCATGCCTCGTAGTGTGCGTGTGATCTGCCCCCCCACCCACACACACACATACACCTCACCAGGGGCGGATTGGCCATCTGGAGTACAGGGAGTTTTCCCGGTGGCCTGCGCCACCTAGTGGCCTGGACAAGATCCAAAATGCACGAGTGGCACTTCCAAAATGCACTAGAATGTGCTAGATGCTCACCTGGAACATACAGATCAAAATGACCATTAATCTTCTACATTCTCTAGTTGTGAAGACTAAGTTGGGCTAATTCACATGATGAATATTTTAACTCTTGAGGGTGTAAAAATGAAACCAAATGGACCCGCAATTGTCCATTTGGTTTCATTTTTACGCTCTCAAAGAGTTACATCTGGTTAACCAGCTGCCCCCACCAGGGTGGCCTGGCAAAGGCAAAATTGTCCCGGTGGGAAAATATGTGCCAATCCGCCCCTGCACCTCACCCCACCCTTATTCTAACCCTCCCCTAACCTAACAGCACATCTCTTCACTGTAACCCAACCCCATATCATATACAGGACATCCAGACCGCTGCCCATGCAGATTGACGGAGAGCCCTGGATGCAGCCCCCCTGTGCGGTAAGAGACTGCATCCGCATTTGTTTTTATTGTGTTTTTGTTTTTGTTTTTTTAAAGGTATAGTAAGTGATTTCACTTTATTCAAATTAGTTATGTTTTTCTTGTTGTTTGGCTAATCCTACTATCAATCCTTGTTTTTGGCTCCCTACTACAGAGAGTGGTGCCCATATAAGGAGTTCCTCCCTGTCCACAGGGGGCCCCTGGGGGCATAAAACCCTAGTTTAAGTTTGGGCTTTGGGATGAAAGCCTCTCCTCCAATCAGGATGAGAGAGGCCTTCCTCCAATCAGGATTGAGTGGGGGTGGGCCTTGGTGTATTATACTGGGGGACCGGAGGGTTTTCCAAATCACCCAAATAACTTACTATACCTTTAAGCCAAAGGGAAAAAGAACACATACACACATAATTAAAATGACACGTATGATCTGCATTCAAACAATCTTTACAAAACAAAGTATACAATCATTTACAATCATTTATTCAATCCATCAGACACATTTACACTTCACTTCAGCTTCACTTCAGTTTGTGCAACAACAACCACTTCTCCCAACCAAGGTATACTTTCATGTCCTCCATATTGTCTACCAGGTTTCACCATTGTTTTTAATTTGGAATATCCGCCCTGAGCCAGTTCGTAGTGAATGCCTTTTTCCCATCAATTAAGACTTTAACAATCTTTACCAAGTATTGGTTTACTACTGGTTGAAACGATTCTTCCATGTGATCCATATATAACACCAGACAGCATCTAGGAACATCATACCCCAAAACAATTCCATATTCTGACATTGTGTAGAATTATTGTAACATACTGTAACTCGCACTTTAGACTGAAATGAAAAGGATCATTCTTTTATTGCGTTGTCATCATTGTTGTTGCGTTCATTTGTTGCTTTTCTCTTTTATAGGTCCGGATCACACGCAAGAACCAGGTGCCCATGTTACTGGGACCACCACAGAAGACGCCCTTCTTTTTCTTCAAGAAGCGTAACAGGAGCCGCGACTAGCAGGCCACACAGCACCCTCTACACAACACCCACAAACACACACACTTAACATGCATTGCACACACACACACACACACACACACACACAAACTAAAACTCTCTAAAGATGACTGTTCCTTGGGGCCGTGGGTGAAGGTGAAGGGGGGTTTTGGGGTTTCATTTAACAGGAAGACGACAATGAGGAGAACATTCCAAAGGTCAGTATAGACAAAAAATGGACCAACAAGCCCACTAAATGGACCTGAAATATGCCCACCGCCCCACCACCACTACTCCCATTCCTGAAACGAAAGACTCTCTGCATATCGACCTTTTTCCTGTGTATCCACCATCTTGTATTCACTCTGTCTGGACCACGGTCCCAGTTAACACAAAGCTCGCCAAGATTAATGCATTCATGAATCGTGCATTGCCAAGGTTTTTTCCCCCTTTCAACACGTATTTTGAGGAGCCAAATATCCGTAAACCCAGATGTTACTACGGTGATGTAATGGTGTGTCTGGTGTCTTGGACCGTTATCGTTCTTCAGAAAACATTCTGGCCCCAAAAGTCATTGTGCCAAATTCGGAGATGCAGGCCTTTCAAAGCAGCCCACGGAGTGCAAGGGAATACACGTGCATGTCAAAAATGGCCATATTTTGCCAAACTAACAAACTAACAAAGTACAACTTTTTCAAAAAGTTCCCGGTCCACTCTTGAGCCCAAACATCACTAGAGATGTCCCAATACAAATATTTATGTTGAGTAACCACCACTTATTGTACCCCCTTTATCCCTCATTGATGCAGATCGATCACCGACCTACACCTCATTTATGCTTGTAGATTGGCTGTTTTGGGTGATTTGTTGCAGGGTCAGATGGATTAGTTTTGGTACTCGGGTCACCAACTCAGTGACCTTGTGGTTAGAGTGTGTATCTGAAATTGGGAGGCCGGGGTTCGATTCCTGGCCAGGTCATACCAAAGACTGTAAAAATGGTACCTGATGCTTGGCACTCGGCACCAAGAGTTGGATTGGGTGTCCCTGCGACACACTACTGTCATGTCCAGGGTGTGTACTACATCAAGCTGCCTCACGCTACAGAAATAGGCGATATACTCCTGGCCCATGGGTTCTGTTACCGAGTATTCCGTACCTGAGGGTGGTATCGGCACTGATAACCCCATACTAGTATCGTTAACTGAACAACTCTAAACATCACACCCTCAGCTCAGTGTCGACAAGGAGGGTACACAGGGGTTACAAGGAGAGAAAAAAATCAAGTCCGAGAGACAGAAAGTAGGTTATAAGGTGAGATGCTGAAAGGAGGACTTGAAATGGAGGTTGTGTGTGATTCCCCATCTCTCAGAAACCTGCATGAATAATGGAGCAGAGTACATGTAAGAGCTGCTCCGCTCTACATAGGGTTCCCCACAGACCAAATAAAGTACAGCACGGTTTGAGGTAGAGGAGAGGAGGAAGATGGCCTCATTTATTATTGAAACGTTTCATTTTACACAATGGTAGTAGTAGTAGTAGTAGTAGTAGTAATAGAGGCATACCCGTGGCCTTGGATCTTTCATTGACAGTAAAACGGTAAAAGCCAGTGTAGCCGTGGCCCATTCAATGAGCCCTTCACCAAGTCCCTCCCCAGTCCAGCCTTATCCAATAGGCACTTTAGCAGAGGAAAGCTTGACCAGGAAAGCCATTTGGATTGGCTTTGGACAGTGACTAAACCCGGCCACAAAGGGTGCGGTTTTAAGAAGGACTCATTGTGAGCGGGCCACAGCTCAATTGTGGTTGCTATTCCTGCACAACTGTATTTCAAATAAAGTAATACAAGTAAATTCATGTCAATAAATAGTCTGGCAAAACCAAGTAAATGAAGTATATTCACATGCACGCAACTTTCAGGGTGTGACTTGTGTGTGATTGACAACGTGTTGTTTCTCATTGTTTTGTGAAATTTCAATTAGGCATTAATTTAGAAAGGCAATCATTTTCATTGCCTAATAATAACATACCATACCTTTACTAGTTTGTCCAAACAATGCCATTTTCTCTTTTTATTACTTGTATCCAAGTACTGTGATTGGTTTGCGGGCGGTCATCGACCAATTGCCTAATTTAATTGATGATGTAATGGTGACCTAAGAAGAGACCTTTATAAGTATTGCCATGAGTATTATTTCCTGGAGGTGTCGGGGGTACTTGCTCTCTGGTCGCTCGCTCTGCTCGTGCACAGGCTTGTGTGCAATGTGCAATTTGGCACTCTACTGAGTGCAGTTCTACTTAAGAAATAAACATGTGAGGGTACCTATAGGGGAAACGGGGAGAACATGCAAACTACACACAGAAAGGCCCTTTCGCCAAACCCTGCCTTATGGGCACTGATGATACGGAGGAGCAGACACGCCACCAGCACCCGCAGCATCCCTAGTGGGAATCGTAAATTTGTTTACTTATTTATATTAATGGAACCGGACCAGCCTGAAAAATGGCATATCGGCACCATTCTCGAAGGGTCTCGATTGTTGTTTTCTTCGGGCGCGTATACCAAAAGAAATGTCTTGTCCAGATTGAATCGACGATGACAGCTCCTGTCACCAGACTGCCACCAAACGCCAGATGTCCGAACCCCCCCTACCCAGAGGACACTGGTTAGTGTGAGGTTATTAGGGATTGTAATGAATCCCCTCTGGGGTGTATACCAACAACGACCCCCCCCATGGGGGTTTTATTTACCAGAGTGCCGACAGGGGGGCAATCTAAAATTACCCCACCTCTATTTCAAGGGGGAGAGGATCTATCGGTCAGTCACTCCTGTGAAACCCTATGCTCTAATTATAGTGTCAAAACATCAACCCGCCAATGTCAAGGGTGTTTTGCAGGGCCAATGTCAAGGGTGTTTTGCAGGGACTTGTGAAAACACCGGGGCACATCACAACTTTGTAAAATGCTGGGCATGTTTTATTTTCATTGTATTTCACTTGTGATTTTTTTATGCTTTAATGGGGAGTGTAAGCGTTATTATTTTGTTAAAGGTAGTAGAGCCTCTATAGACAACATTTAAAGGTAATAGAGGCACCTCCACTGCAGTGCTGCGTCACATCATTTAGAGCAACGCCCACCCCGAAAGGTTGACGCCCACTTCTAGGCCACCGTGGCTAACGAATTACTCCGGGGTTTCCGTTTTCACGCAACGTGGACAAAAATGAAACCCTGGGTGTTGAGGCTAGATGAACGTCAAGATAAACATTGGAACCAAAGTACAGGCAGAGGAATGTGAATGTGTCACCCCAGCACAATTATATATTGTCTGCTTCGAGGGAAACAAGGCAATCTAATGAATTTACATAGATTTTGAATTTAGGATTAAATGTTGTCTATACTATCTTTAATGTTTTTGTTGCTCAAAAATCCAGACTTCACCAAACGACAATATGGTACTACAGCGAAGGAAGTGGAAGGGTCTTCGTCTTTTAACCGTAAAATGCATATAGAAGGATTCATACAAATACTAGCATGTTGATGTCGCCGATGCCTGTCACTGCAGAGACAGTATGCTTACCGGTAGTTTAGTATACTCACAAGGGCCGTGTCAGACATGAGCATATTACTGTCAATAGCGCAATTACATGTGCGGAAAGTATTTGTATATTTATATATACCGGGAAGTAGGTGTAGTAGGGCACATATAGAAATGAATGTGATTTTTAATATTATGTAATTGTCATCGGTGTGGACTTAGCTTAGGGGAGGAGTACAGATCAGTATTCTTGCCATACATGGGTTGCCATTATCAATAAATGGCTTAGAATGGAGCTGTTGCAGCAATCCTTCGAAGGCAGTATTTTTTTAACCCGCACAATCTAATTCAGAGATCTAATAAAACATATTTTCTTTTTTTGCAGTCAGGTTTTGACCTGATCAGTTCAGGTTTGTTCTTTCCTTTTTCTGTTAAATCGATATTTTTTCAAGACTTGGCGAGAATAAGTGGTGAGGAGGACAGGGGAAGAGGGCGCCCCCTTGAGGTGTGGACACATTTGTGGCACTGCAGCTGAAATGGCTTGGAATAACATCCTGAGAGAGGATGGAAATGAGTGATCTGAGTGGTTGTTTAGGATTCAGTCGGTATAAAGAGGTATTAAAGGGCAGCATTTATATAATAGATTGGATTTCAAATTCATGGTGGGGCCCCTTTAAGCTTTGAAACAGAATCCAGAAAGACCTTGGAGTAAGATAATCAAATGATAAATACATTTTATTGTGCGTGGTTCTATCTAATCCCTTATTTCGATTTTTTTATTTTTTATTATTATTATTATTTTTTTGGGGGGGGGGGGTCTGCCTTATTTCTCCATGCTGAAATGTTTATGAAATGTACATTCATGTACAAGAACAGCAGGACAGAGTATATAACGGTTGTGGACAAAAGTTGTTGTTCTACAAACCCTGGTTACCCTTTAAAGCAGTCACCACTCTCACACCCAGGCATAGACTGATTTAGAAATGATGGGCCCCTGGCCCACCGCCAGCCTCTTAGCGATCACGCGGACACTCAAGCTCAGGGGCCCCCCTAGGTCAGGGGCCCCTGGGCCTGGGCCCAACGTGCCTGTTGGATAAACCTCCCCTGCACCCAGGCCACCATTAAAACGCAAATGTATGTTTTTTTTTTTTTTTTTTACCATATACTAAAGAAAAACATCAATCCAGAAGATTGGGTTGAACTTCTTCAGGTCATTTTTCCACTGCAGTTTTCAACTGTTCTTGATTTTTTGTTACTTGCGCGAGCAGATCAGTTCACGGTTTTCGACCGTCAGTCGTACCTCGAAGTGTGCTGATTGGCGTGTCAGGTGATGAGTATCTCCTTAAAGGGGAATTCCACCCTTTGTCAACATTTTTCTCAGCGTACAAATGGAGCCAAATGAACCCTAACGGGTCTATTTGGTTCCATTTGTAGGCCTACACTCTCAGAAAAAATAAGGTCCTAAAAGAAAAACGAAACATTAACATGGTGAATCACAACTTGGTGATCAAGTTGTGTTTCACCATGTTACTGTTTTTTTTTTTTTTTTCAGACCTCCATTTCTAGGAAACACAGAATGGGGGAAATTTTAACATGTCCACAC
Organism: Benthosema pterotum; assembly: GCA_039105355.1. Classification (NCBI taxonomy): domain Eukaryota; kingdom Metazoa; phylum Chordata; class Actinopteri; order Myctophiformes; family Myctophidae; genus Benthosema; species Benthosema pterotum. The sequence goes on along the minus strand of CM076978.1, from coordinate 30,421,542 downwards.
AACATCTCTATGGATTAATGACATAGTAAAATGTTGAACATACCTGTAGGTGGAATACCCCTTCAAGAGATCTCTATAAGAATCTCTGGTCGCTCGCTCTGCTTGCACACAGGTAGGCCATGGTGGCTTACTTGTGCGCAAAGTGCAAGTCTCTTTTGGTCTCTGTTTTTGGTCTTGTTTGCTCTTATGACAATATATGTAATGTAAATGAATAACACATGGTGGTAAAAAACCTTTATACTCCACAGATAATGTGCTGTATAGTATATACCGCAGTGTAGAGACTGTTCCAATACAGCCTTATTGGAGCTTTGCTTGTAGCTGAAGTCGAAACCTCCATATATGGAGCCTGGCGGCAACGAGTGCATGTTTACAGTTACTTTTCATTTAATGAAAGAATGGTTTTACAAAAAAAGTTATATTATTATGATGATTATTATTAGAAGTGTACATATTTGTTTATAATATTTTATCTGATGTTATCTAACTCACACCACCGCATGCCTGCCAGTAATGGCCGCAAACCCCCCTTGTATCCCCCTGTCACCTCTGTGGATCGAACATTTTTCTTTGCTTTAAAAAAGGTCAAGAATTTATCTGCTATATCGATGTGTTGTGATTTTCTTTTCTTTTTTTGAGGGGGTGGGGTGAGCATGTTTTTAACGACGATACTGTGCAAAGATAAAGGCGGCCAACGATGTGAACCGTCCCTGCATTAAAAAAAAAGAAATGAAATCCCTGGAGGAGGTATATGTGTCATCATAAGAGTATCTATAGATTTATTGTGGGACATAAACGCCCACACACACAGCCTGAGTCGATGTGTGTCACAATTCATGCTATAACGTGTCCCTTGAAGTAATCAATAGCCTTAACAAAAGGAATGGACTCACACTGAACTTCAGTGGGTTTTTCTGTGGTGTGGAGTTTTCGGTGGGGTTTGGAAGGCTTTTGAGCTGCAATCAAAACAGGCAAAACGTTGGAAACGATGACATGAAAATCTACTGGATGTATTGTTTTTTTGTGCAATTAGAAAACCTGAAAAAAGAAATGTCACAATCCGCCACAATCCCTTTAACTTGTTGAGTGGGGAAAATGTACACAAAATTCATGCTGTTGAATGAAAAATTAAATCAGATTTATCAACTTCAAAATGAATTTAATCATGATTAATCACCATTTGAACAATTTCCAAAATATGCCATGTTTTCCTAGGCGGGATTTGAACATTTATTTTTTCATAATATTTATCAAAACACAATAGGTGATCTACAAGCTTCCAATGTTTGGCCCTCACGCTATACACACAGCTATATGACTCCGTAAAAAACGTGATTTTTTTTTTCAACGAGTTATTGCATTCATTTTTTAAATCATATTAGTCTCTTGATTAATCTGATTAAAATTTGCATTCATTAAATTAATTAATGCCACAATCTCGTTGTTTTCGACAGCCTTAATTGATACATGAACGCCTGAGGATTTTACTGTTTCATTTCAATGACCTCCACATTTACAAGCATCAGGCCATACAGTACGGACCCGCCCGTTTAGTGTTTCTATCTCTGGTAAGCCCCGATTTATGTTGTCAAATCGATGTTGATTTGACGGCGTACAGGCAGGTCCGTTCGGAATGGGTTCCATTTGTACACGCTCAAAGTTCCAGACCCATAAGGGTACCATGTGATTCCAAACTAAAGGTTTGCTGGAGAGCTACGGCTCATGAACTCCTTGGGGTCCCATGCTGGGCCACACTTTGGGAACCACTGGTTTAGTGGTAGACTACACTTAGCTCTGGTCCATAGCTCCACTTCTGGGGTTCTGCCTTGCAGTGGAGCTCTGTGAATGACAATGTAATCTCTCGGATGAACCTCCGACCAGCCTCTCTTCTGGAGTAGAAGTATAAAGAAACACGCTTTGTGTTATTAGAAATCCTACTTTCCTGAGTGGAATTACTCTGAGCACCCCACCACATGGATAAAATGGACCTTTTGGTCCATAATCATAGAATCAGTAGAGCTATGGACCGGAGCTAGACTACACTGTCTAGCTCCGTCCCCAGAGCATGTTTCAAGTGCCCTTAGTTCAGTGGACTAAAAAACTGAAAAAAAAAAAAAAAAAAAATACATCAGATTAAATGAAACATTACTGTTATACAATTTGCAGTACTTTCGATTGAGTTTCCTACAACCACTGCACATGTCCCAAACTGCAAATCCCTCTCACATTAATTAGCAGGCCACATCCATTAATCAACATAATAATGATAATGAAGAGATGGCCATGCAGGCTCCATCTGTCCCCCGCGTTTAACTCATTGACCGCGATCGGATCTTCTTTGTTTCCTCTCCATTGCCGCGGCTCAAACCAGTTCGATCGGTAAAAAAGCCCTTATTTTGAAGCTCAGATCTCCTAAACAGGATGTGCTGTTTCTGTTATGCTGTGTCTGTTGTCTTGCCTAATCGATCATCTGGCGATGTACCCAAAAACATCCGGTTCACAAGTCAGGAAGAGCTGTGTAGCCCTGGCTGCTTAACCCATGTGCCAGCGACATTGAGGGGGCAAACCGGAGGAGAGCCGTTTGAATGCATTGGGTTGAATGCATGTCAATGGGACGGAAAAAAAAAAGTTGTCCCCAATTCTGTCCCAAATGAAAGTCAGCAACGGGATGATCATCAGACGATGCGCACGGACTAATAGTTGGATTAAAGAATGAAATCTACATCTCGTCGTGATACGAGCCGTCGTCGTGACCGGCGGGGGTATTCTAACGGGATGTCCACGAGCAGCGCGTGGACGGCAGAAAAACTATTAACCACCGCTACCCTCCCGAATCCCGACCTTGGTAAGGTCGGGTAAGTCCTGAATCCATGCTGTCCTATTCTCAAGCCCCCAGGACAGATCGAGTGACATCAGAGTAGGCGGCAGGCAGGCACATCCCTAGCTGGTCCCAATGTGTTGTCAACGTTATCCCACATGCATGTTATCCAATCATCCAAGATATAGAATTCACACAGAGGCTATTTCCGTTCGTATCAACAGGGCGTTACGTGGGAAGTGGCTGGTTTATTAAGACACATCAACAACAGTATTTTTTGAAGGGGGCCATGCTGCACATAAATATAACGCGATATTCAGGGAGATTATTCTATAAAAAATAATCAAATACGATGCCTAACTGAGAAAGGCGAATCAGATGGCTTGCATAGAGTAGGACTTTTAATAGGGGTGTAACAATACAACAGCGCTACGATGCGCATCACGATACATGGTTGGTGATACGATATACTGTACCTGTACATGGACCATAATGGGTCATTCTGGCGATCTGATACAATTCAGTGATTTGAAATCGATATAGTAACTATTTAAAATACATTGACATTGTCGTAAACTAAGTAATTAAACCACCCTTTTTCTCTTTTCCTTTAAAAAATGCTAAATTTAGTTTAGTGGCATGCTAAATTAGGTGTAGTATTAATGGAGTCAATTATCTGCAAAGAAAACGATTCAATACCGATTATATGCATTGCAAAACGATAGGATACAGTCATTGTTGCTGTTTTCATTTTTATAAACAAAAAAATTGAATTTTCGATGCAGGTACTATGTCGTTACACCCCTAACTTTTAATGACCCCCCCCCCCCCCAATTCATCATTTCTATTTGGACCACAATTTATTTTGTACAACGTGAAATCAATGTTAATTTAACAGAACCATAAGGGTTCCATTTATGCGGTGTCTACGGTATGTCTGTATATTATGCACGGTAAAAAAAATCTGAGTGCTCATTTCAAACTATCGGTGTACAAATGGACAAAACGAATGATGGGGGATTTTCTGTGTTGATTCATTCCGTGCTGTTCGTTTAGCTCTCTGCATTTTGATGAACACAAAGATTTATCAAATAAACACAAAGGTGGAATATGCAATAATTCGGGTCTCAACTTCCTTGATTCTCTCTAGTATGTACAGAGTTGTAGCACTGCACTCTGCCATAGCATCTCTATGCTGTCTCCAACTGTTTGGATTGTATAGGGGTTCCGCCATGAATTTTACATTTCTCAAGATTGTTGGTGTTTTTGCCATCCCCATGTTTTGTGTCTAAATGGGTGTGCATGAATGGACACTCTCAGATTCTCCTGTTTAGTGATGTCGCTAACATTGACAATTTGGATAGTCCCTTTCCCTTTAACTTTGCCTTCACTCTTTAAATCATCAGGGGCGGATGAAACATTTCCCAATTGGGGGGGCAGGAGAAAATGGTATGGGGACGGCTTCATCGCCGGTGTCACTTCGCGCCACGATGAAGCCGCCATACCATACCATTTTAGTTACAGGCAAGAAAGCATCAATAATAAGTTGTTGTTGAAGTTGCAACAGACACGCAGCATGCATAAAGCTAAAGGTCTGACTCAGAGAGTTTTCTGTTTTCAATGATGAAATGCTGTTGGTTTAGTGGTGACACAACTGTAGTTAGTTAGTAGCAGTAGTAGTGTTTCAAATCATTTTAAATATAAGCACTTTAATTTGAAATATCCTGGGTTGATTTGCATGCCATCGTGCTTGGTGGGGCAGACTGGGCATTTAGGGGGGCATTGCCCCCCCATGCCCATACCTAGACCCGGCCCTGTAAGTCATTGGTATAAATGGAATCCACACATCCCTCATAGAAGCCCAATGAAAGCGCCTGAAAGCAGGCAGAGCATGTACTGTATATTCTAATGAGACAGGGATTAACAATGAGGTTGGCGGGAAGGGCTGTTTTTGTGGACATTTCTGGTACTGCATCCAAATAGCACACAGAGAAAACATGTAAATAATTATCTAAGTAGTTGTTTAGGCTACAGAGCAGCAGGGCGAAATCCAAAAGCGACCTCGCCCGCGGGCGCCCGCTTTCACAAAAACGGGCGCCCGTTTTTGTGAAACCGGGCGCCCGCTTTTGAAAACGGGCGCCCGTTTTCAAAAGCGGGCGCCCGTTTTCACAAACGGGCGCCCTTTTCAAAAGGTTATGGTTAGGGTTAGGTTAGGTTTAGGCATAGGTTTACTGAGGTTAAGTTTAGGGTTAGAGTTAGGTTTAGGCATAGCCTAGTTTGTGAAAACGGGCGCCCGCTTTTGAAAACGGGCGCCCGCTTTTGAAAACGGGCGCCCGTTTTTGTGAAACGGGCGCCCGTTTTGTGAAACCGGGCGCCCGTTTTTGTGAAAGCGGGCGCCCGCTTTTGAAACCGGGCGCCTGCGGGCGAGGTCGCTTTTGGATTTCGCTGGCTCTCCTACAGAGGGCAACATTAATATGGTCCATTTTTATTTTAAATTCATGGTGGAGCCCCTTTAACTGAACCATATTGCATTTACTGTATATTCCCTCTGTCTTATTATTTCACAATAATACATTGGCTTGCGATACGGTGTGTGTGTGTGTGTGTGTGTGTGTGTGTGTGTGTGTGTGTGTGTGTGTGTGTGTGTGCGTGTGTGCGTGCGTGCGTGCGTGCGTGCATGTGTGTGTGTGTGTGGGTGGACTGTAGGTGGACTGTGTATTCTTTTCAAGGATCAATCGGGACTCAAACAGACATATCAGCACGCATTAATCACAGAGGATGACTCAGGTCCTGGAAGGTTATAGCGTGGGAAAATATTAACGTTGAGGTTGGTTGGTTGATGGAGTGAACAAACAAGAAGACAATGGTAATAAAGGCAACACCCATATTTCCCAAAGCCATGCAGTAATGCAGGAAGTAACAGATTAACAGGATTATGTAATCAGATTACCAATAAAACTGTAACTGCAACGTTTGTATACATCTTAAAATGTGTAATCTGGATTACAGTAATGGGGATATTGTACTAACCAGGGTTTACATGCTAGATTACATTCTCCTCGTCCGCTCATCTATTTTCTGGCTACAAATAAGTTAAAACACCAAAACCATATAAATAATCAGTCGAACTAAAGCATGCATGATGACACATGATCAGCCTGCTGTGCTCTGCAGCATTATATGAATATACGCTTAAAGGTATATTCAGTGATTTCTAAGAGCGTACAAATGGAACCAAATGGACCCTAGCGGTTCCTTTTGGTTCCATTTGTATGCTGGATGCCCAGACCTTCTCCAATTGGCTGGCTGTTACCGCCTTTTTTCAGGAGTGAAAGGATCATGCGTCATCATCCCTAGGAGTGATTGTGTATTATTTTTAAGAGGTGCATGTGTGAATAGCATCTCTGCATCTTTGTGAATGAAGGCTAATCACTTTGATGACTCACTATTATCACGATTATGAAAGCATCATTCTATACCGCTGAATTGACTCAGTTCGGTAGGTAACTAAAGATAGGAATAACAGTCAGAGAATAAAGGAATGGTTGTACAATCAGGCCTCTGTAATAAATCCGATCGATTGATGATTCACGCACAATGCGTTTTGTTTTTTTTTCCATGTCAAAAACGTTGCAGATCTTCAAGCCCTCGGCACACTGCATCACATCGCAAACGCCGCTGTTCTCACCGTCCTGCGGTGGTGTTTCTTTGCCTTTCAGAGAGGCGTCTCGATGGAGTGCGGCTGCTGAGATAACAAGGCCAGGAAGTATTTCCCAATGTGTGCTATTAATAGCCGGCAAGTCACATCTCGCCCTTCTTCGGGAAGTGCATCATCCTGTGCCCTACGGCTGTCACTTTCCCGTTTTTAACTATTTTTTGTTGTTTGTGTAGATGTGTAAATTGACAGATATCCTTTGCAGGCCCAGACACGCATGAGCCATGCAGGGGCGTTTTTTGTATTTATCCATAAGAGGCATATGGATAAATACATTATAGTTGTCCTCTATAACTCGAATTGCACATAAATCTTGCCTGGGGTTCCATATTGCTTAGAAACGCCACTGGAGCCATGATAATGACCAGATCCTGCACTTGTTTAGTGTGCCTCATCAGCTCATGTGGCAGTAGGCTACTGTTAGGACATTTGAATACTCAATGACCGCTGAAGGCTTCATTTGTCACGCACAAATATTTTCATACTGGGGATAATTCAAAATGGTATAGGAGTATGGTAGATCTAAACATCAGAGGACATAGCACACCATGAGGAGATGTATCTTCAGTGCGGTGTTTCCTGTCTCTGTTAGGTGGGGCATATTATATAGGCTATCTGCTCAAAGTGTGCTGCATGAGATACCATGAAAGTGGAGGATTGTTTGTGTTCCGGGCTATTAAAGGGGAATTCCACCCACTTTCAACATTTTACTTGTCAGTAATATATCTTAGAGATGTTGTGGGACATAAAAAAGTCTGCTCTTTCTGTGTTTCCGAGAGATGGAGGTCTGGAAAAAATCATTAACATGGTGAAACACAACTTGCTAACGTCGTCATGAATGAATGATCTTTTAGGATCTTTTTTCTTAGAGTGTACTAATGGAACACATTAGTACACTCAATTTACCTCTGTACACTCTCAGAAAATGGGTGGAATTCCCCTTTAAGGGGTTACAAAAAAAGGATATCACTGGACATCCTCTTGAAACTTTATCTGACAAAACCACGTTCAGCCCACAAATCTAGATCAAAAAGCCCAAAAAGGTAGATCTTGTTGAAGCAGTCATTTAAAAAATAAAATAAAATTAGATTTAAAAGCTCAAGAGTCACCCTGTATGTACCCTTGCTCTGCACTGAAACGGAATGGAGGGCATTTTACTTGGAAGTTTCAGTCTGAAACACTGAAGTTTCGCACGCTTGCATCTCTTCAGGCTATGGGGCGTAAATATAAAGGGACGGCTTTATGCTGCGCTGCGGCGCCCCCCATACATACCCATAGCGCCCGCCTTGTCCTGCGCCAAATGTTTTGTTTTCATGATTTATTTACAACAAAGTTCTGGACTATCTGCAGGATGAAGCAAGTGTCTGTCCGCAGGGAAACAGCTGCAGCATCAAAGTAAAAACAACATAGAGGGGGAAAACGCAAAAAATATAGCTAGATATTTATTTAGATTTTTGGCTAAAAAGTTGACTCCATTACATTTAAAAATACACAAAGTTTCCCCAGTGTTGGGCATGTATTGTTGGGTATGGCCATAGAAAGACCACAGATGTGGTTTAAAAGTGTGGGGAAAAAGTGCCATTTTCAATTGACTGGGCCTTTAAGGGTCAATGGGCACCAGTGATCTGTGTCAGTGTCACAACACCGACTGACCCAGTAGTCCTTGAGCCACACTATAAGCCTGCTCAAGGGAAGATCACTCCCCTATCACTCTTCTTCACGTCCGTGATGAGTGACGCACAACCTAAAGCTCCCAGCCCTCCTAATGTACACAAAAGCAGCTTGTCACTCTCGGCTCTTGCATATGTCACAAGTTATTTAAGGAAAGATTCAAAATGGAAACAGTGTGCTCTCTCTCCTCTCACGCCTCCGGGCGGCTCGCGTCCATCCACCCACCCGTATCCTCGCGATAAAGATAGAAATAATTCAGTGGATGTGGCTGGCACTGTTATGCACTACTTTTTATTTAAAATCTGGGGGGCTATGGTTTGCTCAGCAGGAAACCGACGGATTGTGCAGTATAAAGTAGGGAATGGGGCATTAAACCCCAGCTGAGGGAGTATAGTGTTTCTGGGTCTTGTTCACGAGAGGGGAGGATGGAGATGGGAGATCAGCCGGTGAATCGGAGCAGCAGATGCAGTAACAAAGTTCCTTCCAGAAGGCAAAGCTCTCTAGTCTGGATTTCAGCCTGATTTGCTGCCTCCTTCCGCACATCGAAATGTCACTTTGCAAATCAGTCTGGCCAAAGCCTGTTTAACCTGCGTTTCCATGACATCACCTGTTATACGTAGCTACATTGTTTCTGATTGGATGGCGTTCAAATGAACGTGAACTAGTGTTTTTTTTTCTTCCTCAAATAAGCCACAGACCAATTGGAATCCTCAGCTGCATTTAAACCTTCATATGCCCCGCCTACCTGTGGGGATAAGTTGCTGGCCAGACTGATTTGCGAAGTGACATTTCAGATGTGCGGGACGCAGCAGAAAATCCAGGCTAAAAGCTCTCTGCCTACCCCACACACATGCATGTATACACACACACACACACACACACACACACACACACACACACACACACACACGCACATAAACACATGCCAGCCAGCCTGCAGCCTGCTACATTTGAAAGCTCAGTGGAATATTATACATACCTGTTGTTGCTGAAGTGCTGAAGATGAGTGCAGGCATCAAACCATCCAAAAAGCATAATCCTTAATCCTCCTCATCCCCCCGAGAATTAGAAATTAACATGCGCATGCCACAGTTTGAATTCTTTTTCCTTCACAGGCTGCTGCAGTGTACAGTATATCTGATCACCCTGTTGTACAGGAAAGATGAACAAAACAACATGTAAACATTTCTTCTCAGTTAACGTGGGGAAAAGTGTTCTGTAGCCTATAGCTAGGCCTGTGTCTTAAAGAAGAATTCCACACCAAAACACATTGGGCATCAATCTATCTTGATTCCTGACTGTGATACATAATGTCCTTGATTTTTTCGTCACAGATGCGCCATTTTCTACATTTCACCATGAGGTCCCCCTCCTTCCAATGTAGTTTGCATTGGCACAGGTTGTCCTTATTATTATTTATATATTTATACTTTATTATTTATATTACCGGTATTTATCAAAATAGGTGATCTACAAAGCCCACATTGCTTGTAGATCCCTCAAGTTATGGGATCTATGGCTCTGGTTACAGGAAGACACACACACATACTGATTTATTATTATTATTAAGGGACCAAGCAGTCCACGAAGTGGACTTGGTCACTTCATTGTTCTTGACTGCTTTTTTCCTTCTCCTTCTTCTTCTTCTTCTACTCCTTCTTCCGCCAAAAATCGCTGTTCTGGCTGAACCGTGCAGTCGGTTTTCGCGAGAATTGGTAATCTGCTAGAGGGTGATGCCAAACGGTGATGATGTAAAGCCTGTGACCACTGGTCAAATGGTGGCGCTGTAGCACTAAACTGAATTTGCGAACTTTAAACACTCATAACTCATGCACTGCTCGACTCTCAGAAATGTAACTTATATTTATTATTATTATTATTATGTTTTTTTTTTTTTCAATTGAAAATTGCTCATTGGGTTGTTAATTGCGTTAAATGTTTTGTAATCTAATCAATCCACAACATTAATCAATGCCATTAACTCATTATTTTCAACAGCCTTATAGTTTATAGCCATCCAAACAGCAGATCCACTCCATAACTCCCGCTGCTATATTCTCTCTCTCTGACACGTGTGATAATCTCACATCCTGTAAGACAATATGTTCACCCTTGGCCTAATAAGGCCTGTAGGGCCAGTAGCAAAACATAGCTCTATAATATCCTATGAGAGTGACAAGTAATATTCTATGGATTCATTTATTCATGCTATTATCGTCCCAGAGACAAGCTTATAAGCTCTGTGTCGTTGCTTGCACAGATTTTGTGGGGATTATACTTTTGGTACCATCTGCCGACTGTCCCATGGTTTGTTTTAAGTTCTGGGTAATGCGAGCGACAGGGGCGGATGTAATATTTCCCAATTGGGGGGGTAGGCGAAAATGGCATGAGGGCGGCTTCATCGTTCATACCATTTTCATTATTATTATTTTTGTTCTGTGACCCACAAGATTTATATCTTGTACACAAGTAAGTAAGCATCAATAATGACATCAGTTGTTTTTGAAGTTGCAACAGCATGCATAAAGCTAAAGGTCTGACAGAGTTTTCTGTTTTCAATGATGAAATGGTGTTGGTTTAATTGTAGCTAATTAGTAGCAGTAATAGTGTCTCAAATCATTTTAAATATATCAAATCATTTTAAATATAAGCACTTTAATTTGAATTATCTTTGAAATTTGGGTTGTTTGCATGCCGTCATGTTTGGTAGGGCAGTCAGGGAATTTAGGGGGGCATTGCCCCCCCATGCCCATGCCTAGATCCGTCTTTGGTCCCATGGTTTGTTTTAAGTTCTGGGTAATGCGAGCGAGTGTCTGTGTAATATGTGGGACTACAGTTTTAGACTTGACGGTGGTGATAACGTCAAGGGCTTAGTTCTGATGACCTCTGACCTTTCGGGGGTATAGTGCTGCTTCTGTCTTTCTTTTTTTTAAGATTTGTTTTTGGCTCTTGCCTTTATTGATAGATAGAAGTGAAGAATGGGAGAGAGGAAACAGGGAGAGAGAGAAGGGGAGAGACATGCAGCAAAAGTCGGCATGAATGGCACTTGAACACGCGGCACGCTGTCAGGCCAAAAGTCATATGTGTGTACACCTGCAGCCTGGACACACCTTGTAAATCTGTTCTATTTTTGCATGCAACAACAAGCTCATTTTAAAAAGGTAACTTGGCGTTACTTGCAAAGTAAAGCATTATACTTCCCATTTTGCAGAGTAATCTTGTTACTTTACTTTTTGGAGCAAAAGTAATAATATTACAGTAATATGTAATCTAAAATTCGTTACTGCCCAACACTGGTTCTGAGCCCAACAAATGTTTTGTTTTCATGATTTGTTGGCAACAACAAAGTTCTGGACCATCTGCAGGACAAATCAATTGTCTGTCTGCAGGGAAACAGCTGTAGCATCAAAGTAGAAGCAACGTAGAGGGGGGGAAAGGCAAAGGCTATATAGTGTATACATTTTGATTTGGGGCTAAAAGGTTGCCTCTATTAACTTTAAATTCCCACTGACAAAGAATGGAGAATTTATGTGATGACGTTATGTTACATCATAATGATATGCGATGATATACGAAGAGTGCCGCCCTCACGTCACACGGGTGTGATTTTTTACACTGAAAAGACAGTAGGGCCTGTATGGAGGAGGGTATGCGCATGACATCATCGGAAGTATATGCAGGGACGCCTACTGAGAGTGGCAAAAACTACTTTATGACCTCGACAGCCCTTACATCCAACTCAAAAAGTAATGGTTGCATTAAATACAGTAATGTTAAAAGCCAAATGCTACAAAGTCTATACACTGCTATCTAATAGCTAGTACATAAAAATGCTTTCATGTGAACTGGCCTTAAAAGGTTTGTTAAGGAGTTTGTTAAGGTTTTAGTTAAGGAGTTGTGACTAGTCACTTTGGTGTGGAGGGTGAACTGGTGTTTTTAATAAGGCATTCATCTTGAGAATTCTCACCAAAAACATCTGTATTGTAAACACATTTCGTATAAATATATATATATATATATATATATATATATATATATATATATATATATATATATATATATATATATATATATATATATATATATATATATATATATATATATATATATATATATATTTTTTTTTTTTTTTTTTTTTTTTCATGCTTGATTTGGTTGACTGAACTTGTGTCTGTGTATGTTTGCGTGGTATGTGCATGCGTGTGTGTGTGTGTGTGTGTGTGTGTGTGTGTGTGTGTGTGTGTGTGTGTGTGTGTGCACGCATGTGTGAGAGTGTTAGGCCTACATAGTTACGGTGCTACTCGGGTCATTGACACTCCTTTGTAATGTAAGTACAGGGCAGAGGTCATTGTCTTCTTGTTTACCTGTGACACCTTCACACAGCTTGTGTGTGTGTGTGTGTGTGTGTGTGTGTGTGTGTGTGTGTGTGTGTGTGTGTGTGTGTGTGTGTGTGTGTGTGTGTGTGTGTGTGCGTGTGCGTGCGTGCGTGGGTGCGTGAATGTACATCAGCGGCTCCAGAACTTTTTCATGTCAAGGACCCTCAAATTGACATTTTTAGTCCCACAGACCAACATTTGAAGAGATATTCCAGGGACACCTTGTAAGAAGATTTTAACATCTCGAGCAGCAGATTTTCAAGGACCCCCAGTTTTACATGAATTATTTTGTTCACTCTCAGAGTTACAGACCTTAAGGGTACATTTATTTCCAATCTATAATTTAGCCAGGGACCCCCTGGAACTCCCTCAAGGATCCCTGAGGTCCCAGGAACCAACTTATGAAACTACCGGTGTATACAATGAAAATGCACAGTAAAAAAAAAACAGTTAAATGATAGTCCGGAACCAAATGGACCCTCACAAGTCCATTTGGTTACATTCTGTACACCCTCAAAATTAAATTAACATTGATTTCACAATACAAATCGAGGTCTCAGGGAAAGAAATGCCATTCAATGGGAAGTCTAGTGTAGACTAATGTCAAACTAGAATGGCAGTGAATCACTGCTAGAGCCCTACAAATCTTCTTTTACGGGGGTCGCCTGGCATATATTTTCAAGTTGGGGTCCGCGGGTGTAAATTAGCGTCAATTCGGGTTGTACTTGACCTGGAAAAGGTTTGGGAATTTAACCCTGTCCGTCACCATGTGGCATTTGTAATTCCTGTGTAGCTGGCCCTTTAAAAGCTATTGGCAGGGCTAGAGAGCCGAAGGGGAAAAAACATGAAAAAAAAGAAAAGAAATGTGAATGAAATCCAACCATTCATAAAAATAGTCCGCGGAGCTGGTCTGTGATTGGTCGCGACGTCCATCTCATACATAATGCATCAGCCTCCCGGGAGGATCCAGCCATTCAGACTATCTCGTCCTCCTGAAGGACACCGCGATTGGACCAATCAGAGCGCGGGGTTTGCCGTGCGGTTCCACCAAGTTTTGTCCAGAGCCATAGAGTATAGACAGAGTTACGACAACTCCGTCCACTTCATGAGGCCAGTCCAATGGCGGCTCTTTTACCTAGACTTGAATGGAGAATGGGGACAACTAATAGGGACAAGTCCTGGACCTGAACTAGGCAGAAATGCATTGGACTCAGGCAACAGCCCAGCGTTAAAGATCTTAAATCGCTTTGTTTTAGATTGCTTTTAGTAATAGTAGGCTACAACCTAAACATTATTGTACAGTAAAAGTGTTACTGTAGGCCTACAATACCGTTGACATGTTGAAAACATCATAAAAAATGAAAAATCAACTCCAGTTTGTCCGTATTCGGGCTGCATGAACAGCAGCTCGAGCGCTCAGTTTCTGACCCCTCAATGTCGCAACTCTTCTACTAGATGGCTCTGGTTTTGTCTTCCCAGGGGGGGAAGGAAAGGGGGAAAAAACCGAGCGGTCCATTAACGAAAAGCTCAGTCAAGTTTCAGCCAGTCAGTCGAGGACGAAAGGAAAGGCTGCCTTGCAACGACCTGCTGTTATTATTATCATCCATTCCGTACAGACACACACACATAACGCATACGGACATTACATTAACGACGCATTTATTTTTTCGCGTGATACCATTTAAACACGGGAGGGAACAGTACGGAATATACGCCATTTAATAAGGTAAGCACCTTTAAAAAAGTCGGGTTACCTTTTCTGAATAGTGGACGACGGTGATCGCGCTTATCCGGAGTCGGGTCGACGGGTACTGCCGTTTTTTAATTAAAGTATAGTTCCTTTCGGACGGCCGATCGCAATCCAGAAAAGGCATCCATTATCCAAAAAGGGATTATATACTTTTTTTTTTTTTTTTTTTTTAGATGCGTTTATATAAACCATACTTTATCAGTCCAGTTTAGCCAGTGATAGATGTTTCGTGCGTATGCATTTCTTCCCCTCTAACGCGATCAGCATTCTTGTAAATATTTGCTTTGGCAACAATCATTTTCTACAGTTTTTTCCTTTTATTTTAATGTAAGTTAAAGAGAGCAGCGGCAGGACTTGTGGTGTGTGTGTATACTGTATATAGTATTTGCTGCAGCTTTTTTGTTGCATGTTGTTGTGATCTCTCTGTTCTCGATCGTATCAGCTTTGGTTTATTACTTTATTACAGTCTGTGGTTTGTTGTTATTATCACCCAGAGCTCTGATTGACTGACTGACTGACTGGCTGGCGGCGACTGTTTGTTATTTTTATGAATGGAAGCTGGAAGGGGACAGTTTTTTTCTTCTCTCTCTCATGTTGTGTTCCTTCAGGGATCGAGTTTCACTTCATTGAGAAAAACAATCTCTGTGAGGGAGGGGGAGGGGTGGGGACAAGGAGGAGGAGAAGGAGGGAGGGGTGTCGGGTGATTTACACCCCCCATTCCCTACCATCTTCATGTGTTTCTGCTTAAAGTGAAACGCAAAGTTTGTTACTTTACTTTTCTAGATTGATCCATCGATTGATTGAATAGTTTATTAGCAGGAAAAGTAATCGTTACAGGGTGCAGTCAGACATAATCGGAATCGGTACAGGGTGCAGTCAAACAACCAATGGGATCACCGAGGGAAAAAGTTCTTGCATGCAGTCTTTTTTTCCATTCAGGTCCTTATTAAAAGTGTTCAGTTCATATTCTGTGTACAGTATGGTCTGTAATGCCTAAAGTTCGGCGATATACAGGCAAACTACTGTATACTCAATTTTGCATTTTTATGGATAGAATGCTAGATCTTATTCATCTTCTGAAACAACAGGAATCCGCCATTATTGGCTTATCTGTGCCATAGGAAAGCTGTTGTTAAATGCCCCCGACCATTAAACACAGAATGATGTGTCCTAAAACTATAGAATGCTATACCCCCCATTTGGCGACTCCGTCCTCATTCCATATAGGATATCTCTGCGCTACAGACGTGCCTATACATTTCGTACGATCATAGACAGTGCTATAAGTACTCTAGCCTAGTTAAATAATGCATGTACGAACATGACATTGTATTTAAGCCTGTCCAGAAGGCAGCTACTCGTCCATGCTAGACTAGTGAGTCACATCACTCCCATGCGGTGCAGTCAGCCCAGCGCCATGCAAAGTGTTTTAGATTTTATTTTAGCCTACATCTTGCTGGCTTTGCACGATGGCTGCAGCACCCAAACGCACACTCAAAGGGAAGTATTGTCGTTTAAAAACAGTGGTTTCCCCCAAAGTGTTGTCCGGGGACCCCAGGGGTCCTTGAGGTAGTTCCAGGGGGTCCCCAGCTAAACGATAGTCAGGAACCAAAAGGACCCTTGCGTCTGTAACTTAGGGCCCATGTGGCTCTATTTGTGCACTCACAGAGTTAAATTATGAACGATTTTTACAATATTTTGAAATTGGGCGTCCCAGAGATGGAAAAGCCATTAAATGGAGGGCTCCGCAGAATAATGCATGTCAAACTTGAAATGAACAATTTTGGAATCATAGAGCCATACAGTGTTACATTATTATGGGGTTCCATGCCTATATGTGATTTCAAATCAGTAATAGTGTTAGTATTAGTTTGGGGGTCCCTGAAACAGTTTGGGGACCACTGGTTTAAAAGCAGTTGCTGTGCGAGATACATTTAGTTTTTAGCCTACTATTACAGCGTTACAACAAGGCGTGCAGCTGAACATGAGAGAGACACAAGGCTGGTCTCAAAATAATGAGACTCTGCTTTCCAAGACGATTAGCGCGCATAAGCACAGATGGCTGCGTGCGTCTGGTTATGTAACACATGCCTAACGTGCGTCACTTAATGACAGTGTATTTTTCACTGGAGAAGCCTTGTGTCTATACCAGCATGGCTCAGTTCAATGGAACTGTTTGTTGTTTCAACAGTAGGAGAGATGCAGGCCCTAAAGTTAAAGTAACACCTCACCACTTTTCAACCTATCTTTTTCATCCTCAGTGGCCTAATGCAGCTGATAAAATACCACTATTTTGCCACTATTCTGTGTCTTTCTGTGTGTCATAGGAGTGCTGTGGGCAGTTCAGAAACCTGTCTTCCATGCACATAATCAATCCAAGCTAATAGATACTGAAGTCTTTCTATTCTTGAAATAATAAATCTTCTATTCCTGATAGTAAAATATATACCGTATATATTTTATAAACGATGATGCGCATGGAAGACTGGTTTCCTGAACTGCCCACAGCATGAAAAAAGTGGTATTTTATCATGTACATTAGTGAGGACCTATTATATGAAGATAGGAAGAAAAGTGGTGAAGTGGTCCATTTGGTTCCATGTGATCTTGGCACGGGACATCGAAAGGATATTTTATCATTGTCCATTTGATTGATGTATTTCTCCATGTCGCCCCTTGTCTACAGTTTGACCAGTATCCAGAAAGCTGTCGGAGCTGTCGCTTTAAAGAAAAGCGAAAACCCTACCCCCTTCCCCCCAGCCCAACTGGGAACCCCCAAAGCCCCAGATATAACATGGACGGATTCTATGACCAGCAAGTCCCATTTATGGTCCCACCCAATGTAAGTGGACACAAGCACACACTCCAAACCCCAGTAACGCCACTATCCATGCATGCATATCACATCAACATGGCCTACATACTATTACAGACTGCTTATAGACCAAGCATGGTCATCACCGAACAAAATGTCGCCCATAAATTGCACTCATTCATAGTCTCTTGTGCAGACCTGTTCAGACTTGTTTTTCTTCAGTGACCTTTGCATGATGTAATGCAATGTCTTTGAGAGGCCATGCTTTGAACTGGACCAGATATTGCAGGGCATGATAAGATATTTTATTTATTTTACACTTTATTTTACGCAGCAACGGAAGTCTCACGCAGAGGACGCGTCTTACAGCCGGCCCCTCGCCGACAGGAAAAGGAAGTTTGTGGACACAGAGCTCTCCCAGGAAACAGAAGGTAAATTCATTGCTTCTACACAAAAAACAGTAAGTGCCAAATGTATTCATCGCCTTCATTGAAGACGATGAAAACATTTGATGAAAACTGCTCTCCAATAGATCTTTCAATAAGCCTCTCCACAAACGGCTATGGTCCAATCACAGCTAAGCATAATGTGATAGACAAACCTCTCCACCAATAGTTTTCCTATATGATAAAACATTGCTTAAAAAATAAATTTCGCACACACATTTTTCCACTGCATAGGGCAGGCCTTGTTATTGATGGATTTGAAAGAGATTTTAAAGGTCTGGTTCCAAAAACGAACCAGTATTTGTTGTGTAATGTCCATTATATTTACATTGGAATGAATCGGCCTGGTAAGAAACTGTCCAACCCATAGTTGGACACTGATTGAACACAGTTGGTCTATTACCTTTCATAACTCATAATTAAATTATTGAACAGGCTTATTCCAAAGTATTAGGGAAGTAAATACAACAGCTTTATAGCAATGTAGTTACGATTGTATAGCGTAAGCATATCGTTGAAATTGTATGGTTGTACGTTATTTTAAAAATGCATCTTTTATTTTCTCTTGTCAGAACTCTTTCAAGACCTCAGCCGTCTGCAAGAAATCTGGATTGCAGAAGGTAGGTTTCTAATACATTTATTCTTTTAATTTCCGCTGTTGTTTCTCTGTCGCTCGAGCCCCAAGGCATGGCTCAGATATCGTTTTCTCCCCGGTTAGATTCAATCTGTTTGAGATTCCGTTTTTGAGCCCTGGATTTCTTTTGTTCTCAGCAAAAAAGAAAAATTGGAATATTGCCGTGCAGGCATTCAAAACAAGTAGTCAGGATGAGATGTTATGACAATTTAATATTTGGACAAACCTCTTAATTGTTAACCCCATGGCTTCTGAACGTGGTGAGATTGAAGAGTAACCAAGCCTTTTTTTAGAATTAAGCTGAAGTTTGGAAAGGTGCTCAGATTAACAAGTAACCTGACGAGAATGTGAAATGTCCACCCCTGTTTTCTGTGTAATCAGTGGGGCAAGTAGTACAAAGTCCTGCAAATAGAAAACGGATTTCTTTCCTTATATCCCCACATGCACTAGTCTCCATTTTACTTAGTTATTTAATTATTAAGTTAGTGATCCCCACTTGCCAGTGTAGGGCACTAGTAGCACATACATATTACTGTAATATTACCTTCTCCATCAAGAAGTGTAACAATATTACTATTATATGTAACATATTGATTCAACTAATAATTCATGTAATGGTATTACTTTTTCTACAATCCCCCCTTCACAATTTTAGTTTTCTGAGGTTCTTCTTCATCTTGCCAGCTGCTAGCGGAGCAGCTGACAACATGCTGTTTTCTGTTTTTGAAAAAGTCATAGTTGGATTGATGGCACCAGCAGGGTGTCAGCGTTTCTTTCCCAATGTGATGACATTCTCCCGTATATCCCCACAGCCCAGGTGCCCGATGACGAACAGTTTGTCCCAGATTTCCAGTCGGATAGCTGTGAGTACCTGCCTTTTTCCTTCATATCCTAAGAGTGTGAGTGTGAGTGTGAGTGTGTGTGTGTGTGTGTGTGTGTGTGTGTGTGTGTGTGTGTGTGTGTGTGTGTGTGTGTGTGTGTGTGTGTGTGTGTGTGTGTGTGTGTGTGTGTGTGTGTGTGTGTGTGTGTGTGTGTGTGTGTGTGCGTGTGCGCGCGCTTTTACTCGGCAAACTTTGCAAATGGGATCCTTGCCCCAAGTCTATTAATGATTAAGATGTTGAGGATCCCGTTCGGCAATGAACCGGCATTGTGGGGATTTTTCTGACATCTTACTTACACCACAATAAGTGCTTTTGTCTCTTTCCAAAAGACTCTCTCTCTTGTCTACAAATCACGCTTTCATCACAGCGCTTCTTCTCACCTCCAAAAACATCTCTCTTTTCCCTGTTCAACTAAAAACCCCATCCCCAACCCTCTTCCATTTTGAGTTTAATCAGCCGATTGGCATGGGGCATCACATGAGCCAAGCCCCTCTAATCTGATTTCACACTTTCCTGCACTCAGACCCCGCAGCTGGAAAAGGCAGGCTTAGATTCCAGAGGGTGGGGGCGGCCTGCACCACTCCTGAGAGATTGCGTATATGTACGTGTCGGCTGCCCATTTTCAAAACCCCAAGCCCCACACATTCCCCCAAAACTCTCTCTCTCAGAACCCCCCCTTTAGTAGACTGCCCCTGGCCAGAACCACTGCCCCGTTGTACCCTTCCGTGAGGCCCTTTAGGCAGCAGCCAAGGGAAATATTTGAATTATGTTCAATGGAGCATTTTACGATCCTCTCTCCTCTCCCCTCCTCTCCTCTCGCTCATTCTCTGGGTTTGTTTATGTTTTTGTCTGACGGCGGCGGTGGAGGAGGCAGAGACAGGGTGTGGTTGCCTGGGCCTGGCTTTGTCAGGCCAGGCCGGGCTGCTGCAATTTCAGTCCTTGTAGGGTGCAGTCAGCAGTGGTCTACGAAACTGACCACCAGTATAGACAGACATGGTGCAACATATTGCCGAGGTTTAATACTCTTTACGTGCCAGTACTTGCTGCAATATATTATTGAGGTTAATACTCTAGACATCCCGTTTTTTGTACCGCAAGGCCCCGTAGAGAGGTTTCAGAAGGGAGCGTTCTTTGTCAGTTCACAATAAAGTGCCTGCACCGTGACTTTCAGGAGTTTGTGTGATTGGCAGAGACTCCTGTGGCCAGGCAAGGCGCCAGACCTTCTCTCACAAGCCTGCCTATTCATATTCACTGTGCTCAGCTCCATAGCTCTGTTCCGTATCGCCGCTGCAGTCGCAGCATGGCGGCCTGTCCCCCTTTCTTAACAATGTTGTACCTACAGTTATCATTGCCTTACTTACCACAGCCTATGTCGGGGTCTACCATGAACTGTGACTATGGTGACACACAATCTACCAGAACACCTGTGAAACACACCTTCACTCTTTGTTGTCTTCAATAATATTCGTAGATTTGTTTTGAGGTACACACCGTTGTGTCATGGATGAGTCATTGCATTGAGTGGCGCACTTGTCATCAGACATTAATTATCCATCTTACTTAAAACAATATCTGAACCCATTGTCATCAGCCTATTCCCTAAGACATATTTCAACATCTTTATTTTATTGTGCCTTAAAGTTCAAGGCTCCAGTTGACTGGAATGCCCTACCCTTGTCCCTTAGGTCAATTCAATTCAATTCATTCAATTCAATTCAATTCAATTCAATTCAATTCAATTCAATTCAATTCAATTCAATTCAATTCAATTCAATTCAAAGGGCTTTATTGAAAACATACATTTACATTGGCAAAGCAACAAAGCAATACAATACTATGGTACAGCAATACAAGTACAATCAATGGTTGTTATTTAGGGTGGTTGTGTTGCATCTTCTGTTTTTCCCCTGTCACAGCAGCCTTTTTGTCATTGGTCATGTTTACAAGCCCTCCTTGGGTGGTTGTGATCATTGGGGAGTATGTGTCTCTGATGTCTTGGTACAGTGGACAGACGGTTAGGAAGTATAGCTCAGTCTCTACCTCATTTTGTGTGCAGTCAGTACATAGTCTGTCTCTTTACTTTGATACTTTAACAGTGCTTTATTAGTTAATCTTAGCTGTACTTGTTTTCGATTTCTCTTTATGCTGAGACCATCTATCATATTGCCATCATATTTGTTTATTGCATTAGATGCCTTTTGTCTTGTATTAATATTGTATATATTTTATATATATATTGTATATATTTTGTATATATTATTTGGGGTTACCAGCATACTGGCAAACCCAATTCCATTTACCCCCTTTTTTCCACAAGGAAGTTTTACCCCTGGCCAGAGAGTTTCACAGCATGAGCTCACAAGCATCACGTGTGCAACCATTGTGTTAGCTCTCGCTCCCCATGGTCCATCAGCACCCGGGGTGATTTATTTGGCTCCCCCCCACGCCTCTGTTGCGCTGCCTGCCCAGGGATCCAGTTTCTAGCCCGGGCCATTATGTGGCGCCCCGGAAACGGGCAGCTCCAGTGTCTAATGGTTACAGCGCTGGGGGGGAGGGAGGGAAAATCATTCACAATCATTGAATTACGGCCACACTGATTCATGGGTATTGACTGGTCTGCACATAATGGGAATCAGAGGAGGAGAGAGAGAGCTGTGATGGCGTGCATGTGCAATAGTGTACCGTTAGTATCGTGGTACCTAAGCTGTCAATGGAGGATAGATGGATAAATGGGGGTGGTGGTGGTGGGGAGCTTTCTTTCCAGAACCCTGCTGTTGTCAGCCATCATTAAAATCCATGATAAATAGATACTAAGTGGCTCTGTCAGTCAGGGAGGATACGAGGACACTCTACCATACGCCCACTTCATCCGTCCCAACCAGAGCAAAAATGCATTTAAGATAAGCATCGACTTTTCTGTTTTATGCCTGGGAGTATTAGAGGATTATCTGCAGTATATCTAATGGTTGGTCCCCTGGTGTGTTGTCTCTCTCTCTTGCTCCAGTGATGTTTCATGGCCCACCGGCAGCAAAGATCAAACGAGAGCAAACAACGCCCTCCAAGGAGCTTTCTCCTTGTCGGCAGGACAGGAGTCCCATGCCATACGGAGAGAAGTGCCTTTACAGCTACAGGTGAGCTCTTATGCTTATTGTGCTTATGCTTTTTTTTTTAGCTTCTGCTTATTCCATATGCTATAGTTCCACACTCACTCCAGAGGGACCACTATAGGTCCCCACTCATGCCAGAGGGACCACTATAGTTTCATACTCACTCCATAGGGCTGCTATAGCTCCACACTCACTCCCTAGGGACCGCTATAATTCCAGACTCACTCTATAGTTCCACACTCAGTCTAGAGGACCAATATGTTTCCACACTCACTTTTTTGCATTTCTCTTCACAGTGCCTACGACAAGAAGCCCGTGCCTGGGTTCAAACCGTTGACTCCCCCCTCCACACCAGTGTCTCCTTGTGTCCCCACCACCACAACCACCACTGGGCCGGCAGGGACGCACCCTCTCGCCGAACAGACCCCTTCTGCAACCAATCAGAACGCAGGGGCGGGGCGTCCGCTGCACGGGCAGCAGCAGCATCACGGCCAGCGGCCGCTCACACTCCACAGTCAGAGCTCGCCGCCGTTCGCCGTGCCCTGCACGCCGCTTAGCCAGGATGCCAGCAACTACAGCCCCGAGCACAGGTAACGCTCATGGGTGGAGATACCAAAAGAACTTGCCAGTTTTACCAACTTGCCTTAATCTTTATACCAATCACAGCGCAGCAGTCTCAGGCAGGGATGGGGGGGGGGGGGGGGGGGGGGGCAGAGCTCTGATTAAATTAGCATGAAAACAACTCCTGAACTGTTTAAAGGTCCCTCTATTTCCTTTAATTGGGTAAAAAAAAAAACATGTTTTTTTTTTTTTCATTTTACCAACATGTAAGCTAATGCCCCTGAATATTTCAATGGAAACACGACCATGATATAATGTCAAATGCTCTAAATATATGTCTGCTGTCCATCTTAGTGACTTAGAGCGGGGTCTCTTATGTCAGCCTGATGACCTTTTAAGATGAAGACGAGCGTCTGTTGACAGGCAGTTACAGACCACTGATGGAGTAATGGAGCTGTTTGCTAGCAGGATGAAAGGCTTCTGTTTTGGATGGGGTTTTTAATAAGTATCTGATCTCATGAAAATGTTCAATCAGGCCAAGGCACGTTCCCTTCCCCTCCGACATGCAGACAGTACTCCTGACACCTTCCATCTACTGCTCCGTCCGTAGCCATCGTCTTTATGCGGCCGACATGCAGGTTTAGTTTACTGGGGAATTCACTACCATTACAGGCACTAAAGGCCTTAGAGTGGAGCTTTTTTCATAGTTGTGGTCTTGTCTGTGCTGTTGTGCCTGTTTGGCTGCTTCCAGCGCCAGCACAGGGATGTCAAACTGAGATAAATACACAGTGGGGCCAAATTAGAAAAAAAATTGGTACAGGTCGAGGGCTGGAGCCCGCCGGACATGTGTTTCAACTTAATGATGCATGAAACATTGCATCAAAAACTGAAAGTTGCATCATTAAAGCTCAGTTTCCTGTTTTATGAACCTCACCAAGCACTGCTTTCGTAGTAAAATGAGAGTAAATGAATTTAGCCCTTCTCAAAACGTTAGTCGCTGTCCAATGTCAAATAGTTTAGCAACTGTTTCCATGCAGGGCAAACTTTCCTATAGTCAAGCTTTTCTCTGCTAACGTGTCTATTGGACAAGGATGGAGTGGGGGGAAGGGACTTAGTGAAGGGCTAATTGCATTGATAAAGTAAATTATTCATTTCTTTGTCATGGTGTGTTCAGGTTTCAGCGGCAAATGTCGGAGCCATGTCTACCATTCCCCGCCGCCGAGAGCCAAGCTCGTTCACAGTTCCTACCCCAGCAGCATCGGCAGCAGCACCCCAGTGGCGGTAACGGTCGGCCCCCATACCACCGGCAGATGTCGGAGCCCCTGGTGGCCGTGTCTCCCCACCAGGGCTTCAAGCAGGAGATGCTGGACCCACGCTACGCCGAGCACTCGGGCCTACCCTCCGCCGCCATGGGCCCGCCGCCCGGGAACCGACATACCACCGGGCCGCCGCCACTGCCTCCCCCAGCAGCAGCCTTCCACCCCATGGCCATCAAACAAGAGCCCCGGGACTACTGCTTTGATTCTGGTGAGTGCTTAGACCATATAAGCAATAAATCTCAGAATTTTAATGGCATTTTTTCACTTCTTTTTCTTCTTTATCTTAGACTGTTTCATTATTAGCTCAATTCCTGAAAATATCTAGTATCCTATGACAAAAAAACTATAAAAAAAACAAGTGGGCAGAGTGACTCGTTGGGGCGCCGAACTCGTTGGGGCGCCGAACTAAAACGCAGAAGTTCATTCATGGGTTGTTGCCCCTTTTCGACAGGACCGGCACATCGCCTCGCCTCTCACTCGCTTCAGTGTTGTTTTAGGTAGTCTGGGAGCGAACAAAGTGGTGCTATGAGACCTCGTGTCCAAGCCCGGCCTGCCCTGCGTGAGAATAAAATGGCCAGAGGGTGAGGAATGTGCCCGGCCCTTGTTTGTTCTGGGCAATGACACATGGCTGTGAGTTTTAGCGCACTGCGGGGTCCCAGGCAGGCAGGCAGGCAGGCAGGCGCAGTATGCACTTTCTTTCTCTCCCTCTGTCTGTCTATCTCCACAAGTACCGGGAAAAAGTGGGTCTTTTAGCCTGGCTTAAGTCTCCTAAGGGCAAAAAGTAAGTGGGTCACCTAGCCCAGGTTCAGAGCAGATCACTTCACTGGGCTTACCTGGAATAGATCTGGGCCACTGGCCCACAGAGGGCTTGGTAGTGAACTGTAGTAAGAACAAGCAGTTTGGTTTGGAATTTGGAAGTTCTGGACTAGAGATCGACGAATCAGGCTTTTGGGCTGATGTTTCCGATCACAGATCAGTGGGAAATCAAAAAGACCATAGCAAAAAAAAGTAACACAAGAATTCCTTTAAATGCAGGGGAGAACATTTATTGCTTATAAAATTGGAAGCGCAAGAAGCAGCAAAATTGTTTCAGTAACACCTTCCCCCTCCATCAAAGTGCAAGTGCAAACATGTATTGTAGCAGCATTTGGAACTTTTTTGCTGTATGAAGTGCAGGCGCAGGCTTCAGAAATAAAAGAAAAAATACATTTGGGGATTTTCCCCCCATTATCTATCTATTAATGCATTAGGTGAAAAAGTCAGCATCAGAGGCACACAGCAATACATCTCCTTACGGCCATAATCTACCTGATTTGCAATCACAGTGTTTGTTGTGCTGAAATATAAATCAGCTGCTCTTCTTTCGATTCGCTTTCGATAATCGTCCACTGCCGATAATCAGTCTGTCACTATTATTCTGGACATAATTAAATGTTTAATAGAGAAGAGGCTAAAACAGCAAGAGCGTTGTCTTATGCAATCGGAGTGGAAAGGTTTAAGCGTTGTGAGATGGCGCCTGATGCTTTTAGATCTTTATGACCCAAACATACCAGCTGTTGTCTCTCCGCCTTCCTTTTCATGTAGATCTGTTAACAACAGCCCGTCCCTTTCTCTCCGTTGCGTCCACACGTGTCCTCATGTGCTGCTTGTAGCCTTAAATCGTAGTATGGGACAAGACAGGCAGGCAAGTGATGTAATAACAAATCCTCTTAGCTTCTTTAGAGCCTTTACATTTTCTACGTCACAGAATGCCCGAGCGCTGGAGGGTGTATGGGTGCTCGTAGAGTACAGTGGTTTTCTACCAGTTGTCTGGGGACCACCAGTGGTCCTTAGAGGGTTCCAGGTGGTCCCCAGCTAAATGGAGAGATGCTTAGCCAGATGTAACTCTTTTGAGAGCGTAAACGGGGAAACAAAATGGACCCGTCCATTTGGTTTCATGTTTACACTCTCATGGGTTAAAATGTTTATCTTCTGTATTAGTCCACACAATTAAAAACCACTGGTATAGTAGTAATTTAGCACCACCTTGGGCACTTTTTCGTTGCCATCGCGGTGTCTTTGATTTGTTTGCGTAGATGTCGTGACAGCCGTGTGCGAAAGAAAACGGCACTCAACGTTTTATAGCTGCAGATTGCTTTCCCACAATCCAGCACTTTGAAATGCGGTTAAGGACAAGCGGGCACAAGAAGATGTCCAAGCCAGCAGCAGGCGCTCAAAACAAATCCCTGGCTTTCTTCTTATCAAGAGGACAGGAAATGGAATAATGGGGAAGTCGTGGAAGAGGGGACGGTCTGCGTTTCAGTGACACAGCGAAGCCTTGACCTCTCCCCTCCCCTAGGGGGACAGGCATAACTTGATAGTCATTGCGATTTATTCAATACAGCGACCTTGTTGCTAATCCTATTGAGAGGGCTCGGTGGACATACCAAAGCAATGCTGTTGGCGTGCTGCGCAAAGCACTCCAATCTGGACTTAAGTCCCCTCTCTGATGCGTATGTGGGGAGGCACAGGGCGGGTGGCCTAGGCTTTTTTGTTTGTTTGTTTTAGGGGTTTTTTGCCCCTGGATATTCCATCAGTTGTGTAAGGGCCTTACAGATGAAGATGAACAGCGGTGGTGATGACGGTAACTACATGTCCCCAGTACAAAACATAGACCCTACTAGACCATACTTTTTAGTTGCCATGGTGTGTACACTATGATGTGTACACGCCATAGCGCTTTTTTGAAGCGATATGGAAATCGCTATGGGGCGCATGCAATTGCTATGAAGCACTATGAAACTGATCTCAATGAAAAGACATGTACTAAACAGATACACTTGTGTTCTCCTGTGTTGCAGAAGTGCCAAACTGTCAGTCGTCGTTCGGGAGAACGGGAGGCGGCTTCTTCCAAAACAATCACGAAAGTAAGTAGTAGGCGGTCGGCGTTATGTTCTGTGACAGATGGATTGTATTGTGCACTCTTCTATATACTTCATACTGCATTGTGATTCTCAATTCATAATAATTCAATTCATAATAATTCGGTAAAGCCTCCAGATCATTTATCACGGCCCTTTTGTGTGATCGGTGATTCATTCCAAAACCGTGTGACTTCTTTATTGAGCTGCGGAACGCTGCGGCAACCAGTCTTGGTTGATAATGCCACAGGTCAGCAGCATTTATTAAATGACACCTCAAGGGCGTGGATCTGTTCTGCTGCACATGCAGTCCATTTCACACAGCCCCTGCCTGCATGGGCGCTCGGTACAATAGAATTTTTTTCCGTTCTTGGAAAGCTGCCCACCCCACAGCCATATTGCTTTGTGGGCAGTTTGGAAACCCTCTCAGGTTAGACCCCTAAGGCCACTAGGACCGACTGGGCCTGGCTTGGCCATATCATCAAAAAGGGGAGGAGGGAGGTCACTTTCTCACGCCCTAACCATTTTTTCTGCTCTTCTTTATCGACAGACTTCTCCTTCGACAGAGAAGCTCAACTATACTATGATGACGCCTGTGTGGTTCCCGAGCGACTGGAAGGTAAGAGCGGTCGACATGTCCCGACCTTACAGGAGAAATTCCACGCCAGAAGGCTTTCTTAACATTTATTTGCAGTTGATTTCCCCCGAAAATGTGGTCCGGTTGGAAGCTATGGGATGTTGTTTAAACTTCACATGCTCCAAAATGATCCCATAGCCCCCATTCTACAACGTAAGCTTATGGTGGGGTAGAGGAAACAGCCAATAAGGATTTTTTCTACAAAATAACAACTGGGCCACTTTTTTCAATTGCAAATAAAGGTAAGAAAGCCTTCTGGGGTGCAATTGTCCTTTTAATCAAGCGGTTTACCATGCTATTCACTGTCTACGGACGGGGAAAAAGTGGTTGACTTGTGCAAGGAGTTTATCAGAACGAACTGTTCGTTTATCAGAATGAACAGTAATTGTTCACGCTTTGTATAAAGTAAAGAAAGTAGGAGGAGGCCTTTGTTGGCTGCCAGCATTGTTAAGTTGAAGGACACGCAGCTGGCCCCACTTCACTGCCACCAAACTGCCAGGAATGTCTCACAGCGCGGTTGGCAGTGACGACGGAGTGCAACACTCCACTGACACCCGTCTCCTCCTCCTCCTGTTTTCTCTGTCCTCGCCTTTTCCTCCTCCTCCTCCCATCCATCTTGGTTAGTCGCTAACCTTTCTCTCCTTTCTCTTTTCAGGCAAGGTAAAGCAGGAGCCGTCTGTGTATCGCGACGGCCCTCCCTACCAGCGCCGGGGGTCCCTACAGCTCTGGCAGTTCCTGGTCACCCTCCTGGACGACCCGGCCAACGGACACTTCATCGCCTGGACCGGCCGCGGCATGGAGTTCAAACTCATAGAGCCGGAAGAGGTGAGTCTTTTGCATCTAACTCCACCTCACCTCCACTCTATTGGCTCATTATGAATCTGCTGGAGACGGCTGTGCTGTGATTGGCTAAAACGCTGCCTCACCCCACACAACCCCCCTCCCCCTCACAAATTAGCACCACCTTTCCTGAGCCCGAGGAATGTTTTGCTTTCATGAGTTGTTGACAACAACAAAGTTATGGCCTGCAGAAGTGTCTGTCTGCAGGGAAACAGCTGCAGCATCAAAGTAGAAGCAACGTAGAGGGGAAAAACGCAAAACATAGAGCTATATATCTATTTTGATTTTTGGCTCTAAAGTTGCCTCTATTACATTGATTTACAACTGCCCAAACTTTAGCCTAACCAGGCCAAAGAAACTGGCCCACATAAGTTCGGAAACCTAACTTTGGGAATTATTTTCGCTACCTTAGATAATTCCAATTTGTGTTGTATCTTCTGTCGTTTTAATTGCTTAGTTTAATTGATTTGAATTGATTGAGTTTAATTGATTAGCCATATCTTTACCAAAAGATATGGCTTGTAGAGATTAGATACTGGAATGAGTAACACTGCTAAATGTGTGGGTTATATCCTCCAAAAAAAGGTAAAATGCTATAAAATAAAGTGGCAATCTCTCTCGACCTAAACCTATGAAATGATTCCAAGCCAACACATAACAAAAAGTATGTAATATAATCTGTTTTTTACAAACTAGTAATACTACTGTTTTGGCAGAGTAATACCTTACTTTGCTTGTTAATGTATTCTGTAATACTATAGTATAGTATTACAGTAAGTTACTGCCCAACACTGTTAATAACCAAGCATTATCCTTCATTTTCCCAGGTGGCTCGGCGCTGGGGCATCCAGAAGAACAGGCCGGCCATGAACTACGATAAGCTGAGCCGCTCTCTGCGCTACTACTACGAGAAGGGAATTATGCAGAAGGTAAAGGCAGGTTCACCCTTTTTCTTTGTCTTCTATGATAGCCCAACCCCCCCACCCCTACCTCTCATTTATCCTTGGCAGCACATATGCTGCGCAGAGCCATAAAACCCAGAAATGGACACATTTGAATACAACCTTGGAGCCTCAGTCAAAACTGCAAGGTCTTGTGGGTTTTTATTTTTTCGCTGTC
This sequence comes from Benthosema pterotum, assembly GCA_039105355.1. Taxonomy (NCBI): domain Eukaryota; kingdom Metazoa; phylum Chordata; class Actinopteri; order Myctophiformes; family Myctophidae; genus Benthosema; species Benthosema pterotum. The sequence continues at coordinate 30,391,953 of CM076978.1, read as the reverse complement.
AGTCTACGCAGGCAGCAGCTACTACTTCACTGAATTAATGTCTCTAATTGGCCGGATGCCTCCCAGCTCTCGTGGCATCTCAGATTTCGACCGATTAAACAAATTCTTGAGATCATCAGTTTTTCATCGTAATGTATTAGCTTGTGTTGTTTTCCTTGCCCTTGCTCAGTGAATTAAGGGCGTCTGCTAAATGCCTAAATTGTTAGTGTCTGTGGTCGAAAAACAGAGAAGGGCTTTTTTCTCCTCCTGTTTAGGCTCAAGTTAACATGTGAAATGCAATACAAAAACCTCAAACAGTTTGCGTAAGATCCAAAATGATGGTGCATGCATTTGAACACCCTGCATTTAAAGGAGAATTTTTGGACTAAAGGACTTTCTTAGCTTTATTTGTCTGTAGTTGCTACGTCCCCACCAAAGATGTCCAGTTGGTATTTTGTGCAGAACAAGCCCATTATTGGCTATTATTTCCCGTCATTAAAGGTAATAGGGCTAACTTTTAGCCAAAAAAAATCAAAATAGATACTGTATATAGCTATACTATTCAGCGTTTTAGCCAATCACAGCTTTACAAACACAGTCTTTGTACACACTACAGTTGCCTCTATTACCTTTAACATCTCCCAACACTCTTCCATCTCCTCCTCCAGGTGGCCGGTGAGCGGTACGTGTACAAGTTTGTGTGCGACCCCGAGGCCCTGTTCTCCATGGCCTTCCCAGACAACCAGAGGCCCAACCTGAAGGCGGATCCGGACAGCCTGTCGGCCACCACCGGAGGGGTGGACGACGACACGCTGCCCCTCACCCACTATGACGACGCTGTCAACGCCCCTTACCACCTGCTGGAGGCCGGGGAGCAGTGCTTGGCGCCGACGGGCCTGGCTTCTTTCTCAGATGGCTACGGCTATTGACAGCGTAGTACACACACATATACATACAGTACACGCATGTACGCTCTTGTACATGGTGCGGGTATCGAGGAAACCCGCTATTATTACAAAGCCCGGTAGCTGGAACTGCTGAAAGAAAAATACTCTGCTCCAGCTCTCGTGGTTCCTTCTCCTCCTCCTCTTCTTCGGACTTATTCGCCCCACATAACAGTTTCAAAACTCCAAACAGGTAAAAGAACGGACGAGGGACACGACAACGCCTGCAACCTCAACTGCCAGCTTCTTTCCTGCTCCACCGTCTTAACGTATGTGTGTGAGATAGAGAGAGAGAGGGTTGTGAAAGGAATACATCGGGTGGATCGGACTCCCAGCGGCTCGACTGACTCCCAATAAGTTAAAGGCTGCCGTTACTATGGAGACCAAAAGGTGATAACGTCGCGAGGGCCAGGTGGCGCCACGTTGACTCTGAGGAAGGATCTGATGGAAGGAACACTCCCCGGTGACTGCAAGAGTAGTCGGAGGTTCCCGATTATTATTATTATTTTTGTTTTTTGTGACAATCCATGTTTCGTACCAAGTCAAATCACAGGGGGGGAGGGGAAAAATGTTTTAATTCTGATGAGATAATCTGAATGAAGCACTATTCTATAGTTGCCTTTTTGGGGGGTTCTATTATTTCGTCTCTTGGAACTAAAAGGTCTGTGAAAGGGCTTTTTAATTTGCAAAGAAAAACAAATCTATATACTGTAACCCACAGAGCTACTTTCTGTAAACATTTTTTTTTAATTATGCCAGCTTTTCTACGATTTGGTTTTGGGTCATTGATCTAGATTCCAGAGTAGTATATTATCCCTCTGCTTGGTCTGACTGACACCCATGAGGGATTCAGCCATTTTGCATCCATTTCATCTCTCTACTGCACCTTTGATAGTCTTTCGCTCACTCTCTCTCTGTCTCTCTCTTGTATCAATCGTGCAGTGTCACACACAGCCACGCACAGAAACTCATGCACATGCAATGGAGTAGAGAGGAGTTGCTTGCCACAGCGCAGACAGTCTCTCTCTCTGTTCATTAGCTCTTAAACCTTCTTTATTGCCTGATGTCTACAAACTGATGCATCACTCCACTGCCTCCACTGTTCAAAAGGGATGTGGAAGAACATGTCGTCCCAGAAGCTTTGGAAGATTTATACATGCCTAAAGGATTTTTATTATGTATGATTGTGCATTGTTACTTAAAAACAAAACAAAACAAAAAACATCTATCTGGGTGCTTATAATAATCCTTGGCATTGTGCTAGTTCCTGCTGATGCACCAGGATGGCAGGATAGCATCAGGACTTGTTTTTTGCATGCAAACAAAAGGAAAAGGGTGAAATGTGACACCTTTTTTGTCCTCCTCGGGCTCCTTTTTCTGCCAATCACAGGTTGTCGACGTAAAGAGACTTTCGCTTTTCCTTTTGCATGGTGTTAACTCCAATAAAAAAGAGACCTGTCCGATAACATATCGCTTTTATTCTCTCTCTGGACAAAGAAGACAATTGTGATGTTCTCTGCATTTCCACCCCCACCACCCCTCTCAAAGTTATGTTGTTTTTACTTAAACGGGACGGGGGGGAAAAAGTCAAACTTATATAAATTATATATTTTTGCTATATAAGGCTGCATCTGTTTTATTTTAATGTATACGCTGTATAGTTTTTTGCCTCTTAACAAAACGTATACCTAAAAATCTGGGTCCCTGTGATGGCTGTTATACTGCAGACTGTTTCTTTAAGAGGCCAACGTGTGTTTTTTTTTTGTTTTTGTTTTGTTGCTGTCGAAGGGATTGAAAGGATGTCATTATCTCGGCTGTGAGGTTTGCACTGTAAAATGATAGGGCTCCAGCAAAAAGGCCACGGTGAGGGAATATCTTTGGTCCAAAACCACAGATAAAAACTGTCTGCCACTTGTATAGGCTTCAGTCTCCTCCTCCTCCCCCTCCCCCTCACACAATGTGTATCGTTACACTGCAGAGTTTATGATCTATCTGTACTGGGTACAATAAACTGTCCTTTACGCTTCATTGACGGCGGTGTCTGCTCTGTTTCGTCATTCTTCTCCTCCGCTCCCTCCCTCCTGCCGTGCGAGCCGGTCAGCTGATGGCCTGCCCGGTCACTGATTTGTTCTTGACCTCCCCAAAGTCACATGCTCTAAAAATGTGTTTCTTTTGTTTATAATTACCCCGTTCACCCACACTCACACTTGAGTTCAACCAAACGAATCAAAAGTGGAGCTGTGCATGTGTTGGCTTATAGCCGTTTATCTTGTGTACATCCATTTTCTTTGGGCAGTAGTCCAAACTATTTAACTTACTCATTAAGCCATTTTGAATATGGACTTTTCTCCTCACAAAAGCTACACTTTAACCTCTGTTTGACATTTAAGAATGTTTAAAGCAGGGGTATTTCAGGACTATGTAGATGTATACAGTAGTACACAGAACCTCAACTGTTTAGATCTCTACATTCTGTGGATGCAGGGGTGAATGAATTAACAAATCAATGTTTTTTCTTTTAATAACAGCTTGCGGATTTGCAGTACATTTCAGGAGAACCGATAACTGAATGGACAGACAGTTAAGCATAGTTAAGCACTAGTTAAAGGGACATTTCACCGTTTTTGCAAAAAAAAAAAAAAAAAGTTAATGACATTAAGGAGATCTAGAGCACTTTCATGGTGATCTTTGTGTTTAAAGTGTGTGGTTTTATGTATTTTAGATGTTAGCAGTGTTGTCTCACATGTCTCACTAGGACAAACCCTACCCCTATCCACAAGGAGGTATAGCACACCAAAGAACTGTGAAAATTGTAGTCCAGGAAGCCATGTAGTTCATAACATCAGAGACAATGGGCCCACTGCTAACATCTAAAATACATTGTTTATAGTGGCCAACTTGTAGGCTACATTTCCCATATTATTCGCTTCTGTAACTTCGGGAGCAGCAATTCACACTGGATGTAAAAGTGGAGAAAAGAAAAAAAAATGCAAGAAGGGGAAAAAGAGTCTACTTGCCAACCCATAGATCAAGTGCATTGTGAACCCGAACATGCTGAGTACACCGAAGTTTTAAGTTAGAAGTGTTGAATATGGGTCCCTGGGCACCTGCCGGATGCTAACTTGCATATGTTGACCAATTTTCATAACTGGCATAATATGTCATCATATAACGACCTACAGACTCAGATCTACTGGTGTGGTTGTGCTGGTCCCCAACCCCTCAAGGCCAAAATAATCATTTCAGGTTACGTAATGGCATGTCAGCTACAGTAAGTACTAAGCATAGGTTTGTTATACGTAAATGAATGAAGTACAGTATATACTGTACATGTATGCAATGCACACACAGTATAATTCACAGCTTTTGCTATTTCTAGTGGTGTGTGGGTGCATGTGCTAAATCGGTAACACAGCGCCTTTTAATAATTCATACTCATCAGTGCCCGTAGTATTATGCTATCTGACATACAGTATATGTGTTTTATTTCTGGGTTCATACATAGGCTGGGCTACCCCCTAGTCATGTTAGGCCTACTGTAAATTGTACATTGGCTTATTCCTTTTATACACTGGTGGCAGACTGATGGTTACAGATAGAAGAGTTGTGATGCCTGCCCAGACCCAGCCAAAATCCACACAGACCACGAAGGCAAATGAATATCTACAAATGCATCAATAATCCATTGCCTGAATCATGCCTTTTCCTTTACATGATGTGGTCATAATTGCATGAGTCATACTGAACTGAATCATAGGCTATTTTAATATGCTAGTCTATTTCGAATAAACCACTGCTGCCCTCCAGTGGTCGAATGGTGTTACTACTAAACCTATGCGACCATGAAGTGAAAACATTTATTCATTCGTTCATTCACTGGGCATGGTCGCTCCTGTTAGTAGACAGCTGTTAAAGTGGAAGTCCACCCTGTTAGTAGACAGCTGTTAAAGTGGAAAGTGGAAGTCCAACCAAAACCATTTGGTTTCATGTTTACACTCTCAAGAGTTAAAATATTCATCATCTGAATTAACCCAAGTCAACTAGAGAATGTAGAAGATTAATGGACTGTTTTGTTTCCTAAATCCAGTCTGGAATTGTGGACAAAAGCAAAATACACCCTGCCATTCTTCCAGCCCAGCCTAGTAGGGCTGGCTAAATCCGGCCCTGGCCACCATGCTGCTGCAGCACACCAACTCCAGGCTGCACAGCATCACGCCAGCAACAGCAACCTATGCGTCTGCTGTGGCTGCATTCAACGTTAATATGGCTGTGCAGCTTGCAAGGTCAAACTATGTCCCATCGGAACTTTACGGAGCCCCTAAAATGTACGAGTAAATTAAAATTAAAAGGTTTCTCGTGCGCACGCAAAACTTTCTCGTGCGCACGCAAAACTTTCTCGTGCGCACGAGATACTTTCTCGTGCGCACGAGATACTTTCTCGTGCGCACGAGATACTTTCTCGTGCGCACGAGATACTTTCTCGTGCGCACCAGAAACTTTCTCGTGCGCACCAGAAACTTGCACCAGAAACTTTCTCGTGCGCACGAGAAACCTTTGGGTTTTAATTTACTCGTCTACGTCCTATTAGGGGCTCCGTCAACATGGCGGCCTGGAGTCGTTTGTGGAATAGTTTAGACAGAAAGTAGCTCATAACATGTCTGTAGTGGATTTTTATGGCACAAAAGCTTTGCAGATAGAAAGAGGATCATTCAACCTCTCCATTCAGCTGCAATGTTGGTGAGTTTAATATCGTAACAAAGTAAATCACAGATGAAAATCCGTGTCATTGGGGGTCAATGAATGATTCAGGCCAATTATAACAGAAACAGAATTATAATACTATTGCATTGTGGATAGGCCTGCTCATGGAAGGGACATTTATTATTTATTTTTTTTGGAAGTGTTGAGTATGGGCCCTCAGCGTGTAGAAACTCCCAGATGATATGACCCTATCATGCTATGTTGAGCAGTTTTCATAACTGGCATAGTATGTGACCATACCATTAACCTGTAGAAGGATTTTTGTGATATGTTTAATTAGGGGTTTTTCATGATGAATCCATCCAAATATTTAGTTTTGTGCATACTCACATACTCAATTCACATTCTATAATTGTATAGTCTTTCTATGTTTAACGATACGTGAAATTTTGAGTGTAAAATGAAACCAAATGGACAGGGTCAATGTCTTGGATGGTCCCTGGACCACTGGTTGAAAACAAATGATATAGTGGCAATTATTTGTGTTACAGCTCTTGTCAATGCACCAGTAACTGGTGGATTTTCTTTCTTTTTTTTTTTTTGGTCACTACTGTATAGGTTATACTGTCATGGCCAAAAATATTGGCACCCTTGCACATAGGCTAAAGTATTTGTTGTCTCTTTTTTATTAACTAATATTTTTTATTTATAACTAATAATAGAAAAAAAAGAATAATAAAACATAATATAACATTTTAAATAATAGATTACCGAGAACATGCTGTGACAAAAGTATTGACACTTTTTAGAGTTGGAAAGAGTAAATGCATTTCAAGCAGGTCTTTCACGTTGAACTCAGCTGTGGTGAGTTTAGGTGACAGTAATTTAGTCAGTCATCCAACCAGCTTAAATGGAGCAAACCCTTCATTCTGCCGTTGTTTGTCACCGCATGACCCATACTGAGAGTGGACAAAAGAGAGAAAAAAAGCAGAGAATTGGCTGAGGAGGTCAGAGAGAAGATTGTAGTCCATCTCCAGAGACTTTGATGCTCTTGTGTCCTCCCCGGAGGAGGCTGCAAAACGAGTATGGACCAAATATTGCAGCGAAGGATTGATCGAATTGATCGAACAGTCAAAAGTGGAGAAGGTTCACTAATGTTTTGGGGTTGTTTTTGCACGTCTGGTACTGGGTGCCTTGAATGTGCCCATGGCATTATGAAATCTGGCGATTACCCAGGTATTTTGGAGAGAAATGTTTCACCAAGTGTCATGAAGCTGGGTCTTCGTCGAACATCATGGGTGTTCCAGCAGGTGATCAACCCAAAATACACATCAAGAAGCACCCAGGAATGGTTCAACATAAAGTGCGGGACAGTTCTAGAGTGGCCAGCAATGAGTCAGGATCTTAATTCCATTGAACACCTGTGGAATGATCTGAAAATGTCAGTTGAGAATCTGAATACTGAAGTGAAACGGAATGGCATTCCGTTTCACTTCATTATCCAGACTGAGGGCAGGCTAAGTTGAGAGGTCATCTCATTGAAACCTATAGGAAGTGTTTGACAGTGCACCAGCCAGCCATACTCTAAAGGCAGACATTTGGAGTTGCTGGGTCTTTATGTGCAAGGTGCCAAACAATATGTTATTGAAAAAATATTTATATTTTTATCGGGAACGATGGCTGACATTTTTGCATTATTACTTTTCGGGAATAGAAAGCCTGCAATTTAGTTTGGATTTCCCATTGATGATGTCATTGGAGGACTGGTTTCTGAACTGCTCACAGCCCTCCTGTGAGACACAAACTGAGTAGAAAAAATAGTGGTATTTTATCATGATGTTGAAAAGTGGTGAAGTGGTCCTTTAATATTACCAAAACCACAGCAGAACTCCCACCACAGCTGGGAGTTCTCGACATTAATTAATACAGGTGACACCACTATAGTAAATGGCAAGTACATACAGCTTAACTTCTGCAACCTCTGCAAAATCTGAACTACGTATAGACCTGGTGACGTCACCAACCCTGTTCCACTAGTGGATTCCTCATTCATTTTCCTCATAGCCTTTTCGAAAATGGTTAATAAAAACACGATTGCGCCGCGGCCAAAGCCAACTCAGGTCGTGACCAATCATGACAACAAACACAATGTCGTCATATAATATCTAATAGCAAGAAGTAGAAAACGGCATGATACAAGACTTTTTGTTTAGTTTTTCATCTTAGAAATTATTTGATTGTCCCAAAAGTTTGTGTGTGCCATCATGATTCGTCACGACCCGAGTTGGCTTTGTCCGCGGCTTAATCGTCTTTATATAAATTATTTTCGAAAAGTCTATGAGAAAAATGAATGGGGAATCCGTTTCTGGAACAGGGGCGGTGACGTCACTGCGCAGGTCTATAACATCAAGATCTGAATGACTCTAAAGCACTGCGCAATAGTCGCGATTTAGCCGACTAGTTTTGATCTAGCCCGAATTTAGACCAGCTACGTTTTGTCTATTTATAGACCGAAATTAGACTTCGCAGTTTATTCCATAATTAGATAACTATTCATGAAAAAAACAAATGCTAGGTGCATAACTGATCTGCTAATATCGGATTTGGATCATTATCATGACCGCAGATCAATATAAAATATGGTTTATAATTAGCCCAGATTTAGACGTCTAAATATAGCCTATACCGGTACCCCATATAAACCTCTATACTGAATGCATTGAAATATGGGCTCGCGTGAGTACATGAACCACGTGCCCAGGCTGTTTTCTGACCCCTCAATGTCGCAACTCTTCTACTAGATCAGGGGTTTTCCAGCCAGTTTAGCATTTATTTTTCGGCATTATACAAAATCGCTTTTTTAACTTAAGTAAAACATTAAATACATTTATTGTGTAATGTTTTACACATGGTTGTTATGGCTGTATTCTTAACGTGTTTGCATGAAAGTAATTAACAGCCTTTTTGTAAGATCCATGGTTAAGACCTTCATGTTGGGGTATTTTCCAAACATTATAGCACTAATTATAATTTTTACACTTGTATATGTCACTTAAGCATTGTTTACAGGCTTAAACCAGTGAGGGGAAAAAGCAACTATACAATGAGGATTGTGCTATGAGCTTGTAGATCTGCTGTTTTGCAAATTGGTGTAAATATCTGTAACCCTGTCACAAAATAGGTTACTATAACTCTAATTAGTTGTAGTATTCCTTTAAATAAACGTTTTGTTTAAAAAGGTTGAAATGCTTTAAAAAGGTATTTTCTGTTTGTTTAAGAAATCGTTTTTGTAACTACATGATTAGTCATTAGGAGTTTTGTTTTCGTTTTGAAATGTGTATTTTTATTTCTAGTACAGCTTTCACTGGGAACTAGTTAGGGGGAACTAAAGACAGTGTGTGTTGCTGCACGGACAACAGGAAGTGAGTCAAGAGAGAGAGAGGAGAATGATGATGCAACAGTAAAAAGAAAACGATCACAAAGTAATCCAGAGACAGTCTGTTTTATGTGAAAACGTTAGCAGTGCACAAACCTACAAGTGTATGGTGTGTTAGAGAGTGTTTAAACAACAGTCTGAAGAACAAAGACCATCTGCACGTTGGGGAAAGAAGCTGAGTGTCTGCACGAACTTCAGTGACTGTGTAATGCTAATGCTAAAGCTAACGCTAGCTCCGTGAGTCTAGTCTGTTACTTCCAAAGTGGACAGTGGTTCCTAGACTTAGTTTAACTCCTACAGTTGGACTGTATATAGTGGTAGTCTGTTGTTTTCGCCTGGAAGACGCAAAGAGGACATCCAGTTGAGCTCAAACAACACTATTGCACTATTAGTTCTCTGACGACGTGGGACGAGAAGATGGTGTCTGGGCTGCTGTACACACTGGGGCTGCTGCTGTGAACCTTACTGTGACCGTGACTGACTGTGCTAGTCTGTGCTTGGAGACTGAACATTAAAGGTACAATACTTTTATTTTCCTGCTCTGAGGAGTGAAGGGGCCATTGTGGTTTGAGGCCACTACGCACACAAGCAACGACCAGGCCTGCAACTGAAAGGTTTTGGGGAACTAATTAGCATAGTTTTGCCGGCTTTTTGGGGTTTTGGTATTTGTGTGAATGTGTGTGTGAATGTGTGGGCCCACAAATTAGCATAGGTGTCCTTTTATAACTCACGAGTACCAGAAAAGGGTGTTACATTTGGCGTACAGTATCTAAGAACAGTCAGTTATTTATTTTTGGTATTTTATAGTAACAGTACTATTTTGTATTTCTAAAAGGTACAAGGTACTTTAATATTCCTGAAAGAAGAGGGATATTTTCAACTCAAGGTTTACAACTTTATTGTTTTTGTTTTGTATTTACATTTTTGCACAATCATTTTTGCACTAACTAAATCAATTACTATTTTTATAAACCTGTGTTGCGTGAATCCTTTTAATTGCCTCTTTCTATAGAGTGTTTCTGCTTAAAAGTAAGTATTGACTAGAAGCTAAGGTTTAAAGGGACATTTCGTATATTTTAAGAAACTACATTTAAGAAGGTCATTTCTTAGTAGTGTGGTTTTAAAAAACAGCTTGAGCTTTATTGGTTAAAAATACTGTAGATCCAAAATATATTTTTAAAAACTGAATAGATCAGAGTTAAGTTTAAAAACGAACTCAAAGCCCTCCTCTCATTTGCATAATTACCGAGAGGACCGCTACATAAAAAGCCCTCCTCTCATTTGCATAATTACCGAGAGGACCGCTACATATCTTTTAATTTTTGATTCTATATATATTGGCTAGCGATTGTAAAAGAATTTGGAAGCCATTGAATCGGGTTAATGATAAGACTTGCACACATTTCCCTGAATTTTCCTGGATTTTGTCTCAAAAAGCAGATTAAAAAGCTCACATGGGGCAATCAGTGCCCGCCTTTGAGCTTGTATATCTGCTATTGTTTCAGTAAAGCCTCCTTCCTTATTCCGAATACTCCACGGTAGCACCACTGCACTTTTCTGCTTACCACTGCATCCAATATCTATTCACTTACTCCCTACTACATACTATACTGTATATATACTATATTACAGGGGTTGACATTAAGGTCTCGGAGGCACTTGCCCATCGGGCAAGTGCAAGTCAGGTTCTACTTGCCCTCAGCGCATGGTCACTTGCCCCCCAAAAATATATTGTAAATTTTGCAGATGTAACTCTTGAGAACGTAAAAATTTTTACACTCTCAAGAGTTAAAATTCATCTTAATTAGCCCAGGTCTCCACAACTAGAGAATGTGGAAGATTAATGGTCATTTTGATGTGTATGTTAATTTGCCAAAGAGAGCGCAGTCCAATATGGACACGATCGACACCAGAAGGTTCGATTTTTTTACAGCTGGAGATTATAGCACCACAACCACAATGCTGAATATAAATAAGAACGTTGCCTAAATTAGACAATTGTCTTTGCTCACCCCTTGGTTTTGTTATAATACTGTTTAATCCTTTGCAGCATTTAACTGTTACAATGTTTTGTCTCCCAGCAGGCGTGGGCCATGGGAGGGGTGCAAGAGAGCAAAATCTTACACGTCCTCGATCAATACCACAAGGTAAATAACTCCCCTAATTTGCTTTTCTGTCCCCACCCTAGAATTTATTAATGATTTAGTGGTATATGCTCCTATGTTGTACATCACAGCAAATGATGATAGATCACCCGTAGTGTAAACTGATTGTTTTAAAACTTTTGTTGCATATACATCAACTATAGGTGTAGTGACTTTTTATTTTAAATATACTTTTTCTCTCAACAGGCTCTCATCGCAGGCACTCGCAGTCTGTTCGTACTCCACAAGGTAAGCTTACTAATTTATCCCCTCTATATTATTGAAATGGAATGTTGCTAGTGTGATTTATTTGTTTCAATTGCATTGTCTTTCAGCCTCAGCAAATCATCAATCCAAAAGTCCACAGGTGGTTACTGGTACGTTTTGGGTTGAGGTGTGTGTGTGTGTGTGTGTGTGTGTGTGTGTGTGTGTATAGTCGGGACTGTTTTGAACTGGGAATACAATAATACTTCACCCTAAATGAAGCATCACATTATGTATCCCTTTTTTCCCACGGAATTTTAGTGTGTGTGTGTGTGTAGTCGGGACTGTTTTGAACTTGGAATACAATAATACTTCACCCTAAATGAAGCATCACATTATGTATCCCTTTTTTTCCCCACAGAATTTTAGCATCAAAGAGGACATTTTTGTTTCCCATGACAGAGAAAAGTAAGAAAGTATTATCTCTACTAAGTTAAAACATGTATCAGCTGTCTATGAATGAAATGGTTGTAATTGTGTTTATTGCTTTTATTCAGTGTTTCAAAAGGTGGTGGTGGAGACATTAATGTCCATCCTCGATGAGCTGAGGATGATTAACAGGGCTGGTGACAGGACGTCAGGACGAGGTTACCGATGTCCACCTTTCCAGAGAACTGAAAAGCCGTCAAAACGTAAGAAAGAAAAAAAGAAAGAAAAACTCAAGTGGAAGGTAAAAGGCTAGACTAACTACTTTTATTAACTGCATGTTTTGCATCTGTTGCAGACTTATCACCAACGGCCTAATGCGCAAATTCAGTGTCCTCGGTGGTGGACTTCAAAATAAACGAAGCTTCAAGGACAGCACCTTGTGTTCCTTAGTCATTGGTAAAATATGAGAATCATCATCTTCAATTGCTCTATGCTACACCTTTGGGATGACACAATGTACAAATGGAGTATAATGGATAATTTATACTGGCTTCTGTCTCCACCCCCCCACCCCTGTTCCATAACCCTTATAATTGCAGATGCTGCCAGGAAGACGTGCAAGGAAGCCACAGGTTAACTGTTGGTGAACAGCTGAAACAGGCACCGGGCTGAGTTGGTGGAGGGGGTACCAGAGGAGAGCACCGCCTGAATAATTAAACATGGCATGTCATGGCATTATATTGTGCTTTCTGACACTAGAATCTAGTTTCTAGCACTAGATTCTACTTTTTCTAAAAAAAAAAAAAAAAAAAAATCTGTGTCAGTGATGCTCAAAATATTTCATGCCAAGGACCCCTAGAATGGTTTGTGTTTGGCAGGCTGCAGAGGACCCTCCCCCTTGAAAATTGCAAATGTTTGGAAAGCACTATTTTATGTGTGTGTGTGTGTGTCCCTGCGTGCGACCTCCATTTCTAGGAAACAGAATGGGGGTAACTTTTTTTTACCATAACATAACATAACATAATTATAATGACATAGTAAAGTATTGAAAATGAGTGGAATTTCCCTTTAAGACACGTGCATGCACACTTGCTCAAATGCTCAAATACTGAATAAATATGGTGGGCACTGGTATCAAAATGATTGTCCTTATTATTACTTTTACTATTACATTTACAGTAACTGTCTTCTGCTTGTAACAAGTTTGTCTTTGTGATTTTGCATTCTCATCTTAAATCGTAATGGTATATCCAGTAAGTAAGCTATGATAACAATTAGCTTGATATGTGATTTGTCATGTTAACCTTTGAAAACTTCAAGGATCGATCAAGGTAAGCATTGCAGGGAAGATGTGTCGAACCAGGGTCCAAATTGCCTTTTGAGGCTTTTAAATGTTGAATAAGAACTTCATAGAGAAAGGGTTATTTTTTAAAATGAAATCTGTATTTATTTTCAGATCATAGATATATATAAGTGTATAGGTAGACGTTTAATAAAGGTCTATATTTAGTGGCTTTGATCAGTCGTCTAATAGACGTCTGATATACGGCTATATCTATCTAACCTGGTTTAAACGTATATATTTAGCCGTATATTAGCGGTGTTTTAGACGCAAAAATATAGACGTGCGTCTGACGGCTATTAGACGGCTAATAGACGGCTAGTCTAAGTATAGCCGTCTAATAAATTTTCATTTCTAGACCCTTTTTAGACCATTTATAGACGTGTCGTCTAGGTGACATATAGACGTATATTAGACGGCTATTAGACCAAAAACTGAATGACTCTAAAGCTTATTGTCTTTCGAATTCATTGTTTGGTATTCAATTAGGTTTATGATTTTAATAACTTCATGCGATGGAAACAACTAAGGAAAGGGTAAAAATGGCTTATTGTACGACAGAATAGACTTGTACTAAGTTAAGAGCAGAATGGGTCCTTTACAATTCCTGCAGGGCAAGAGAAAGAGAAGGGCTTGTTACTCCAGATCTCCAACGTACTCTGTCCTGTGACAAGCAAGTCTGAACTCTGTTTGTTATTTCATCTCCAGACATTTCCGTACTCCAAAAATAGCATCTGATCTGCAGACTTTATGGGAGAGAGGGAATTACATTTGACCTGACTGCATCAGATAAATGGCCACCAGAGGACAGCAGAGGAGAGTTAATCCACAACGTTTACTTTTCCTCACAGGCTGATATGATGTTCTCAGCAGCAGTCCCAGCAGGACCTCAGACATCTCCTGAAACAGAGCAACGCTGCAGTTAAGGTGCTCAGAGGATTCTCCTTATGGTCTTTATATGGTCTCGTTTCACACGCAATCTGTACTCTGTACAGCAGTGCTTTCCAAATATTTTTATATCAAGGACCAGCCTTTTGAAAAGATATGCCAGGGAGCCCTAGCAAGGATTCTAAAACATTTTAAAATAATAATAAATGAACATTTGGCAAGACTACAGACGCCCACTTAATGGCAGTTCCATCTCTGAAACACCACATTTATCCTGTAAAATTAATGCTATTCTAACTTGAGTGTACAAATGGAATCCAGTTTCTACATTTATATATATATATAAACTTTATTAAAGGCTCCTTGCCCACAGAGTAAAAATAGAACAAACACATAGAAGAGCATAAATGGAAAGCAAATAAAAAGAGAAAAGTTGAAATGAGTTCAGCTTTCCTCAACCTAAATGAGCCCTTCACTAAGCCCCTGCCCAATCCATCCTTGTCCAACAGGCATGTTGCTAGAGGAAAGCTTGACCTGGAACATTTGCTAAACTGTTTGGCATTGGCATTAGACAGTGACTAAATGCTGCCCCAAAAAAATGCTGCCCCTAAAAAATATGCTTCATTATATAATGTACACACTTTTGTATATGAGTAAAGTCTATGTCTATATAGTGTTGCAGCCATTGTGTACAGTAACCCCTTACATGTGCTAAGCCTGAACAAAAATTGGATGAGTGAGCGTTATTAATTAAAATATTTGCTTCTGGGAGGTCCCTGCAGGGGCAGCCACACACAGATGGCATGTAATAGCGTCACTGACAACAAGAAACAAAACTTTCAGAAAACTTTTAGGATTTAGATCCTTCCTTCATTTTTGTCCCCCCTATCACAGGGAACTATGTTTTTTGTGTCCATATCATTACACCCAAAAGTAGTTCCATGTGATAATATTTTAGAAATAATTCAGCAATACAAATGATGTTAGTTTTGTGGATTCACATAGTTTTACTGCGTGGCTCCAGCAGTGTTGGGCAGTAACTAATTTTAGATTACATATTACTGTAATATTATTACTTTTGCTCCAAAAAGTAAAGTAACGAGATTACTCTGCAAAAATGGTAATAAGTAACGCATTACTTTGCAAGTAACGCCAAGTTACTTTTTAAAAATGAGCTTGTTGTTGCAGGCAAAAATAGAACAGATGTACAAGCTATTGACAGGTACTGTAACAACAGAGATGTGCAGCAGATTGTAGATCCAGTCCACACGCTGCATCCTGCGCAGTTATGTACACTACAAATCGCTTGCTGCTTTATTTTGTAATAAACGGATTATGTTGTACTTCTCAAATTTTTCAAAAGCGGTGTTGAGAACTTGGGAAAGTAATAACGTAATATGTAATATATTACTCTTCAAATCCAGTAATAAGTAAAGTAATGATATTACTTTGTCTAAGGGGTAACGAGTAAAGTAAAGAAGTTACTTTCCTAAGTAATATAGACCAACACTGGGCTCCAGTGACCCGCACAAAATGACCGAAACTATACTTAATACTTAATATTGACCAAAACCAGTGCAGAACTACCACCACAGGAGTCTGGACATGAATTAATACACACCAGTTGACACCACTGTTAAAATTGCAATGCAATATTTGTTTTTGTTTAATATAAAAACAAAATGTTTGGGAGTAAGAAATAAAGTTTTGTTGCCAGCAAATTGTTGCTTTCAAGCTTTTAATTATTTCAAGCAAAGATTTGTTTCCTTGTGGGGAATAAATTTGCATCATGAATGTGTTTTTTCAGCAGCCTTTTGCTTATTGATGTTCCGTCTGTATGAACCAGCACAAATGTGTCACTAGTCAGCAAGTCCTAATTGGATTGTCAAGTGTGGACGAGGATGTATTGCTATAAGTAGAACAAGACACTGCAGACAGGGAGCTTAACATGAAGGAGCTTTATGGCCCACTGTTGACTACAGAGCAGTGGTTTTCAGCCCCCTTCAATTCAAGGCCCGTTATTTATTCGGCATTTGAGCCACAGACCTCCATCTGATGACATTTAGCCTTTCAGACCACAAACTAAAAGAATATTTTGTTGTCATTGAAATACGTCTTTGCCCACAACTCCATGCATGGCAACTCCTTGGCAGGTGTTCAGTGATCAAAAGAAGAGTTCTTGCACATTTTCCAATTTTGACTTATTGCAAATAAAGTAGGCTAATGCAGATGTTTCGCCATAATGTAACACTTGAGAGCATAAAGTGAAACAACATGGGTCCATATGGTTCTATTTGTACACACTTTGAGTTAAATCTGCATATATTTTACGATATAAATTGTGGGGTCCCAGAGATAGAAATGCCATGAAATGTGGGTCCGTAGATGAATGTGCATCACACTGGGGGGTCCTTGACATAGAACGTGGGCAGTCTTGGCATGTTTTCAAAAAAAGAAAAAAAGGGGGTGTTGGTCTTTGACATGTTTGTAAACCACTGGGCTAATATTGTTTGTAAACCAGTGGGCTAATATTGTTCAGTTTCTTACATTTCCACTAGGTGGCGTTGGGTCTATTGGTGATATTGATAGATGCCATTGGAGTGATTGGACTAGAGATGAATTGTGAATTCATGAGATCCTGAATGATTAGTATCGTTCAACTATAAGTTTGATATTTAAGATTTATTTTTGAAGTGTAATTGGATAGGCGTAGCTATTAGCTAACCAAATGGATCCCTAACCTTAGCACTTATGGCTCTGGGGTCTAGTACTAGTAAAAATGGAATCATTTAAATAATTTCTCTTCACTCTCGGGGTTATATTGCCATTGATTTTACAATATACATTGTAGGTCTCAGAGATAGAAATCTCTGATAAATAAATAAATAAATAAATAAATAAATAAATAAATAAATAAATAAATAAATAAATAAATAGACAATCACTAATATGGGGGTCCCAATAATATGAAAACGTAGGAACCCCTGGACTACTGGAGTAGGCTAATTGAAGAGTTAAAAGGCAATTCCACCCATTTTTATTTTTTCCCCCCGAGAGTGTACAAAAGTGAACCCTAGTGGGTCCATTTGGTCATGCCATAGTGTTGAAAATGGGTGAAATTCTCCTTTAACAACCCCCTTTTAGCTTGGAATGGGCGGAGACTCCAACTGGGAAACGAACGAACCTGGAGAGAGCGAACGATCAACAACAAAACTTTGTGTGGCGTTAAAAGCAAGACCGCCTGGGGGGTTTGTCGGGTGGATTCGCTGTTATTATTTATTTACTAAAAAATAAAATAATTCAACTTGTCATTGTCATTATCGGAGGCTTTTCGGTGTGACCAGACCGCGATCGGACATCGTTGTTTGTGCGGTTGGTGGAGAAATGCCTTGAGTTGTAAAACCAAACCAACTATGGGTGATCCTGCGTGGACGTGGAGTACTGCAGCAGAGCATAGCAAATCAGTTGACTTGCTTACAAGAAGACAGCTTATTGATTAATCACTGATCGATCATTGATTGATCATGGATCGTGTCGTCTAAAAAGACAATTTTGAGGAATATTGTACAAGGAATGGATATGTAATGCTCGCTCGCATGGCGCCTTCATTATTATCCTCAGAAAAGAACCAGCACTTTAGTAAGAGTTGGAAAAAGAAGTCAACGTGAAGTGATTTCACTTTTTGGGGATATTTCATCCGACTAGAGACTGATGGACTACTGAACGGTATCGACCGACCAATACTTTTTTATTATTATATTATTCGTGTAAATGACAACACAGCCAAGTGGCAGCAGCAGCAACAACATGTGGACTCCTCCTGGGATGTTGATGTGGCGGATCGCCCTGTGCTGCTTCATGCTCCTGGAATTATTTATACATAGTGGTCAAGGTACGACTGAGTATTCATTTAAAAAGTGCTTTTGTGATTTTCCATTACCACCTTCTACCCGTCCGCCTTCAACCGCTTATTCGTAGTCGGGTTGCCGGGGGACGGGACATAAACACTAGCCGATTCAAAATCTAACCCGCTGACCCACATTCGAAAAGATATTCCATGGGGAACAGTCGTTCTCAACCCCACACTTTGACATCCATATCTAAACAGACAGACCCCCCATGTAATGTAATTTTTAACTCTGGGACCCTTGGCAAAAAACAACAACAACAACAACAAAATAATCATTGTTTAAACTATGAAACTGAGAGTAGCTACAAATGAACCCTGCATTTGGTTCTCCATGTGGTACTAGAGTTCAGTTGCAGACCCCATTAGGGTCCATTTGGTTTCTGTATTAACAACTCAAGGACCCCCACTTTGGGAAACACTGTCTATCTGTCGCAGTTATAATGCTGTATCTGTACCAAACTCCATGCAACCACATGGAGTTACTTTGTCTCTGTGGAGTAGCATGGCTGCAGGAGCAACGTGTTTATGTATGTCAGCGGTTCCCTAAAGTGGGGTCTGGGCCCCGAGGAGTCCTCGATGGAGTTCCAGAGGGGTCCCCAGCTAAATGATTCAAGCAAGTGTCTGTGACACTGAAAATACAGGAGAATACACCACCTACCCCGTTCTATTAATTGTATTATAACCCAGGAGGAAAAGTTGTTCTTACATTCAACTGATTATTCTAATGTGATTAATCCTTCCTCAACTGTCAGGTGTGGGCTGTCATACTCGTTTCAGCACTACTGGATAGTCTACTCTAGTTCATCCAACTGCTTGGCCAGAGAAAACACCTGTCTAATATAAATCATTTTATTCCACTACTGTCTTTGTTTCCTCTCGTTTTGGGTGACTCCTGTCCTTTGAGTAACACCAGTGCACTACCACTACGAGCAGTGGTTGGGAACCTCTGGACTAGGGTCCTTGAAAATAAAATGGTTGAGAGAGAATCACTGTCTGCCTGCTAGAGCCATAAAAAAGTGTGTGTGGCTTTGTATTATGTTTTTTTTATTTTTTTCGTTCTCCTGTTCCTCAGGTCTGAATGTCTGTATGAGTGGCAGCGCTACATCTTGTGAAGAATGCCTCCTCATTCACCCCAGCTGCGCCTGGTGCGCAAAAGAGGTACGAACTGGATCGTTAAAAACAAAATATGTGCATCGTGTTACCCTTTTTAGAATGAGAAGAGACTCAACAACAACAGTGACATGTGTACAGTGCACTGTCCTTAAAGGGAAACTTCACTCTTAATGGCATTTAGAAGATTTAGAACGCTTTTATTTGGCACAATTTTAGCAGTGAGCCCATTGTCTCTGATGTCATTGACACTACTTCTTGGTCTATAACTTCCACAATGCTTTGGTCCACTGCTCCTCCTTGTGGATGCAGGGGAGGGGCTGTTTTACTAGAGATACATGTAGTCCAGGAAGTAGTGTCGATGACGTCGGAGACCTGGGCTCACTGAACCACATATTGCACACGTAAAGACCTCCCAGGAACATACTGTACATGACATATGGTTAAGTATGCCTTTAACAATGCGCCTGCCAAACATAATATACAGTCCCTAAACGAAAGATGAATGTAGCCCATTGGGTTTTCAACCAGTGGTCCCTGAGAGGGTTCCAGGTGGTCCCCAGCTAAGTTGGTTAACCAGATGAAAAGTTGGTTAACCAGATGTAACTCTTGAGAGCGTAAAAAGGGTCCATTTGGTCCATTTGAGTTAAAATATAAGATTAATAAGATTAATGGTCATTTTGATCTGTATGTTTGCCTGTTTTGTTTCCCAAATCCAGGCTGGCATTGTGGACAAAAGCAAAAGAAATCTTTAGTTTTGGGGGTTTTCAAAAAGGTTGGATGTAGCCGAAATGCAAAGGACTGCTTAACTCTGAGCCCTTACGGAATTTACCAGTCACTCAACTCTATGATGATGTTAATGATCACTACTCTTGTTGTGTTGACAGATTATCATTGTCTCTTTTTTTGCCCTGACAGGACTTTGGGAGAGTGCGGACGCTGACCTCGCGTTGCGACCTTCGAGAGAACCTTCAGAAGAGGGGCTGCGAGGAGCCGTTCATTGAGTACCCCAGCAGCGTCAGCTCCATACTGAAGAACATGCCACTCAGCTCCAAAGGGTCCGGACCCACCCAGTACGACGTCATCCAGATCATGCCCCAGAAGATCTCTCTCAGCCTGCGGCCAGGTATCCAGTTAAACCATGTGAAATTCATTGAATGGGGCTTCCCCTATCCTTGCACGATTTTCTAGTGCAGGGGGGTTGACACTAAGCAGGGGTTTACGCTAACACCTGCCCACTTGCCCCGGGGCAGGCAAATAAAATGGGTAGGTCCAGGTGAAGTCTACTACCTGGTTGCACTGACTGGGCAGGTGCACATTTTCATTGTGGATCCACGCACAGATTACGCACTGAGCGTGAAGTGGCTACAGCGTGCACTCTGGCAAAACAGCTGCAAGCTCACAACATCATCAGGTTGCAAAAGCCATAGGTTTTCTCAAGCCTGGGCTTAAAAACATCAACCATTTTGGTTGCAAATGAAATATAATCTGTGCAATTTAAAAGTATGTTTGGGAGCACCTTTGCGGCTGTCCATAATTTCTGTGGTGCATGTTGGTGTCCTTGGCATAAAAATGTGTCCTAACACCTGCTTTAGTTTTTAAGGCTTCTTTGATGTTCTAGTGCTGTTTATATTTGTTAAGAACACAACAAAACACTAATATTATACAAGTTAAAATCATTGGTAATTAGCAATATTTTGGTGGGGCAAGTAGCCTGTGTGTGTGTGTGTGTGTGTGTGTGTGTGTGTGTGTGTGTGTGTGTGTGTGTGTGTGTGTGTGTGTGTGTGTGTGTGTGTGTGTGTGTGTGTGTGTGCGTGTGCGTGTGCGCGTGTGTGCGCGCGCGCGGCTTACGGCACATTTATACTATTTTGAGAAGGCTTGTTATGTATGTATTGTCGAACATTTATCTTCTACTTTCGTATGACTATGGTTCGTAATTGCAAAACCTTGGTCCGTCCACAGACCACCTATTGAAAACACCAGCTGTAAGTTATATCATTTGACAATTAACGTTAAAGACATAGGAAGGTTCATCCAATCAGGATGAGAGGCAGCCTTTGAGTGGGGGTGGGCCTTAGTGTATGTGCTGTTGGTCTGTTACATTTCCCCCACTGTAGAGTGTGTGCATGTGCACATCTTGTTACCCAGATCACTAAGTGCTCCTTTAATGTGTCTGAAATCATTCACATGACCCCTCTATCCATTCCTATCCTAGGAGACCCGACAGAGTTCGAGGTGCAGGTGCGGCAGGTGGAGGACTACCCAGTGGACCTTTACTACCTGATGGACCTATCCCTGTCCATGAAGGATGACCTGGACACCATCCGCAACCTGGGCACCAAGCTGGCCCAGGAGATGGGCAAGCTCACCAGCAACTTCCGGCTGGGCTTCGGCTCCTTCGTGGACAAGAACATGTCCCCCTTCTCCTACACGGCGCCCAAGTACCAGCAGAATCCCTGCAACGGGTGAGGAGAGCAGAGTTGTTTTTAAGTTGATTTAAGCCTAAATTCTAAATATATGTACGTATATTGGTTCGTTTTGCATTGTTTCCCCTAGCAGCCTTCTATATAAAGGATGTTTCCCTGCAGAAAGACACATCCTTCTCATCTAGCTGTGTTTGGCTTTTCCTTCCATTGCCGACATTTCACTGTTTATTTTGACGTTTATCCCTTTGCACGGACGACTCTGTGTTGGGAGTAGGGAAGGAAGGGGCAGAGTAGTCTATTAAGAGTGGGCGACACTCCCGTTGACTCCAATGCTACGTCTGAAAACAGACGGCTATTGGCTGAGAAGCGCATGTAACACCTAGTAAGGAGGGATTCAAGTTCAACCTAAATTGCCGGAATTAGCGACATTTTAAACTTATTTTTTTTCCCACACACATCACATTTTAACAGTATACTGATAAACACACTTGAATTTTACATCACCCTGGGGCAGTCTTTACATGTAATCCCAGAGGTAATCTATTCCTCCTCCTCTCCTTCCCTCCCTTTTGCCACTCTCCAATCACTCCGGTAGAAAATCCTGTCCCACGGGTGAGTCTCACCTGAGTTTTTAAAAATCATATAGTGGTGCAATTATCTCGTAATGTGTGGTTTGATGTGATGTGTGAAAAAAAACAAGTTTGGAGTTACAGAAATACCCACATTAGAATAAAGACAACCTGTGACCATGTTAATTGTTGGAACATCGTCAACGTTGGACAGGGACCTCATGATGAAAAGGAACGTGTCTTTCTGCAGAAAACCAGCTCTGCACAATTATATAGTGCAGGGGTTTTCAACACTTGGACTGGGGACACAAAGTGGTCCCTGAGAGGATTCCAGGTGGTCCTAAATGATGCTAAATGATGTCTATTCTATCTTTTAAAGTCTGTGCGAAGGCCTGTGTTCATATAAGCCATATTCAGCTTGAGCCTGCATGGCGCAAAAATGAATAATTTACCACCAAGTTCTATTTTTAACCATTTGTGGAAGATGCACAGTGAGATTTTTTTTTTTAGTCATCGGACTGTGATGCAGTGAAGAGCAAGAAGCTCAGGAAAAGTGCACGGCTACCGTCCGCCCACGCCATGTGCGTCTGTGACGCTAAGCGTTGTTGACGAGGGCATGCTTGAAAAGCGGGCCGCACATAACCACATTTGCCCCGGAGGTGAGATTACTCGCGGCCGACCGCGCATCGCTTCCTAACTAGGTTATTGGATTGTGTGCGTTTGTGGTCTGCACGGACATTGCGACACTGCAAGTGAAAGCATTAAAAGGCACAGATGACATGTGGACTACACATCTCTCTCCTCCTCCTCCATCTCTGTGTCATTGCAACATCCATATGGAATGGCCTACATTTATGGCAATGCAGTCTGACTGAAAGCTGGAAATACAATGAGAATCATTGTGGATTGGTAACCTGGAATGAAAAATACCTGTAGTGATTCTTAACCACGTGAAATCTCAGCATCACGTCCATATTCAGGGCATGTAAGAATGATAATAGGTGAGAATGTTCAAATGTCTGGGAAAAATGGAAGATTTATGTCAATGCATATTGGTTTCATTAAAGGAGCATTCAGACAATTGGGCCATTTGGAAAACCCTCCGGTCCCCGGAGGGATTTCTTTTTTTTGTCCACAATTCCAGGCAAAACAGTCATATACATAAAAACATGGTTCTACATTCTCTAGTTGTGTAGACATGGGGTAATTTACTGTACATGAATATGATGCATGCTGATGAATATTTGGTTTCATTTTTAAGCTCTCCAAGAGTAATGTGGTTAAACAGCCAGATTACCAGACCACATGGAATCCTCTCAGGGACCACTGGTGGTCCCCAGACCACCTGTTGAAAACCCCTGCCTTATATGGTCAACACACTCTATGGTACACTAGCCAAAAAAGCCAAAATTAAGTGAAATCATTACATACTGTATACCTTTTTAAATGTGACAGGTGTGTTGTGGGAGTCGATTCACTTACAGAAAAAAAATCCAAGACACCTGCACACAGTGGTCACTTTCTCAATAAAGTCTGAGGTTTACTAGCACAGCGTTGTCAGGGACCTTCAGGCATCTGAGTAATGTCCTTGACCGAACAACAGCGCTATTGTAGAGCCAAAACGTGACACTGCGTTTTTTTTGTTTGTACAATGATAATGGAAGAAATCTGAATTTGCACAAAGAACATTCACAGGGAAAACGGCCTACAGTTGAGGTGAAAATAATTAACTTTTTTTGTGGAACATTTCACAATCTGTGTAAACCTCACCACTTTTGCCAAGATAAATATAGGTTACCGTATATATTTGTTTGTATGTTAAATAATGACATTTAGAAGATTTAGAACACTTTTCCAGGGGGTCTTTCACTGTGTAATATGTGGTTTTAGATGTGTCGTTGATGTCATGGACACTATTTCATGGACTACAATTCCCACAATTCTTTGGTGCTCTGCTCCTTCTTGTGGATGGGGGAAGATTGTCTCACTGAGACAACATGTAGTCCAGGAAGGAAGTAGTGTCCATGACATCAGAGAAACTGTTCTCATTGCTAAAATCTAAAATATCTAAAACCACAATTAAACACACACACAAGACCCCCCCCCCTCCCAGGAAAGTGTTGGAGAATCTTATTTATTTTGACAAAAAGGTGGTTTCCCTTTAACTACTAAATTTAATCTCCAAGTCAAGGCTGTTTTCTGTTGTTCTCCATCAACAACAGATACAAGCTCTTCCCCAACTGTTTTCTGTTGTTCTCTATCAACAACAGATACAAGCTCTTCCCCAACTGTTTTCTGTTGTCTTCCATCAACTACAGATACAAGCTCTTCCCCAACTGCGTCCCTTCCTTCGGCTTCCGCCACATCCTGTCCCTGACGGACGAGGTGGACAGCTTCAACAGGGAGGTGCAGAAGCAGATGGTGTCCCGCAACCGGGACGCGCCCGAGGGCGGCTTCGACGCCATCCTGCAGGCCGCCGTCTGTAAGGTGAGGAGCTGTCAGTCAGTCAAGGACGCTTGGTGGGGGTTGTGTTTCCGAAAAAGAAAAAACAAAGAAAAAGTGTCAGAAGAACTTCCTGGCTTTGAGTAATGCACACAGGATAACCTCACACAGTGTAACACGTTTTGGGTGGGATTTATGCCTTTTGGTGTTCTAAGCATTATGCTGTACTGTAGCTCTTGAAAAATATCAGACCTACAAGCCTAGCGAGACACCGAGTGGCGCGCTATGAGCTTGTAGACCATGGTCTACCAGTCGACCATAGACTGATTCCAAGTTGACCGTGGAGGGTGAAGAAAAAAGAGAAGTTTGGTGGAACGGTGCGCCACCATTCTGGCGTTTCATGGTGATAGTGGAGGTGGAACAGCATGCCAGAATTCTGCTGCCGATCCCCCGCCGTTCATTTAGCCTAGCGTGATATAATCACAACGCGATGCTAGTGGACTACTGTTCATTGCTGTGTGTGTGTGTGTGTGTGTGTGTGTGTGTGTGTGTGTGTGTGTGTGTGTGTGTGTGCGTGTGCGTGCGTGCGTGTGTGTGTGACCTACGCGATGGCATGTTGAGACAGCAGAACAGATACTTTTCTCTGTCGTTCATATTAATAAGGTAGTTATGGCTATTGCTCAGCTCACTGTGTGTGTCTGTCTGCCTGCCTGCCTGTCTGTCTCTCTGGCTGTCCTGCTATTATAGTGGATCAAATATGGAAGCGCTTTATCCATGGTTGTTGTCTACTGTGATAAGTATGTGACAAGTATGTCAACAGTATTGTTCTGCCTAAATATAAAACTAGTAACTGACTGTTGATTTACGTCTGCAGTGGACGGCAGCATTTGTACTTTGCACATAAGTCTGTTGTACTTCCGCTTATGTGGACATAAATAATGTAGTAAAGTAGTAAAGTGTTTGGAAGTTAGTTACTGCAGGCTGGCAACAATGCTTTTGTGTGTGTGTGTGTGTGTGTGTGTGCGCGCGCATGCGTGTGCGTGCGCGAGAGGTTGGCTACTCAAAAGTAGACCAAAAAAGGTTGCGCACCCCTGGCATAGATCTTCGCCAATAGCGGTAATTGTGTTTAATATACGTATGGTTTTGCCCATGATTAACGTTCCAATGTTGGAGGTCATAGACTGTTTGCTCTGTTAATTAAGGTGAGGGGGGGTTGGGGGGGTTAGATAGGAAGTGGAGTAGAGTCTGTAATGCAGCTGCTTAAACAAGGAGGACGAGTCATCGTCAGCACAGGCCCGGTCGTATCCTCGTCCTTCCGCTACCCAAGTTTTAATTGTTTTCTACAGGAAGAGAAAATGACTCCCTCCGAGTTAGGTCGTGCCTTGTAATTTACTGCCAACTGACAACATTTTAAGCATCAGGCTGGTTAGGAGGAGGCTGGACTGGCCGGGGTAGGGGGGGGGGGTCTATTCTTATTTCAATTGTTGAATTCTCAGGGGGGAAATACTCAGCATAATTTGAAACCTCAGTTTATCTATTCGGATATAAACGGAAGAGCCTCTCCTCCGTTGAGTAAAGCTGAAAGTATTTTGTTTTGCGCACTCCCCCTCTCCCCCCCACAATTATCTCAGGATGTTTTTGTTTGTTTGTTTTGTTTTTTGATTTCTTATCACATTTGTCATAATAGGTCTTGCAGTAGGCCCCGCCGTCTCCCCAGTGTTCAACCATGGGTTGGACACTTTCCAGTCGGTTTTCATTCATTCCAGTGTAAATATAATGGGCCATTACACATTAAATACTGGTTTATTTTTGGAACCAGACCTTCAAAATCTCTTCTAAAATGGAAAATAATGTGTGTGTGAGACTTTTTTTTTTTTTTTTTTTTAACAATGTTTTATCATATAGGACAACTATATCACACGTTATGCTTAGCTTTGATCGGAAGGACGATTGCAAATGGGCTCCCACAATAAAATAGTCAGATATGCTTTGACAAGAACAAAAATGTAGCAGTCAAAGGACTATCGTTGGTATTTTCTTTCCTTAGGGGCTACAAAACAAACAAATGTCCCTGAAAAAACAACCACAGGAAATATTAATGGTTCAGTGACAGTGCCTAGTAGTCTAGATATCAAACTAAAAAGCTTCTCTCACACACACAACATACACTGAACCTCCCTGCCCTGTCCAGGCCATGGGTAATACAATCATGACTATAGTTCTTCATCAAAGAGGCTTCTGTGTAATGGGAAAGCCCACATTTCTATTGTACGACGCCTGTTCGCACACAATGCACGATCCCATGACAAATGTCCGCCTTTATGCCTCTGCTGCCGGCTGAAAGGTTAGGTTTGTTTAGCACCATGCCACTAGTCAGCACTCTCTCTGTCCGGTGCTCTGTCACTGCCCATTGTACCCCACCTGGGTCTGACGCGTCACAATCTGGCTGCAGTGTTTTCAGCATGGTGAAGAGTTATGGGCTTATCTCTGGAGTATTTAATATTAAATGGATTGATTATTCACGCCATCACTGTTTCATCAGGGACATTTTACGCTGGAAGTAACCGCAGGCATTCAATGTTAAAGGAAATAGAAGCAACTTTTCCAGTGTTTATAAGCAGAGCAGGAATTGAAACTGAGCTCCACCCCCTCCCCCCGGCTGGAGACTGCTGCGCTGTGATTGGCTAAAATTTGCCTCATCCCCCCACAACCCAAAGTACAGGCCAAGTAGAGGGGAAAAAGGCAACAAATATAGACATACACTACATAATTATATTATTTATATTATTTTTTAGCTGAAAACCTACCTATATATCACATTTTTAATGCTTAATTACACAACAGTTCATTTCTACCGTGCTTCAAACCACCATTACGGTCAAAACAAAGAATGTCAGTTCCTCTGTTCTTCCAGAGCACAGCGGACTCTGTGGCTAGGCTAGCTAGTTTCTTTGGGACTCTTGTTGTTGTAGAGACTACATCTAATGCCCAGGAACGTGACCAGGGTACCTGCCTGGTTTACAGTGAGAAAAATGACAAAAGTTACTGTGTGGGGATCCCCAGGTGGATCCCTGTACTCTCACTTATACATGTCAAACAAAAGCTATTTTCATGCTCGGACACAGCCAGGACACCAGACATGGACACAGCCACAAAATAGGAGTGGTTGCACAACACACACACAAACCCCAGGAAAGGTTTTTCCTTGAGACTGGGAAGTCGGAGTTTCACTCTGAAAAAATAGAACACAGTTAATTTCAAATAAGGATTAATTGTGTTTGTACTGAGAAAACACTCATTGCTCAACTTCAAGGGATGGATTGTGGGTAAGTCCCTGTGACATACTAGCATCATGTCCAGGGGGTGTACTTGTACACCAAGGCGCCTCATGCTACCGAGAGAGAGAGGCTCCTGCCTGTTGGGCCTTCCAGGCTTGGAGTTACTGACTTAAAGGATGTGTGGTCTTTTTATAAACCGACTTTGCCACATGATAGTTCATCTGTATACAATGTGGTGTGGTGTGTTGTTCCAGCATGCTAAGGCAATGGTTCCCAAAGTGGGCTCCGGGGACCCCCAGGGGTCCTTGAGGGAGTTCCAGGGGGTCCTAAGTGATAGTTAGGTGTCGGTGAAACCGGGCCCCCTGTTAAACTAAACCTAGTGGGCGGGTGTACAGGTGTATGTACACAGGGACAAAGCCAGGCCTGGACTGGTTGGAAAAAAAAAGTCATCATTATAGTTAGGGGAAGTGAAAATCTGGGCACTAAATTGTTACCAAGACATTTCTTCACCAATGTGTTTCTGATGGTGTCTAATAACATGTTCTAAAAGATTGAAATTAAACTCCTGTGAGAAACCTCATAAAAACAGGTCAAAGTCAAGGTACTAGTCACTAACTAGTACTAGTCATCATCTAGTAGGCCTACTAGTTAATGACCAATGTGCTTAGTCAACACATTGGCCGAGTGCTATGGCTGTTTTCATTCAGATTTTTGTTGTTTTTCCCAAAATAATCTTTGCATTGCATTCCCTTGTTATATATATCACATGCATGATGACATTCTGAATGTTTTGCCTTCTATAGGTTGTGACTAGTCCCCCGACTTTGACCTGTTTTTATGAGGTTTCCCACAGGAGTTGTATTTCATAGTGCATGTTATTAGACACCATTAGTAACACATTAGGTGAAGACGTTTCTAACGATAACGATTTAGTTAACAAGATCCCAGATTGGTCAAATATCTGCTACAATGCGCTAACTATTAGTCATATACCGTGTCTGTCCTCTGCCCTGTTCAGGACAGAATCGGTTGGAGGAAGGAGGCCTTCCACCTGCTGGTGTTCGCCACCGACGACGTACCTCACCTGGCCTTGGACGGCAAGCTAGGAGGCCTGGTCCAGCCCCACGACGGATACTGCCACCTGGACGACAAAAACGAGTACAGCGCCTCCACTAAGATGGTAAGGCTCAGGGACGTGCACACATCAGACACAATCAGCCCACTGCCCGTTTTCCCCCATCTGTAAAACAACGTACTGTAGTGCCCCTTTCCAGACCACAAATGCAGCATTTACTATGGTGAAAGAAATGTAAAAATGCCTTTCCTTTCCATGCCATGGTGGAAGGCAGCATTCAGGAGAATAGACCATGCCGCAAGACCCGGCCTCTTGGCATTCATTAAAATGTAAATATACTCAGTCATATATGGACATTACATGTTAAATACTGGTTCATTTCTTAATCCAGACATTCAAAATCTCATCCAAATCCGTCAACAAGGGCTGCTGTATGCAGTGGAACAATGTGTGTGAGACATTTATGTTTTTAAAAACATTAATAATTATCTGAGAGGTTTGTCTATGCTTAGCTGCAATTGGATCCTGGTATTTGGGGAGGAGCTTATTGAAAAGTTGCCCCCCCCCCCAGAAGTCTCCTGAATTTTAACCATATTGAACGAACATTTTGAAAAATTGCTGATCTACAAGTCTGTGATCTCTGCATTAGATCTGGTGTTGTTGGGAAAAGTGCCCCCCTTTACAGGATTTCAGCCCCTGCCCTTGTAACACTCTCTGCAGGTCCCTGGTAAGGCTGGAGAAGATTTCAGCTTAATTGTTAGCGTTTGGTAGAGATTAGGAAAAAAAAATATCAATCTAGAAGTGATGTAATTCTATGTGACAATGAACATGAATGTTTTGCTATCCACTCACTCTTCAAATCACACTGTTAAGAGAAAGTATAGCAGGTTTTCTTGCAGCAAATAACACCCTGGAAACCCGAAACCTAGTCTCTTTTCAGAGCTCCTCCTTTATAAAGCTGGGAGCAGCTATGCCAACCCTAGCATTGTTCAGTACGGATGAATCTGCATATGAGTGGACTTTGGAATTAGGGTTAGGTTTTTTGCTTTGCGTGAGTACTTGAACAATAATATCTAGACCATGTCACTTTCCCTTAAGAGACAGCCAGGAGCGGGATTTCATAAGGAAGTTTTTTTTTAATTTTACAAGGCTCTACTTGGCACCGAGCCAAGCTCCAAACAACTAATATGGGAACTTTATTCATGGCCAATTGAATTAGGTGGGCTAATTGAGTTTTCAGAAAAGGTTAATATTTGACTGACCTAAAATGACATTAACAGAGGTAATTCAAACATTACATCGGTATACAGTCATATCTGCTTCATTTACCTTTCTACAGCGATCATCTAGGCGCAGTCACAGATTTGCAGAAGGGAGGGACTGTTTGTACATTTAACCCTTAACAGTTAACAGTGGGTTTCTGTCCTCCGGACCTACTAATCAAAATGAACTCCTGGTAGGGGGAATACAATCCCATAGTGTTGACAGTAGTTGGACAAAGTATTTAATTAACTACTTCCCAGTGATGTTGATTGCCTGCATCCTGCATCCAAAAATGCAATTTATAGGTTTTGGACATCCTGTGGACGCATTTCTGTACTTTGCATCATGTACAGCAAAAAAAGTAATCATGGAAAAACAATTGCGGAAAAACAAATCCGAGTAGTTGGCCACTACTAGTAACAACAGCAGCAAAGCATGCTGTCTGTAGAACAAGCTGTCAACATGCCGTACTGCAATCCCTCTGTGCCAGATAATTGGGTGGGATCCATAATAATAAAAAACTCTGCTTTCCAGTTCATTCCATCTTAAAATTGAAGAGGAGAACCTCAGGTATCATCTGAAATATGTGGTATAACTATTTTCTGTGGGCCTGGGAAAAATGCTGAAATTACAATTCTATAGCATGTAAGATTACATTAAAATTCCTTAGCATGTGAGATTAAAATAAATACACAAATAAAAGAATAAATAAATACAAAAGAAACAAAACATTTGACATAAATACTGAAATGTTAAAGGTTTATTCATTTCTGGTTTTGGGTGGCAACATAATTCTCTTCTCTTCTTCTCTTTTTTTTTATCCTAAAAAGAGGATATGGGGACTCTTGGGAGTCTAAATATAAACTTTGCGTCAAAATCAAAAGACCAATGACTTCCTTTTACTAACTTTCGGACAGGAAGTTATGATATTTATTGAGGAAGGAAGTTCATGTCTGTCTGTCTGTCTGTCTCTCTCTCTCTCTCTCTCTCTCTCTCTCTCTCTCTCTCTCTCTCTCTCTCTCTCTCTCTCTCTCTCTCTCTCTCTCTCTCTCTCTCTCTCTCTCTCTCTCTCTCTCTCTCTCTCTCTCTCTCTCTCTCTCTCTCTCTCTCTCTCTCTCTCCTTTTTGTGTGTTTAGGATTACCCCTCCCTGGCTCTCCTTGGGGAGAAACTTGCAGAAAACAACATTTATCTCATCTTTGCTGTTACCAAGCGCCTATACGTCATATATAAGGTATTTCACCTTTTTTTTTTACAGTAAATATTGTCGTTATTGATCAACCCTTCCCGTACCCAAAGATAAGTAATCCTATTTGTGTTTTTTGGTCTAAATGTAGAATTTCACAGCCCTGATACCTGGTACTACCGTGGAGATTCTGGACCAGGACTCTAAGAACATAATTCAGCTCATCATAAACGCCTACAATGTAAGTAAACGATACCAATAATTTTTCACGTCAGGTGTGTGGGTGTGCACAGTACGCAATAGTGAAGTGTGACATTCAAGAGAGAAACCAGGAGAGGAAAGCAGATTAAACACTTTCCAGTGAAAAAAAACGTCTTGCGTCAGTGTCTGTGTGTTGTAATGAGATTTTTTTTTTCCACTGTGGGGCTGGGGCCGCATAACAGTGACAGTGGAAAACTACCATGACGCTTGTGTGCAAATTAAGCAGCGAGTAGGGCATGGAGGCCAGAGGCCTTTGCCCATTCTAAGCAGAAAGACTGCTCTGCAGGTGGAACTGAGCCAGGGCCGGATAAAGCATGGGCCATGCCTAGATTCTAGTCGATGCCCTGACTGCCCCACCAAACATGATATTTCAAATTAAAGTTCTTATATTTGAAATGATTTGAAACACTAGGCCACTAACTACAATTTTGGCGCCACCTTTTCATCAATTTCTGAGTCAGACCTTCAACTTTATGCATGCTGCATGCTTGTTGCAACTTCAACAACAACTGATATTGTTATTGATGCTTACTTGCCTAATAGAAGTCCTGTACAAGATATAAATCTTGTGGGTCACTAAAGGACTAAAGAAAATATATGAAATAGAAGATTTTGCGTTGTAGACGTAACCATGCCAAAATACATAGTTATCTATTCAATGTGAGCGTTTGTGGTGAAATTAAACAAAAATGGCATAGTGTTAGCTTCCATAGCATTGTCGCCTGCCCCTGGGCCTGAACTGAGCAAAATGTTGAAGCTGCATTTTGGAACATACAATATATTACATAATTAACCAGTCTGTATGATGGAGTAGGTTACAATACCTGTCAGATCTTTCGGTTATAGTTAGGGCTAGTTCTAGCTCTGGTCCAGAGCTCCACTGCTTCTGAGTCTGACTTGCATTGGAGCTCTGTTGGTCTCCGTGCATTCGGCCATTACTGCACCCGACCAGCCTCTCTTCTCTAGTGGATATATAAAGAACGTTTTACCTACTCACCAAAATAAACACGTCTTGTGTCATTAGAAAGCCTACTTACCTTAGTGGAAACACTCTTAGCCCCCCACCACACGGATAAATTGGACTTTTTGGCCAAAACGTGATCGTTTTTCACCGGAAAAACAACCAGGATTTGCGCCCTCTACCGGCATTGCCAATAGAAAAGTTCCATAGGAAATATTTTTCCTTCATTGAAAAACGATCGCGTTCTGGCCAAAAAGCCCATTTCATCTGTGTGGTGGGGGGCTAAGAGTGCGACCACTAAGGTAAGTAGGCTTTCTAATGACACAAGAAGTGTTTATTTTGGTGAGTAGGTAAAACGTTCTTTATATATCCACTAGAGAAGAGAGGCTGGTCGGGTGCAGTAATGGCCGAATGCACGGAGACCAACAGAGCTCCAATGCAAGTCAGACTCAGAAGCAGTGGAGCTCTGGACCAGAGCTAGGCTAGTTCTGAAAATCATAAATGTGCTCAGTCAGCACATTTGGGCAAGTTCTGGCTGTGTGGCCGTTTTCAGCCCGATGAGTGTGTTTTGGATTCAGCATCATGAAAACCTAGTTATACACATCACATGCTACATAAAGCATGAGGACATTTTGCTTGTTTTGCCTTCTATAGGTTGTGACTAGTACCCCTGGGGGGTATTTCACGAAAGGTGGATTAGCAAATCGGGGATTTAAGCCAAAACCAGGCTTATTAAAGCCTGGTCTGTAGAGCCTGGTTTATTCTGTTCCACTAAAGCCAAGCAAGGCTTAAAATGGGAGGATTTAGCAAGCCAGGATAGTCAAGCCTGGCTAAAAAAACAGCTTGGCTTTTTCTTTCTAGACCCCTTTGGTGGAAGGCAGAATCACTGATCCTTCTTCTTCGTGGGGTGTTATGGAAGCCAGCATCCTTAATAGTTGCATTACCGCCTCCTTCTGTATATCTTACTTAGTAGAAGAACTTCCATCTATCCCACAGACTTACTGCTACATTGATACAATGACTTAATCTTCTAAGACAAATACTGATGCCATAATAGATACATGTATTTCCACACTCACTCAAGAGGGGCCACAATGCATATTACTGCCATTGCCAAAGAATAGAGCTTGTAGAGTGTCTATTTTTGCTATCCTGAATAAAAATCCTCATATTTTTAAATGGAATCCTTAAAAGTAATCATTTTTATTTATTTTCAATGCAATTATTTATACCAGTAACTTTATGAACTTTATGACACAGTACTATATGTAGTATTGTATGACACAGTACTGTACTCAAAGTACAGTGAGTACAGTACAGTATGAAACAGTACAGAGCATAGAATACAATACAGTTCATTGTGGTGCAATACAGTATGATACAGTACAGTGCATAGAGTACAGTACAGAGCATTGTGGTACAGTACTGTATGATGCAGTACAGGAAAGCACAAGGTGGTACTGTACTGTATCATACTGTACTGTACTGTACTGTACGATACTGTACTGTTACTGTGCCACACTGTACTTCACTGTATTGTACTGCATCATACTGTACTGTGCCATACTGTATATACTGAAATATGGGACTTATTTTTTTTCTTTAATGACCAATATGGTGTTATTTATTGATCTGCAATATGACTGCAGACTGATAAATAAGGCAACATACATCCATAATAATTAAAGAAGTGTTAAAACTCATTGGTTTGTAATCAGATTGACTGTCTAATGCCCAGTAAAGACATCAGGATTAGGTTAAACCTGACTGTTAGCCTGGTACGGAGCAGGCTAAGTTCATAGCATAAGTTTCCATGGGAACTAATGTGGCATTGCTTTCATGAAACCAAATCAAGCCTCAACATATCCAGGTTAACTGGTCAAGTTAATCTGGCAAGATTAACCAGTTTTCATGAAACCGAATGAACGCTAATCCAGGATATAATAAACCGGGATATCAGTTAAATCCTGGCTTTTTCCCTAATCCACCTTTCGTGAAATAGGACCCCTGGACTTTGACCTGGAGGTGTTTGTTATTGTCTCAGTTTAGCCGCTTAGGAAATGCATTTCCAGTGAGATAACTTGAATAGAACTAGTTTTGGCGTGTGCTAACATTCCTCTTCATGCATTGTAAACATATGATTATACTCTATAATCCAAAAGGCAATGTTTATTTGGAATGGGTTTCGCCAAATATTTATTTGGACGGCTGTGTTGATTTACACAAGAACAATCGGGTAAATGTCATGTCTAGATGTGTCATTATTGTTCTTTTCTCAGTAGAAACAGATTCTTGGAACAGAGGATTTAAAACGGTGCTACTGTAAGATCCATTTGGACAGTCAGTGCTTGCCTTTTTAACACTGGCTCCAATTGAGTCTCCAAAAGAAAGCTGTAATTCTTTTCAATGGTGCCGCATAAAACGTTTTAAAGGGGATCCACCATGGGTTTAAAATCATCATACAAATGCTGCCTTTTTAATGCCTTTTTATGCACTCTGTAGCCTAAACAACTCAGTTATTATTATTTATTTATTCATTTTTTAATATTTTCTCAGGGTGTTATTCCAACCCATTTTGGAGGCTGTATCAGAAATGTCCGCAAAAACAATCCCCTACTGCTCCCCCCGCCCACCTCATTGTTCCCTGTCTCATTAGAATATGCATGATCTGCCTGGTTTCAGTCCGTTTCATTGGATTGCTTTGAGAGGGGGTGTGGATTGATAGCGTGCATACCAATGACTTAAAGGATCACACACACACACACACACACACACACACACACACACACACACACACACACACACACACACACACACACACACACACACACACACACACACACACACACACACACACACACACACAATCACAGATAAATCTCTATATACTGTATATATGTCTGCCTGTTTAAAAAGCAACTTTGTTGCCTGTAAAATTACACTGGGGATGGTAAAAACAGCAATCCTGCAAAATGTCAAATTTATAATGGAACCCCTTTAATCATTTCACATAAATCATGGTGATTGCTCATTTGCACAACTTTTTATACATTTTGTAAGCATCCTTTCCCTAATTGTTTTCCTGAACTTAGTGGGATTTTGAGCGTTTAAAAGACAATCACTTGGCTTGGCTAGTAAGTACAACAAACTTGTTTTTGGCCATAAAGAATAAGGACACACTGTTATCTCTGTAACCGAAACGTATCAAAACAAAGACTCGCAATATTCAAAAGAGACTGAGAGTTAGGATGAAGCGTTGTGGCTCAGGACTTCATTAACATTCCCTGTGCATCGTTAGATTCACCACACAGACATTCGTTAGCTACACTGACTTTGCCAAGTGTTTGCGAGGTTGTGTTGCATAATCTTTTTTTGCCTTGTTTCTTGTTAGTAGAGCAGAAAAGAATAATACCAACTGTTTGCATTCATTGCATTCAAACACATTTCAAGAGAGACAGCAACATCATTTCCGAACGCCGACCGTTGATTGTGATGGCTATTAAACGGTCGCGACCACTATACATCGGTTACGACCGTTGGGCCAACAGACGCTATCATTACGAATGGTCGTGACTCGTGATTATTATTTAAATGTGGCATAATCATGTCTTGGGGTGGCATTGGCTCAGGGGTAGAGTCACTGGATGGTAACCACAAGTTTGCTGGTTCAAACCTGGGTTCCTCCAGAGTTAGTGTTGATGTGTCCCTGAGCAAGACCCTATTTGCTCCTTGCATGGTTTCCTCTCCCTCTCCCATTGGTGTGTGAATCGGATCTGCTATCTATGTAAATTGCCTTGGATAAATTTGCTATATGAATGCACCATTTACCATTTTGTCATAATATCAGGTACACTAAGTATGGCTATGATGCCAATGAACGGCCTAGAAAAATGTAAATATGAATCAAATTCGGCAATTCAGGATTCGTTTTTTTGGCCGACCGTTTTCTGTATTCGGCGTTCTATTTTGGCCACAAACGTTACTTTCGGTGCATTCCTATTTCCTAGTTTATCAGTGACGTCAGGTATGGTTGTGATTTAGGCATGTCGCAAGAGGGGAGTCTGTGAACACAAACACACGCTTAGGTCTGCATGTGCTTCACACATGCAGATCAAGCTGGCGCACTGCACGGCTGCAGCGTCTCATATGTTTCTTTTTTTAACTGTGCTTGTCCTTTTCGTGGCTTTGGCTTAAGACTAGAGTCAGACTCCGGCTGTATAAATCTGCCTATAACCGAGGCAAATGATTTTGCTCACGTTCCCTGTGCTTCGCTCTTTTTCCACGCCGCCTGCAAACAGATTTGACTAACCGTCACGACCGGGCAGATGGTGGCGGTTTCTTTATAAAGTTGTTGTGTGGGTGGTACCATGTTGTTACCGTGCTCCACATCCAAATGGAAAAAAGTGTCATATATGGAAACTCTTGAAAGTGGCAACTTTCATACAATCCACTTTACAAAGAAATACTATGGATGTTGCTTCTACTTTAAGGCTGCAGCCGTTTTCCTGCAGACAGGCACTTGCTTTTCCCTGCAGACAGTCCAGAACTTTGTTGTTGTCAACAAATCATGCTTGTGTGTGAGGGGGAGGGGGTTGCATATGGTGAGTCGGTGTTTTAGCCAATCACAGACCAATCACAGAGCAGCAGTTTCATAATGACCCAATAGAGTGGAGTTAGATTCAAATCTGTTTACAAACAGAGAGTTTGTACACACTAAAGTTGCCTATATTACCTTTTAAAGTTATTTATATTTAGTAAGTCACTTCTCTCACTCTCTCTCATCCCTTCCTCTTCAGAACATCCGTTCCAAAGTGGAGCTGACGGTGTGGGACCACCCAGAGGACCTCAGTCTGTCCTTCACAGCCACCTGTCAGGACGGACAGCCACTGCCGGGCCTCAGGAAGTGTTCTGACTTGAAGATAGGAGATACTGTGAGTAATATATTATTACACCTGTAGTCTACTAGCTGGAGATTCCATGTTGATGTGTTGGTCATCTGTAGTCTACTAGATGTAGATTCTATGTTTGCAAGCAAACGCCGAGTGACCATTTTAAATCTTCCAAAGCCCTGTCTCATGGGATCAAAACCGCGGTGTGGGGAATGAGGTGTATATTATTGTTGTGCTCCGCCGTTTCCAGCAAGGAGGTGGTGTTGGCCTGTGTGTGTGCGTGTGCACACACGTGCATGTATCTGTAAACCGCAGCTTAATGAAAATCACCCTGACCCGACTACCAAGGGTCTTAAGTCGTCCAGGGCCAGACAGTTCACTGCAGGACATGTGGCTTTTGCATTCCTGTTGCTCGTCTCTTATGAAGTCGAGCAAAGCTTCAAATTGTTGGGCCGAAGTGTTTCATTGTCTAGGTATAGAAAACGACCACCTTCTCGGTTTATCTTTGCCATGTGTCGATATATTTTCAGGCGGTTGACGCCTCCTCTTTTCACATCCGAAATAGTTAGGGCAAGATATGAAAATCTGCGAACTAAATAAAACTAAAATGTTGAAATTCAACTCCTTTGGGGAAACCTCATACAAACAGGGCAACATTGGGGTACTAGTCACAACCTGAGGAAGGCAAAACATGCAAAATGTCATCATGCTTTATGTAGCATGTGATACAGTATTTCTAACTAGGGGGTTTTCATGATGCTGAATCCATTCCAAGCATTAGTTTTCCTTGGGCTAAAACAGCCATACCCGTCCTCATAAATGTGCTTAGTCGGCACATTTAGGCAAATTCTGAGGCCATTTTCAGTCCAGTGAGTGTGTCTTGTTTTTGTTTTTTGCTTGGAATGGATTCAGCATCATGAAAACCCTCTAGTTAGACATATCACATGCTGCATAAAGCATGATGACATTTTTCATGTTTTGCCTTCTATAGGTTGTGGCTAATACCCAACATTAACCTGATTTTCTTTTTATGAGGTTTCCCACAGGAGTCGAATTTCAATATTTTAGTACATGTTATTAGACACCATTACAAACACATTAACGATTTAGTTCCCAGATTGGTCAAATTACCGACAAAATGCCCTAACTAAAAGAAGGAACGACCACAACACCACAGTGGGGATATTGGCAGCTCCTTGCTCATCCCTAAGGGAACGTTCTTGCGGCGGCGGCTAGAATCGACCACCAGTGGACAGACAGACACATCATAAGAAGAGAGGGCTGGCCACATTTCAATCATATTCCCCCACAGAAGGATCTCTCCCTCTCTCTCTGCTGGGATTTCATTTCGGCGCTGCCTCTCTTGCTCTCTGCAGGTCGCGTTTTCTGTAGCCACGGTCTCCGTCTGGGAATGTGATTGTGCAACGTGCATCGTTGAATGGAGGACGATGATGACGGGGAGGCAGTCGTTTGGGTTATTTCTTTCTGAGAGAAGCTTGTGGAAGAGGCCCAGAACCAGTGTTGCCAACTTGGCACATTTGTCGCTATATTTAGCTTTTTTTCAGACCCCCCTAGCGCCAAATTTAGTGAAAAGCTCTTGGTGGAAAATCTAGTGCTTTTTGGCTGGTGAGTTGTGGCGAAAATGATTGACAGGCGCCAGAGATAAAAGCCTAATTTTTCACAATTTTTCCTCCTATGACAGTGGTTAGTGGTCCCCAGGCTAAATGATGAACAGTTGGTTAACCAGATGTAACTCTTAGAACGCGTAGAAATGAAACCAAATGGACCCTTTGCAGCCCTTTTCACGCTCTCAAGAGTTAAAATATTCATCATGTGAATTAACCCAAGTCTACACAACTAGAGAATGTAGAAGATTAATGGTCATTTTGATCTGTATGGCAAGCATCCAGCCTTCTAGCGCATTCTCGTGCATTTTGGAAGTGCCACTAGTGCATTTTGGATTTTGGAAGTTGGCAACACTGCCCAGAACCACCACATGTGGAGTGGGGGGGGGGGGGGGGGGGGGACATAACAGGGAAGGGGTCCAGGAGAACAGTGGGGTAGGGAGTTGAACCCAATAACGATTAACCTTCTGCCTCTCCTAAGAGGGCCACTGACCGACTGGACCTGTGTGGAATGATTTATGCTTTTCACGCCCTGCGGAGTTGGTAGCTGTTTTGGGAATTTGTGCTTTTGAGGACATGAGGAGAAAGCGGTATTCAAGTAGGAGTTTGCTTCCTGGGAAGTGGGGGAATGATAAGTCGAATAGCAGAAGAGCAGTGTCTTTTTTCCATGGTTGATAACCCACTTTGAATGGAAAACTGATTCTATAAAATGTCCTCTGAATGCGGACAGTTTTCTGAATAAAACCTCAGCTTTATACATCATTGAAGTTCAATATTTCATTCAAGGGTCCTTAACCCCGAAAATCATCTTTATACAGTAACAGCCTTTTGAAAATATGTAGTTCCAGGGACAACCCCGGAAACAAGACATTTGACTTAGAAACATTAGCGAATGTTCAAAGGGTATAGAAGTTATTCCACTTAATTAAATTCAATTTTTGGGCTAATCCTCCCTACTATAGACTGTGGTGTGGTGTGGTGTGGTGTGAGTGGTGACCATATAAGGACTTCCCCCCCGTCCCCAGTTAGCCCCTGGAGTAAAAAAAAACCCTAGTTTCCGTTTAGGGCTTTGAGAGAAAAGCCTTTCGTCCAATCAGGATGAGAGGTTGGGGTGGAGATGGGCCTTGGTCTATGTGCTGTGTGCATATGCACATCCTGTTACCAGAGGGTTTTCCCAAAAAAATGTTTGCAGGATGGGGTTAACTCGCGGGCCATGTCCAACATGACGTCCAACATGAGGGTTCGCACCCTGTCGGGGAAAAAACAACTCTTTTTCTCACCAAACGAAACAACTAGAGGGTCGGGGTCAGGTCAGGTGTCGCTGAATCGTCTCACGTATTAATCACGTTCTGAATCCTTACTTGCAAGCTCCTTCTTTTATAGTTCACGCTGGGTCTCGGAGGAGCTTTTGTATGAAGTGCTCCCGTCGCTTGTTTCTGCGCAGCTTCTAGAATGTTATTCAAGGCCACAGCGTGGGAGTATACAGGCAACGAGTGTCACATCCAAAACAAAGTGAGAGGATCCTTCTCCAGAGGAGGGGGGCCCTGGGCTCTTCCTTTTGGGTGTTTTTGTTGGTGCAGGCCGTTGCCAAATCTTCCCCTGCCACTCCAAGTGGAGGGAAGTGGCCGCAAGCCCAGGTGTCAGTCACTGGTGCCCCGACCGAGCGCCACACTGCATCTAAATGACCCTGGACAAAAAGTAGGAGAGGGGGGGCTGTGATACACACACACACAGCCTTGAAATGCACAAAAGAGCCCCACCGAGGAGGGAAACAAGCTGGCCCTGAAGTGTATTCAGAATCCTTTTCACTGCAATGCTCTTCAGAGCACATATAGTACTAACTGAATGGAAACTTGCATGCCGTGGATGTTGTCTGGTCCATGCTAACGTGTCTCCCATGCAATCTCATTGTCGAGTGTAGTATGTGTTTTTTTGTTTTAACATTCCCAAGTATGGGGAATAGGGTTAGGACGTTTTTTTTTTTTTTTTTTTTTTTTTTTACATGAATGCCAGGCCGGTCTTGAGAATGCCATCATCAGAATTTATTGCTCCGTTGTTACAATGATGGCCGTTTTGGCCATCGTCGAGGGGTCATGAGATTCTCATTTGATTTTTTTGAGAGACGCAAGTCTTAAAGGCACAGTTCCAGGAGTTGACATTTACTTCTAGTTTGAATGCACAAGGACCTCACAAAGACTTTCCCCCGAGTTTGATCCAGTCCTGTTTCTGTGATTCATCACAATCAGCCCCAATTATATTATTATTATATCTCTATATATCTCTATTATATCTCTATTACAGTGGTTTTCACCAGTGGTCCGGGGGCCACCAGTGGTCCTTGAGAGGATTCCAGGTGGTCCCTAGCTAAGTTGGTTAACCAGATGAAAAGTTGGTTAACCAGTTGTAACTCTATTTACACTCTCAAGAGTTAAAATATTCACCATGTGAATTAGCCACAAGTCTACACAACTAGAGAATGTTGAATATTAATGGCCATTTTGATCTGTATGTTTTGTTTCCCAAATCCAGCCTGGAATTGTGGACAAATGCAAAAGAAATCTTTAATTTTGGGGTCTATGGGCTGAAATGTCCTCAAATGCTGAATAGATCGTGGGTCCTGGTATCAAAAAGGTTGAAAACCCCTGATCTATTCTAAAAAAAGATGTATTTTCGCTTCATATTTCCCATTTTGCCAGGTTCTTTGACAAACAGGTGAATTTTGCCTTGAGTCGCATCAGCGTGTTGTTATAACTTGTCAGTGACTACTATTGCATCCTTCTGACTCACCTGCCATTGAGGAGCCCTCAGGGGGAGGACTTTGAGCCTTCCTTTGTCTTACTGTCCCGCCAAACGCTCCCTGCTGACAGGTGTCACACGCAGCGTCTTACTTGTACTAATAGCCATTTTAGATCCCTCCGACCTAGGACGTATGGCACCACCTGCCAATGATTCGGTGCTCAATTTGTGGTGGCAGTAGCTCAGGGGTAGACTCACCAGATGGTAACCGCAAGGTTGCCGGTTCGAACCCGGGCTCCCCCAGAGTCAATGTCGATGTGTCCCTTAGCAAGGCACTGAACCCCTAATTGCTCCTGATGTGATTGCTGGTCAGTACCTTGCATGGTTTCTTCCGCCATAGGTGATTGAATGGGTAAATGGGATCTATAACTATGAAAAGCGCCTTTGGGTGTAGCTTCAGTTCAGGTGGATCTCCACCCATCACCACCCACCAGGCAAACCAGGCATACTTAATGAACTGGTAGGGTGGAATTATAAAAACGACAGTTTAACAAACAAACACTGTACACTTTTTGGGGAAAAATCTTACTTTTCATATAACATTAATACCTGATGATCATGTTTTAGGGTAGAAAAAAATCATGCCATTCCATCTTTAAAGTCCATAATATTACTGAGGCAACATGTAGTGCAGTATTAAAGGGGAAAAGTGTCCCTTTAGTATTGAATAGTCTCAAAACATCACGTCACCTCCGATGTGAATGCACCACAAGAACTGGGAAAAAGTGGTCAAAATGTCAAACTCCTTAATAATGTATAACATCATTTCTGTTGGAGGATTTACGTGCGTGTGGAATGCCAAATGTTGATGTGACATCTACATTTACATGTAGATGTATGCTGGAATGTGTGTGTTTTGTGCATTATGTAAGGAGGAATAATTTGTGCGATTCTTAACGCCTCCCACCGCCTACTCTCATTTTCACATTACATCATCATAGCACTACAGTAACAGTCTGCCTTTCATCCTCTCATTTCTGGGACACGGACATATACGGGGCCAGCTCTATGACCAGTTCTGTCACATTGCTTCCTGAGGCCAGTGCCAGCTGAGCAGACCAGGAATTTCCTCCGTAGAGTTCAGCCGAGGTGTACACCATCCCCCTACCCCCTCCGCGTTTCCCTTCCCATTCCTTCAACCATTAGTTTTTTGGGCAGCTCTCCGTCACTCTCTACTAAGCCAACGTGCCTGCGGTGATTGGGCGTAGTGGCTCGCTCGTGACTCGCGACTTGGTCCCGTGAATCAAATTGTGTCCTTCGGTTATTTCATTAAGTTGCATCACGATGCATGGTGGAGAAATGCGGAAGGGACAGGAATGTAGGAGCCTCTCTTTGCCCTCAACCACACACACACATTACGTAGTGTCTTCTTCTTCCTCCTCTAAGTCCTCCTGAAAGACCTTGTGTTTGTCTATATGTTGGCTCAGAGGAAACTCCCAGCGCGTTATTATGTTGTGCCGCCATGCCTGAGCACAATAATGAGAGTGTTTTGGGTACAATTGGTGCTTATTTTCAGTGTTTTAGGGGAAGCTACTCTGAATGCGTGGTATGCAGGCTGCCAATTACTTCACACTGGGAGGTGTTTAGTGACAGTATAATGATGCTGTAGCTGTCTCTCAGTCAGGAAACGACGTTGTTACTCTACTTGTTGTACGTAGTTTAAGGTGCTTATGAAAAATCTGTTTGTAATATGAACAGAATTTGTTACAAGCTGTTAAAAATATTGTAAGCGTAAAGCAAAGAAGTGTACATTTTTATGTTCACTTAAACATATCACACAACATATCCTTACTATTACTAAGGGAAATTACCAAGAGATTCTTCAACAATGTTTGTTTCCCACTCCTTGGGAAACCTCATAAAAATGGGTCAAAGTCGGGGTACTAGTCACCGTCTATAGATGCTTTAGGTAGCATGTAGCTTGACCTGACCAGCCTAACCTGACATGATTTTGGCCTGGGGGGGGCAGGGTGCCGTCCGTATTTGGATGGCAGATGAGATGATCTGATTTGATCTCACAAACATGTCGTCATACCCGGCGCGACACCCCCCCGAAAGGTAGAATCCCCTTCTAGGCCCCCTTTCCGTGGCTAACAACTTAGTCCAGGCTTTCCGTATTCGCGCAACACAGACGAAAATTAAAGTCTGGGTGTCGAGGCTAGGCAGCATGTGCATGTGTTGTGTCTAACTAGAGTTTTTTTTTTCCCAAGCATTAGTTTTGCTCAGGGTTTGCTAGGTTAAAACCAGACATAACCGTCATCATAAATGTTCTTAGTCAGCACATTTGGGCAAGTGCGATGGCCATTTTCGAGTTAGACATTTCACATGATTGTAGATCGCTTGTAGAAACTGTAGATTGCTTGTAGATTGCCTATAGAGCTTGTAGAACGCTTATAGAAACTGTAGAACTCTTGTAGATCGCTTGTGGAAATTAGTTGGCTTGGAGACTTTGTAGATCACTTGTAGAAACTGTAGATTGCTTGTAGATCACTTGTAGAGCTTGTACTGTAGATCATTTGCAAAAGATGTAGATTGCTTGTAGTGTTTGTAGATCGCTTTGTAGAAGATGTAGATTGCTTGTAGTGTTTGTAGATCGCTTTGTAGAAGATGTAGAATTGTAGATCACTTGTAGAGTGTGTAGATTGCCAGCTCGTCCATTCATGGAATAACAACTGGATGCTCTCTGTCCTCTCCGTGGACGAGGAACAACAGATCCATGAACTCATGTTGTATGTTGCCAACATCAACAGGTTCTGACAGTGGCTACGAGGAGGGCCCCTGGCTGTGTTTGGTTTGGGTCTGAGTCCAAAGCCAGAGGTTCCATCTAGGCCTCTCTCTCTGGGATCTGGAACTGTTTTAGTCGGAAGCTTCAAAGCACAGCGGGTCGCATCTCCAGCAGCCCCTTTGGTCGGGACATCTCGCTGTCAAAAGTGGACGTAGAACAAAGACGGAGAGACAATATTGACCTCCCCGGAGATATTTCTAGAAACTGTTTGTCCACTGCTTTTCTATTTTTTTCCTGTGTTCTGTGGTGAAGTCCATGA
Organism: Benthosema pterotum; assembly: GCA_039105355.1. NCBI lineage: Eukaryota > Metazoa > Chordata > Actinopteri > Myctophiformes > Myctophidae > Benthosema > Benthosema pterotum. The sequence continues at coordinate 30,347,053 of CM076978.1, read as the reverse complement.
AGCTTAAAGGGATATTTCACTTTCAAAAAGTCATTTTATGATCTACTCAGGGGTAGACATTAAGGAAATTTGCCACTGGCCCTTCGGGCCAGTGGCTTTTAAGAATCACTGGCCCCACAACTGTAACCACTGGCCCAGGTAATCGATCCCCATAGTCTGCAAAAAAGACCACCATTTATTAATGCATTAAATGCATTCAAGTTAACAGCACTCTTTTCATGGGGGTCAAAACCAGTAGACCGTTCAGCAAGCTGACCCTTATACAATGCAGAATGCCTAAAATATTTTTTGTGCTAATAAACAAAATATAAATAAAACTTAAACAATTACAAAACAACACCAACATATTGTGAAATAAAAATAATAGGGCATTTTACCACTGGCCCCATCGGGCCAGTATAGGGCGCCATCTGGTGGCCCGCACGTGTTTTCAAACCTGTTTCGGGCCATCGGGCCAATTATAATGTCGACCCCTGTGCTCTACTCAGGCTCACGTGCAGACAGTTTATAAGTTACTCCATTCAGTATTTCGATATTTGATCTTCATTTTAGCTGCACCACCACCTTCCTATACAAACCCATTCTAACTTAAAACTACATTTGAAATATAATAGATTAATTGAAAACACCGACCTTTTTTCTGGTCACTGATATTGCCCTCATAATACATGAGGGGCGCATTCAATTTCATATACAGTTTTCATTTATTCTAAATATTGTTTTGCAAAATGTATCAACCAATTCTTCCCACTGATTTTCGTTTGGGGTCTCTGTCTGCCGCCATTTCCTGGTAATTTTACTAATTTACCGGTTTACTCTTAATTCTCGGCGATAAAGTTGTTCCCATCTCTTTTTAAAGCGTAAACGCTTTAGTTGCAAAGTTGTGTTCTTTTTGTGTGGCCTTTGGCCCTTTTTGGAAGAAGGTTTTATATGAGGTGTCAGAGTGAAGCTGACACGTGTGAATTACCGTCGGTGGTGTAGATTTATAGCGGTGTGGTTGTTATCGGTAGGGAGGCCACACCGAGGCGCCAAGAAAAACACCCACGCCATAGCCGGGACAGACCGTTCTGAGGATGATGAGAAGAAGAGCAGGGATGAAAAAAAGCATTTGTTTATGTCGGGACAGGCCCAGAACACCACAAAGGGTTTGGATTTCTCTTCGCCTTAACACTTCCTTCCTCCCTCGGAGCAATCGGATGGGTGTAGGTTCCTGACTTTGTCGTTGTCTTCTTCTTCCTCGATCAGCAGTGATTAATCTACAGAGTCGACTGTGGTGTGTGTGTGTGTGTAAGCTTTCATTTTCAAACGAGTCGCATGCTGAGACACGTAAACACAAACATGGGGGTCGTGTGCAGTTCACGTCTGTCAGTCAAGCTGCCCATGGGCTTTATAGTGATGGGAGTGGTGTGATGATAATAATGATCCCAAGTAATGTATTAAATGCTGAGTCAAGTTATTGCAACTTTATACTTTTTCAGTTTCTGAGGCTGTACAGTTGTTTAAACTTGCCTTGCCTTACAGTTTGAAAAGTCATTATTTCTAAAATGATCTTTGCCTGGCTCTTCTTGTCGTTTTGTGTCTAATGTTTGTTAGTGAGTGAGTTAGAGTGAGTGAAGTTGAGTGAAGTTTCATTATTATGGGCAACTTTTTAGCAAATATATATACTATAGCGGTCCTCTGGAGTGAGTGTGGAGCTATTTGTGGCCATCTCCATCATCAATTTTGCCCAACTCTGATACACAGTCCCATTACTGGTCAGAAACATGAGTAGGCCATTTCGTTGACTGTCTTGCTCCCCTCCCCAGGTGTCCTTCAGTGTGAAAGTGGAGGCCAGGAGCTGCCCTCCGCCCGGCACCGACCAGAGCTTCACCATCAAGCCGGTGGGCTTCAAAGACCGCCTGGAGTTGACCGTGGATTACCAGTGTGACTGCCGCTGCGCCCGCACGGCGCAGGCCAACAGCAGCATCTGCAGCTCCATAGGTAACCAAAGTGGTCATGACACCATTGGTTGATTAATCGACTGAATATGTTATTGGCAGACATGTTTTCGGTAGGTAGAGTCAAACAGAAATGTAGACAGACCTAGAACAAGGTTCAGATTGGGGGTCCTCCACAGCCAAACACAGCTAATTCTGGGGATTCTTGGCATGGAAACAGACACACAAACAGTTTTTTCAGTTCAAAACTGTTAAGGATTTAGAAGACATTGGGCTCCATTTTCGTCACACGCTAAACACCTTATCCCAAACCCCTTATCCCTTTTTTACTATTTTGACAAACATTTTGGAATAGTTCAACTTGCCAATCTATTGACACGTTGGGTGCTTGTGGACTGGTAATTTTTAAGTTTGAAAAATGTTTTTTTAATAATTTAAAAAAGGCAAAGAAATTAAGGCATTTTAGCGGTGACGAAAATATAGGCCGTTATGTCCTTGTGTATTCCAAATGGTATCTACCCTAAACCCCTCCTACCGAACACAGGTACCTACAACTGTGGAACGTGTCGCTGTGAGCCGGGCTACCTGGGCGCCCGCTGTGAGTGCCAGGACGGCGAGGCGGGCAGCCGCCACATGAGTGCCTGCCGCGAGGCCGAGGGCAAGCAGGTGTGCAGCGGCCGCGGAGAGTGCAGCTGCAACCAGTGTCTGTGCTACGAGTCCGAGTTTGGCAAGATCTACGGCAGCTTCTGCGAGTGCGACGACTTCTCCTGCGCCCGGCACAAGGGCGTCCTCTGCTCAGGTAAGAGGAACAGCAGCTAGACTGCAGAAACAATAATCTTGAGGGTTTATTTTTTTAATTCTATAGATGGTAGGGGGCGTGAGTCCAATTTTATTGTTTATTTTTGGACCACAATGCTTATATGAGGTGATTTAAACACTCGCCACAAGGGCCTCCACCTGGCTGACACCAGAACCGCTGATAGTTGCATCTACAAATTATGTATATAAACCGGTGGCCCGGACTCACGAATGGAACATCCAAGGTTGTTAGGCACATCGCTATTGTCCTCCACTCCATTGGGATCCATTCGAAACAAACACTTTCCACACTCTTTTCTTGAAATAATAATAATAATAATTATTATTTTGTGAAAAGCGATATATAGTTTTTGTTACTGCTTTGCGGGCAAAATTCTACTGGTTGGAACGTAAGCTCAGACATCAGTGGTTTTGCTGGACCAGCTGTGTTTGCCTCCTGCCACGTCTGTCTGTGGAAAATCACTGGATGTTTCTGATTGGGCTCTGTATTATGGATTTCTTGTAGTACCGTCGTATGACCAACAGTGATAAGAGGACCCTTGGTTAGTCTCTGTAAAAAAAGTACTTTGCGAACCAGGGGATGAGAGAGTGACGCCAGGACTTTGGCGCTGTATATCTGTAGTGTAGTACACTGTTTGCACAATCCTTCGTATCCATTTGTATCCCTAGTAACCCATAAGGTTACTAGGGATACAGTTACTACAAGGTTTAGTAGTCTGGCGTATTGGCGTATTAGACAGCCATACCCACCTTAGGCGTGTCGGTGTTTCTCAGGGCAACTCCCCACAAGTAATTTTCGTCTTTCCGAGGCAAAGCCGAGAGTCTGCTCACCTGCCTGACTGTCGGCCAAGTTCATATGGAGAGGCTTAGGGAGGCAGCTGGAGCAGGGCTGTCCGCTTGAGCCACGGCTTGCATTTTATTGTCTCCTGGCTTTGGTAATATGGTGGTCGTCGAGGGACCGGAGAGTTGCAATTAATCTTTGCGTGCAGAAAACTTTGGGGAGTTTAGCTCAGGATGTTATTCTGCGCAAAATGAGATGCTTTGTGAAAGTCAACATCCAGCAACTACTGGAGCTAGGGAACTAGCGATTACCCAAACTGCTATTATTCCCCCTTTATCTGTATAAATAGCATTTAAAAAAAGTGGTTTGAAAAGTGGTTTGATTTCATTTAGCTCTTATTTTGAAAAGCCACTTTTTCGGACCTTAAATGAGCATCTTATGTTAGCTTATTGGACGATGCTTATTGACTTAATGGCTTAATTGGCTTAATGGTTTAAAACAAAGCCTGTTGCGCACATCCAGTTTTGTGCTGGGGCTGGACTAGGTACGCATAATCAAAATAATTTAAGAGGGCCGGCCATTAATGGCCGAAACGTTGTGAACTATGTTGGTGTTTTAGCTTAAATAAACACTGTGGAGCAACAGCTGTTGTTCGGACTTCTTTTCTTAATTGGTTAATATTTAAAGCTTTTATGACGGTGCAGCCCATCAAAGGCACTCAAAATGTGGATTTTATATGGCCTATATGATGATATTCCCCATCATTATAGGCAACGAAAGCACTCAATAAGGGCCATACACGTAAAAATGAGATGTATACAAGGTTGGGTGTGCACGAGCATTTGTGCACGCACACAGTATTCAGATTCATATTGGAGCATATTGTGGTAACGGCCGGCCAGATTGAGGCTGATTTCACTTCTCTATGATGAATCTTGGCATTTTAGCGTCAGCATTCCCTACACTGTGTGTGGAAGGCAAATGGCCTGGATGATGTTGGCCGCTGTGCATAGCTCCAGGCCAGGGTACTTTGATGCCAGCGGGGGCAGGTATCTGCTCAGCCATACTAAACACACTGGTGTTCTCATCCCCAGTCCACTTCCCAGAACATTGGGTCCTGCCCCCTCTGTCCAGTTCTGAGGGGGACGTGAGGGGGGGATCTTACCAGCTGGAGGGAGGCCCAGACTGGCTCATCCCCAAGCCAACGGCCGAACCCACAGAGAGCGCTTTGTCCTAGTGCTGGGGGCCCGCTTTGGTCCTTCTCTCTCTCTTTCTCTCTCTCTCTCTCTCTCTCTCTCTCTCTCTCTCTCTCGCTTCTCTCTCTCTCTCTCTCTCTCTCTCTCTCTCTCTCTCTCTCTCTCTCTCTCTCTCTCTCTCTCTCTCTTGGTCCCCCCCCCCCTCACTAGGGGAGGATTTAGGCATGGGCAAGGGGCAATGCCCCCCAAAATGCCCAGTCTGCCCCACAAAACACGATGGCATGGAAAACAGCCCAAGATATTTCAGATTAAAGTGCCTATATTTAAAATTATTTGAAACACTACTACTAGTGCTACTAACTAACTACAGTTGCAGCACGACTAAACCAACAGCATTTCATCATTGAAAACAGAAAACTCTCTGAGTCAGACCTTTAGCTTTATGCATGCTGCGTGCCTGTTGAAACTTCAACAACAACTGATGTTATTATTGATGCTTTACTTGCCTAATAAAAGTCCTGTAACCAAAAATGGTATGGGTGCGACTTTGGGCGTTGAAGCCGCCCCCATGCCATTTTCTCCTGCCCCTCCAATTGGGAAGTGTTACATCCGCCCTGCCCCTCACCACAATGCACAGCTCTACACCTAGATCTACACCCCGCAGCATCGCCGTCTTTTTCCTTTAGTCAGCATTAAGTGACATCGGCAAGCACCAGATGAAAAGTTTTTTTTTTCGTTGTCAGCCAATTGTTCATAATCAGTCATTAAATGTTAACACTCCAGTACTCTCCGAACAAAAAAGAAAAAAAAAAAAAAAAAAAAAACGTCCTCCCCCCTCGGCATGGAGCTATAATGAGCTCCTAATTACTCCAAAAGGGGGATAAAAACACCTCCCTTCCTCCCTCTCTGACTGTACTGCACTCCTCTCAATTCACTGAATCAGTTAATTAAGTTAATTGTCACAAAGTGTCTTGTGTAAACAGCGTTATTAAAAAAATCAATTTGGTGTTTGCGTGACAACCTTGCAGGTTTTACTAGGGAAAGGCCTGCTCTGTTCAAAATGTCTTGTCTATTGGTCACGCTCCGCTATGAGAGCATTAAGCTCACTCGCAGTGAGCGCGTCTGGGGGGGGAGTGCTAGAGGTGGTTGAGGTGTTCAAGTCTGATAAATGGCTTAAAGGAAAAACAGCAGGATTTTTTTTATTAAAAAGGAAGTCGGCTGGCACTGCGACAGGCTCTGGGATTTTTCTTTTCTCTCAGCGGATTGCAGCTCACGCCAGCTGCCCTACATAGCCAAAGTGTAGCCTAGTTTACCAGCAATAAGGCATTTCAACTGGTCGATTTACATATTACTGTAACATTATTAGTGTATTTTTTCAGATTGTGTTGTACATTGCTATGCTTTTGCGGGTGGGAGCGGAGAACTCAAAAATGATTACAGCAATATGTAACACATTACTCTTTGATTCAAGTAATATAATTTCTAGGGGGTCTTAAGTAAAGTGCAGATATATTGCCCAACCCTGCGTAGAAGTGATATTGCATTAATTGCATAAGTGTTCTTGAGGTTGTTTGTTTACCCCACTTCGACTTTTTGAGACGCGTGTACTCTTAAGTTGGGGTGTCCCAAAATCACACCCATGTGGTTTTGGGACACACCGATGCTTATCATTGGCGCTTATCATCTTAAAACAATGATTACAAAATAATGTTTGTGGTAGCGACAACAGAAACATTAATTTCTCCTTGTTTCTGAGAACAAACTTAAACCAATATGAGGGGGGCACTGGCCCTTTTGCTTTGCAGAGCAGCATAGATTGTTCCTAGAAAACTAAGCTGAGTGCTGTAATATTTTTTCCCTTCTACCTGAAACGGATAATGGCATCTCACACTGTATGATAATATGGATGAGTGGGTGGGTGGATGGATGGACGGACGGATGGATGGATGGATGGATGTTATATAAACCAGCGGTTCACAAACCATTTCATGTCAAGGACCCCCAAATTGAAACTAATCAATCAAAACCCCCTATAAGAGAAGTCTAGCAATGATGTACATTAATCTATGGACCCCTATTTAACGGCCATTTCTATCTCTGGGATCCCAGTGCATGTTGTAAAATCAGAGGGTACAAATGGATCAGCAAATGCCATTTGGTTCCATTTGTTAGTTGCAAACCCATAAAGGTACATTTACTTCCTAACTCTGACGTAGCTGGCACCTCCTAGGGGTCCTGGAAGGAACCCACTTTGGGAACCACTGAAAATAAGTAGAACTATGTGATTTTTTTGTGTGTGTCCTCCTCAGTACAGCAGGGCCTTGGATTGACTCCCATTAGCTCAGCCTGTGTGATCACATCTCTGTGTCACTGGGCCAAAAGTCAGGCCCAGGATTGCCTCGAGGTGATTGGATGCTGCTTTACAAATAAAAGACATCAGGTTACACACAGGAGCAGCATGCCCAGACTCCTCCTAAAGCTACTTCAGAGTGGTTCAGTTTGGCTAAAAAAAATACTTTTCTTTACTGCTTTTGGTGTGCACGCTAGCACAAAAAATTGCTGTTGAAATGCCTTCTAGCCGTGCTAGAATCAAAACAAACGATTCGGCAGACCGGGTGGCTAAAGGCTAGCTAGTTTCTTGGGACATTTGTGGTCGTAGTGGTTATATCTGTCATTTCCTGGGGGTCTTTATGTTTGTAATGCGTTTTTTTTTTTTTTTTTTTTTTTTTTAGCCCTGTCTCTTATGGTGAATGTCCCTTTAATGATGTTAAATCGCCCCTCTTGTCTAATATCGCTTAAAAGTATAGTAAGGGATTTCACTTAATTCAAGTATTTGTTTCTTTTTTTATTGTATTTTTTGGCTAATCCTCCCTAGTATAGAGTGTGGTGACGCTATAAGGAGTTCCCCCCTGTCCCCTTTGAGTCTCAAGGGTAAAAAAAATATTTTCAGTTCGGGGCTTTGGGAGAAAATCCTTTTTGTCCAATCAGGATGAGTAGGGCCTTCCTCAAATTAGGATCGAGTGGGCTGCTTGGTGTATGTGCTGATGGCCTTTTGCACTACCCCACCCACCCACACACAGTCACACACACTGGAGAGTGTGTGCATGTGCACATCTTGTTGCTGGGGGGAACCGGACGTGATTTTCCAAATCACTAAATGCTCCTTTAATTTTTTGGGGAAAAAATGAAGTGTCCCTTTAATGACGTCAAACCGCCCCCCTCTCGTCTTAATATCTTAAGTACACAGTCCTATATTGGTTTGTGCTGACTTTATTGTGGTTGTTTTTGTGCTGTGGCAGGAGGAGGACTCCCTTCTTTGCTCCTATCTCCCACCCAGGCTAGACTCCTTTTGATGCCTTTAGCAGCTGTGCAAGCTGCTCTGCAGCCCAGCTAGGGCCTGCCTTGGTCAGGGTTGACTGTGAGGACACTAGAGAGATATACAGGCCACCACACACTCCACACCCAGTTGTGGCTAAACATCTGACGGGCCTGCATGGCTGGGCTGTTGGGTCTGAGCTGTAAAAAGGCGTTGCGGTGACATGAGGCAGTGGCCAGCCCTCAAAAAGAAAGAAAAAGAGCTCTGTAACTAACACCCTAAAAGCCTTTCAGTGTGTCTTTATATTCCGGGGATGAAACTTGTCACCACCAATACAACGCCGGCTGAAACTTAGCTAACTGTAAACTCTTATCAGATGGAAACCTACTTTGCGGAAATAGGCCACAGCGGTTCAAATTTGTTTCAGCATGTGTTTCGTTTTAAAATTTGCACTCTCAAATACAGACATATTAAAAAAAAAAGTCTTATTATAGCCAGCTGGAGGCAAGCTTGCCAAGCTTACTTTTGCGCAGGCTTAGGTAAACGCCACTATCTTATATTTTTTACACAACTGTGCTGAGCATTGTGTATGCTAGTCGTCGACGAATGGAGGAGATGGCAGTGTTTTCTTTTTACCACACCGACTATAGTGTTAGTGGTCTGGTCGGTCGTTGGAATGCTTTTTTAAGAAACTTTGCTGGTTTAGTGGTTGATGTAATTAAGATATCTTAAGTAAATAAGTGTTGTCATGAGTATTATTTTCAGGAGGTGTCATGAGTTTTATCCCCTGGAGGTGTTGGGAGGGGTACTTGCCCTCTGCTCGCGCACAAGTAGGCCACTGCCTACTTACAGTGAGCAATGCGCTCAACCATGACTCTGTATTCTTTCGTTGTAAGCCCTGCATTTTTTACGGTCATCCATTTACTGTCCTCAGGACCATGAATCTAGTCTCTAAAGTTAGGCTGCAGCCCTGACAGGTCGGAGACGCAGTGTCAGTGTCTCTCTCCTAATAGGTCTCTGAGGGGGAGGGATGGTATGTGAGAGGAGACTGGAAGTGGTAGCTGCTGGTGGGGGGGTGCTGGGTCAGCTGACCTGAAACTAGGAGACTGACTGTTTTCTCTACAACGTGCTAATCTTATCCACCACTATCTCTCTGGATACCAAAGAACTCAGCATGAGTTTACCAGCTCCCCACAGAGAAAAAGATGAAGATGTTCATCAATGCCTTAATCGTTATGATAGCATGCCATTTATTGTTTTTATTACGGATCCCCAGTAGTCCTCACTACAGTGAAGACTACTCTTCCTAGGGACCGTCCAAACACTCGTACAGTCAACAAATAGTTAAAAAGTAAACAAAAATAGTTGAAGATATCAGTCTTCATGACATAAATCCAAGGACAAATAAATAAACACACACACACACACACACACACACACACACACACACACACACACACACACACACACACACTGAACAGTGTCTATGCTCTTACTCATAATTGAAATTACACACTCAAACACATTAACTAAATATGATTTCTTCATCAGTGTAGTATGTCAAACCCACAAATGTTATAATTGACTACTCAAGTGATCAGATTATTTTGTGCATTCAACTAGATAATGATAGTGTGCATGAGAGTGATAGTCCTATCATTTCAAGATTGTTTCACTAATAATTTACTTAGTTTTGATACTTTGGTGTTTTTAAACTTTTAGCATTCCTATTTCATCTTGTGCAGGAAAGTCAAACTCAATTACACAGCGGGGACAAAATTAGTACAAGTCGAGGGCTGGAGAACCTCTCAGGTAAACAGCAAAAAGGTTATTCTCCTTTATCAATGCCCCTTAATGGCAAGATAAATGCAAAGATGACACTGCCTGCATTAAAAAAACATTTCAAATGAAGTAAAGCTAAAATGCCCTAAAAAGCACGTCCAAGTCGGGTAAACCGCCAAGTTCTCCTGGATACCACCGAATCGCCCAAGGCCATGCCTTCAGGTCGTTCTGTCACCGTACGTACTGTGTGTGTGTGTGTGTGTGTGTGTGTGTGTGTGTGTGTGTGTGTGTGTGTGTGTGTGTGTGTGTGTGTGTGTGTGTGTGTGTGTGTGTGTGTGTGTGTGTGTGTGTGTGTGTGTGTGTGTGTGTGTGTGTGTGTGTGTGTGTGTGTGTGTGTGTGTGTGTGTGTGTGTGTGTGTGTGTACAATTGAAGGTCACAATTGAAGGTCACAATTGAAGGTCCTTTTCAAGCCTTAAGGGTCTTGTTTGCGTGAATGTGTGCTCGCGTTCACTTCCAATACTTTTACTATGCGTGCATGTGCGTTTAATATTACAGTTTATAATCCTCTCCAGTCCAGACATGCAGGGAGAAGTCGCGTGCTCCGTTCGCCTGTAGTTTTTTTTACAAGGCCTCAGTAAATCTCGACTTTGTAGTCCTTCTCCCCCTCCTCCTCCCCTCCTCCTCCTCCCCTGACATCTACACAGCGAGCTTCGCAGCTGGTTTTAAATAATGATCTAAGCGCCCCCGACAGTCTCTCCAATTGCCAGAAATAGCAATGGCCTTATTTTTCAAGACTGGCACGTTTTTACCCTCAAACCCCCTCTCTCTCTCTCAACCCATAAATAAATGTGCTGTCTCAACGTGTGTGTGTGTGTGTGTGCGTGTGTGTGCGTGTGCGTGTGCGTGTGCGTCATGCTCATGCGGAGGGATAAACGGGACCGTGTGTTTGGGCCTAGCGTGACTTTGTGCGTTTCGTGTGTCGTCGGGGTAAACGCAGCATCTTATGTCGTTTAATTCTTGTTGTTTTGACCCCGACGGCCGCAGTAACAGCGCACAAATTGCTCGTTGACGCCGTGTTTCGTGTACGGCGTGCGCTACATCTGGAAATGGCAGGGCAGGATTAGTTTAGGGATGTTCCCCAGTTGTGGGTTCTAGTCAGAGCATGTTGAAACACACAAAGTAATGTTCTATATTGTCAAACATTTAACACTGTGTCTGCTGTAGCTCCTGTTTCTTTTCTCCTGTCTTAGAGAAGTGGTTCCTTTTTTTCATGTCGAGGACCCCCAAATTGATACTACTTAGTCTCTCACACACACACACACACACACACACACACACACACACACACACACACACACACACACACACACACTTGAAGGTATATGTCAGGGATTCTCAACATCTTTAAAGGTAATGGAGGCAACAAAGTTCTGGACTGTGCAGGCCGAAGCAAGTGTCTGTCTGCAGAGAAACCGCTGCAGCATCAAAGTAGAAGCAAAATACCGGTATATGGGGAAAAGGGCAAAAAATAGACCCTTACATCTATTGTGATGGCTAAAAAGTTGCCTCTATTACCTTTAATGTCAAGGATCCCCCACTCTGACATGCATTAGTCTACGGACCGCCTGTGTAATGGCATTTCTATCTCTGGGACACCCAGTTTGTATCATAAAATCAATGTTAATTTTTTTCAACTACACATTTGTAGATTCTCTGTGTTACAGAACTATAAGGGTCCACTTGGTTCCCAAATTTCCCAATTATATTTTTTCAATTAGTCTAGAAGAACTTGGTTGTAGTCCCACATGAGCTAAATTACTAAACTAAAGATTAAAACGGTGGTTTTCAAATCATTGTCATGTAAAGGACACCTCATTTCATAACTTATTTGAACCCCACAGCCCCACATTTAAGAGATATTTTGTGCAAGCGACCATCCCCATAAGAGAAGATACAGGATTTGTCTTATAAATGTGCAAAGCTTTTGTATTTTCAAAACTATTGATCTAAATCAGTGCAGGGGAGGATTATCCAATGGGCCTGTTGGGCCCAGGAGCAGGGGTCCTGAGCTAGGGGGGCCTGAGCTTGAGACCGTGAAGCTAATCGGGGTCAATTTAGGCAATTTTCGTTGAGATGGGGGAAAAAAAGTCTGGGAACCTCTGGTTTATCCAGGGCGGTTGGAAACATTTAAAACATGTGCCACTCATTTCCTCTCGCGCGTAGAATAGATACAGTTAAATCGAACAATTAAATAGGCCACGTGACGTCGGTCTTTAGATAAATTAAATAAATGTATTTAAACCTTTTCTGTCCATGCCATCTTAAATCAAATAAATTAACCGGTTCAAGGATAAAGCCCTCTCACAATAAGCAGGCTATTGTAAGGCAAGTATTTCACAAAAATAAAAGCTTGGCAACGTGTCAGCAATAGGATGAAATGCCAGCTTACAAGTCGAAGTGGGATTCGGCTTTCAAAAGTAAAACTTTTCAAACCCCTTGACTGTTAAGCCTTGATGCCTCCTGTTGTTTTCATAATGTGACCCCATCCCCCCAGATACCTTCTTGCTAAGATCTACCAGCTCTTAGATGGTTACACATACACAGGGAAAGATTATGTGATTATATTTTGAAGTCCTTTGATGTCACAGTAGCAGCTACTGCAGAGATTCCACCTGTTCCACATAGTGATCAGTCCCTCGGCTCCGGTGGTGAAAAGTGAGTGTCACCACCGGAGTAAGTGTTTTTAATGCATGCAACGGAGTGTGATGACCATATAAGGAGTTCCTTCCTGTCCCCAGTTAGCCCTGGGGTCAAAAATATATATATATATATTATGATTTCAGTCTAGTCTTTGGGAGAAAAGACTTTTGTCCAATCAGGACGAGAGCGGGCCTTGCTCCAACCAGGATCGAGTGGTAAGGATGCGCCGCATAAACATGATGCATCATGTGCTGGTAGATCAGCTACTGTGCAATACTTTAAAACAGATGTTCCACACATAAATAGCTCTTATTTGCGCGCCCTTTGTTGAAAATAAAGTATTTCAAACGCCAGTTTGTCCCTCTTTCAGGCTGCAACAGCCCTCCCTAGTGCTCAGTTTTCTGACCCCTCAATGTCGCAACATATCGGCTGGTCTGAGTGTTATTTGGGCAGAGCCTTCCTGCATTCTTCCAAATGAAGCCGGCCCAAGTGAAAAGATTGAACCGAATGTTTCTGAAACATGACGACGCATTGGGAATAATAAAAGATGAACCCTGGCCTGCGGACAGTTCGTGTGAAAGAAAGGATTAAAGGTACCAGGTTACAGCTGCAGGGCACCCTCCCTCTTTTACACTTCAAACACGTCGGTGGGGGCATGGAGGAGACATATATACAGTATATTATACGCCTCCACATCCCGCAAAGCTGAGGTTACCGCTCACCCCCCTAAGGCAGGCCTAGGCGTATATACAGTTTTCTGCTTTGACTTTGACATGGAGCCTTTTATGTGGGGAATATACACTGTACATATGGCAGCAATAGTTTGTATGTGTGCCGTTGTGGTTGGTTGAGCGTCAGCTGTTAGGATCACAGCTAGTGCTGGTCGGTTGGGCACTGGGCAGGTAAGCCGTAGTTTGGGATGAGCCGCAACCAGAAGATTTTCATGGCTCTAGCAGTGATTCTCAACCCCCCAGTTGGACGTCTATGGGCCCCAATGTTAATTTAATGGAGAATTTCGTCCCAGAAGGCCGTCTTACCTTTATTTGCGGTTTTATTTATGAGACTATCAAAAAAGTGTTTTGGAGCGATGGAAATAGGTGAATTTTAACAATACCCAAAGCCCCATTCTAAGTCCATGGTGGGTAGGTGAAACACACAATAAGGAGTTTTTTCTCCACAAAATAGCAACTGGACCATTTCTTTGGGAAATAAATCAACCACTAGTATCCAAGTGCCAAATTATAATTCACCCCCGCGAGGCAAGTCACAGTATCTGTGCCTGAGAAAAGTGGGCAGCTTACAGCATCAGGTGCGGAAAGAGGGCTGTGGGGTGTTTGGTTTTCATTTTGCGGGGCTTCTGGCATCTGTTTGAACAGCTTAACCGTGTGAAGTCGGGCCCGGCTTATGGACGATGGCGCAGCGTTCCGTGCGGTCCTGTAAAGCATTAGTTACTCCTGAAGGTCGGTTCCTTCTCACCATAATAACAGCAACACCAATAATTGTTTTAACGTTTTATGTAATATCCAACAGCTGTGTAAATCTTTTGTTTGCTTACCCTTGGGAACCGCAGGGATAGCGCTGCTGCTGTTGACGAAATAAATATTAGACTACGTAAACTAGCTCCTGGATCTTATCTTTGTGTGGAGAGTTACCATTGACATTGCGCCAAAATGGTGTAATACAGGGTTTTTCAACCTTTTTGATACCGGGTCCCACTATTTATTGAGCATTTTAGCCACGGACCACCATTTGAGGACATTTTAGCCCCACAGACCCCAGGACTACCCCGGACTACCGTTTGAAAACACCTGGTGTAATATATTACTGATTTTGGCTTGTTGTTCCATACAAAAAGAGACGCAACACATAACAGATACGCCGCAGCATTCTGCACACATGGCGTGCACTATAATTTGTCGCTAAACGGAGGTGGGCGGCAGTGGCTCAGACGTAGAGTCTCCGGATGGCAAAGGTTGACGGTTCGAACCCAGGATTGAGGATTCCCCAGAGTTAGTGTCGATGTGTCTCTGCTAGCAAGACACTGAACCCCTATTTGCTCCCAATGTGTCCTGCATTGTTTCTTCCGCCATTGGTGTGAATGGGATCTACAATCGACGTAAGTGCCTTGGATAATGGATAAAGGTGCTATTATAAATGCACCATCTCTATTCTTATGTTAATGGGAGGGGGGAACTTGGGAAAGTAAAATGATTAACTAACTACTTTCATATACCTTCCAGGGACCCCCCGAAATTGACAGTAATTAGCCTGCGGAACCCCCATTAGAAAAGATATGCCAGGGACCACCACAAGAGAAGATTTTCCTCAACCCCCATTTTATATTGTAATAAAAAATGTTATTCCATTTGTATACTCTCAGAGTTAACATACCCCATAAGGGTCCCATTTGGATTCCAACTATTATTTAGCTATGGAACCCCCCGACCCTGACTTGATTTCTCTTGAGTATCCCTGGGGGCCCCAGATGCATACATACACTGTATGCTATAATCACCATAAATGAGCCAAGCAGCTTCGTCAGCTTTCTGGCTCGTCTTCTTGCACGTATATGTGTTGAAATGACAGTCGGCCCTGCGTGTCTGATCATGATCTTTAAGGGTAGACCATCATGTTGGCAATGAGAGGCCTCAGAGGAACCTGTTCAAATAATGATCATTTAACCATTCTGTACTGTACTTATGTTTGGTGTTTTAACTTTCATTGAAAAATAGCAGGCCCCTGGTACTACACATTTTCAGATGCAGTCGGTGGGCCATATACAGATGATTTTGGTGGTCCTTGACATAAGATGTTGAGGACAACTGACAGAAAAATGTCAGGGGTTAGGTCAGGTCAAAATGGGATAAGAACAGGTCATGAGTCAGGTCATAGATCTACCTCCAAGTTCCAACCATGTCTAACTCGTACACGCACAACCATCACTGTCAACACACACGCACACACGTGCACCTTGTTAAAAGTCTCTTTCAGATTTGTCAACACACAGCATGCAGACTCAGCTACTTTTTAGGTACATCATCAACGTCTGTTGCCAAATAAGCAGGTTGCTTTTCGGTATGTGGTGCATGTACTGTCTGGAATCCAGCGTCAGGTCACACACAGGCAATGGCTGGAGCTCAGAGGTGTATTTGACCCTCGGGGGGGCAGATCATTATTATTTTTACGTGGTCTTTTTTACCCTGCACTTTACAACAAGTTGCACGCAGCAGCGGCGTGTGTTCAGACATCGAGTGATTGAAGAGAATACCCAGGTTAAACATTGTTCTCCTGGTAATGACTATTGTCTTGTCCTGTTCGCCCGGCTAGCCGTGCAAAATCACATGTGTCAGCGCTACCCGATTCCCATAATTACACCAAATCTGACCTGTGTTGTTTTAGTTTTTATTAAGATCTCCTATGGCTGCTTATTTCAGGGGTCCAGCAGTGGCCTGCTATCAGTGGAATAATATTATTTTGCTGACTTGCAAAAAACATTGTGATTGTTGTGGCTATTTTGAGGTTTAGCCTCTCCTACTGCTACATGGTTTTATAGCCTACGTGTTGTAATTATTTCTGATGACAAACAGCCTAACTCCTGCAAGAGCACGCTTTTTGCACATGCATATTTACAGACACATACGCACACATCAGGGCTGGGTTAACTCCTCTAAGGACCCCTGGACACTGAAGCTTGAAGTCCCTCCCTGTAGACATGCACATGTAATCTTTGTGTGCACAATACAAAACAAAAACAAACAAAAAAAACATTTTGGAGCAGTTTTATGTTACATTGGCCTATTCCTGACTGCATACCCTGTCCCAGAGTGACATTTGGTAACAAGCACATTATTTTTTCAGTAACAAGCACATTATTTGTATTTTACCTACGTAGTAAGCAAATGGGTGAGAGTGTGCCAGAGAGTTTCCAGTATTTTATTCCATCCACCTTGAACAGCCAATCTAGCACATTGTTGCTACTTTGAACACACACGCGCACGCACACACACACACACACACACACACACACACACACACACACACACACACACACACACACACACACACACACACACACACACACACACACACACACACACACACACGCACACACACCAAATGACTCCGAATTTATATGGTGCACAGATGGAACCAAATGGACCTGTTAGGTCCACTTGGTTAGGGCCCCTTTGGTTCCATTTGTACACTCTCACTAGTGACACTTTGTAGGGTCCTTGACATGGAAAAGCTGAACCACTGATCATGTGTGTTGTCTGCGTGTTTGACCTGAGGGCTCCTGGGTGAGGTGACAAGGTTTTGTAGGGGTTTGTAGAGTTTAAGAGCTAGAAAGCTACAACGGTGATAACCTTTTAGGGGTTTGAAAACTACAAACGGTGAAACTTCCAGTACACTACAACCTGAAGTATTTATGGGCCTTTAGTGATGTTGCGTCTTCCAGGGGCTCATACTTATATACCAGGGGTTATATATACCAGGGGTTTTCAACCAGTTGTCCGGGGACCAGCAGTGGTCCTAAAATGAGTTCCAGGTGGTCCCCAGGTTAAATGATGGACAGTTAGTTAACCAGATGTAACTCTTTGAGAGTTAACTCTCAAGAGTTAAAATAGTCATCATCGGAATTAGCCCAAGTCTACACTACACAACTGTAGAATGGACTGTACTGTAGATGAAATGGTCATCTTGGTCTGTATCTTTGGCTGTTTTGTTTCCGAAATCCAGGATGAAATTGTGGACAAAAGCAAAAGAAATCTTTGGGTCTGTGGGGCCAATATGCCATTAAATGGTGGCTTAAATTTTGAATAGTGGGCCATGGTATCAAAAAGGTTGAAAACCACTGGTATATACATACTGTACATGGTGTACATACATGGAAGCAGTCAGTGTATATCAGCTCGTCACTTTGCTTCTGTGTTTTCCTGTGTTGTGAGGAGCTGCCTGGAAGCTTCCAGCGTTTTAGTGACATCTGGCCTGAATGATCTGAGCAGATGTTGTTTGCTGCTGCTGGCCGCGGCGTCCTTTTATTTCGCTCTCCAAAATACCGATGGCACCGTTCCATGTCGTATGATCCCACTTTCCCCCCGCTATGTCTGAGTGCAACTTTTCTCTGTGTTCGACCCTCCCTAAAAACCCCAATTAATCTCTGTGCGGTAGTGTGGGATTAAAAGATCCACTAAATAGGAGTGCGTAAAATGAGTGACATTTATTACCACTCCTACTGGCATGTTTTCCCCTGCGGTGCAGTAGAGATGGATCAGGACACAGGGACGACCTCGGGGAGACGTTTTTTTTGGAGACGTTGTCGGGTCAGAAGATTCCGTTTTTGTTGTGTCTCTGTTCTTATCTCTTGAATGTGCTTGTGTGGTATGCCTTGATGGCCTTTTGATCCGAATGAGGAATTAGTTGTGTGTTTGAGCCAAACGGAAAGCGGAAGATATGCAGCACACAAGTGACGACAGAGAAGAGGGCCAACACCTCTTGTTGCAGTGGATTTCATCCTTTTTCATACCAGGGCCCACTATTTACATAACATTTGAGCCACGGACCAGTGAGGACAATTTAGCCCCACAGACCCCAAAACTGAGATTTATTTTGCTTTTGTCCACAATACCAGGCTGGATTTCATAAACAAAACAGTCAAACATACAGATCAAAATGACCATTAATCTTCCACATTCTCTAGTTGTGTAGGGCTAATTCACATGATGAATATTTTAACTCTTGGTTTCATGTTTACGCTCTCAAAGAGTTACATCTGGTTAAACAACCTTCCATCATTTAGCCTGGGGACCACCTGGAATCCTCTCAGGGACCACTGGTGGTCCCCGGACCACCTGTTGAAAACCCTTGCAATACGTTGTGTGCTTGTAGATCAGGTGTTTTTTGGCACATTTTGGAAATGTTATATCGACAGTGATTTAGGGGGAAAAACGGTCCACTCTGGTAACGAGATATTATATGCACACACACACACACACACACACACACACACACACACACACACACACACACACACACACACACACACACACACACACACACACACACACAACACGCCAACAGCATGTGCACCAAGGCCCCACCTACTCGATCCTGATTGCAGGAATCCCTCCTCTTTCTTGATTTTTTTCCCCCAGGAAAGTGCATTTTCACTTTTGGGAAAATGCATTTTCATTGTGTTTTCACTGTGTGGTGCTTTCAGTGCCATTAAGTGCTGAGGGGAAAGAAAAAGCAGCTGAGTGCTTGTTTACGTTCAGGAGATTTATCAAGGCTAAAAGCCTTTGTCAGTTGTTTTTCAGGTTTTATCTTTGTTGTGCAAAAAGCAGCGCTTTGCTTTGCCATCCCGCATTTGGCAGTGTTTATCTGAATCGACTGGGAGTGTGATGCTTCGCTGTGGTTTGTGTGTGTGGGGAGGGGGGAGTGTCTGTGTGTCCACAACAGAGACTGTAAGGCCCCATACACACACATCAAACGAACATTTTGTGTTTTATGCCTGCCTCAAAGCTTTTCCAATGGTAGTCAACGTAGTTGGACCAAAACTTGTGTTTGGGGGCAGGGTGCAGTCAAACACAAATGTTTGACTGACATTGGAAAAGCACTGACGTAGCCATAACAGACAGAATGTTTGTTTCATATGTGTGTATGAATACTAACCCTTTAGGGATTTTCAACCTTTTTGATACCAGGGTCCATTATTTATCCAGCATTTGAGCCACAGACCACCATTTGGGGACATTTTAGCCCCACAGGCCCCCCAAACTAAAGATGTATTTTGCTTGTATCCACATTATGGATTTGGAAAACAAAAATACAGATCAAAATGACCATTAATGTTCTAGTGCAGACTTGGGCTAATTCAGAGGATGCATATTTTAACTCTTGAGAGTGTAAACATGAAATCAAATGGGCCCGCAAGAGTTACATCACATAGCTGGGGACCACCTGGAACCATCTCAAGGACCACTGGTTGAAAAACACTGCTTTAGTAGTCCCCAGGATCCCTGGATCTCTTCATGCTCAATAGAAGTGTACTATATGTAGAGCAGCCGCCATTAGACCTTTCCATGGGAGTGAAGGGAGTTGTCAGAACTATGTCTACACTCGGAGGCGCTGATTGCGTGTTTCCCCGCAAAGCATGATGGGGGTCTGTTGTTGTTTATTACCCTTTGTTCTCTGTCAGACTACCAGTGCAACGCAAAGTTGTCTGAGCTAACACTTTGTGGTTAGTTATGACCAAAGAGTTTTGACGACACATATAATCTGATGCCACAGGCCTGCTGTATAATTAAGCTGTGTGGGTTTTTTTTTTTTTCTTTTCTTTTTTTTCGTGACATTGTGTTCTGTTGTCACAGCCTTCATTAAACTGAAGACTTCCCAGGCTCTGGGAGGGGCTGTTCCTCTGCTACAATAGATGTATATATCAAGCTTATAGTCTGCCTCAAAGTTCAAAGTCACCAAGTTCTCATTTTGTTCCTTTTATTAAATCGCAGACCAGAACACAGCCAACCACGCCCCAGATTGCTTCAATTCAATAATTTCAGGGGTTGACACTAAGGTCTCCGAGGCACTTGGCCATCGGGCAAGTGCAAGTCAGGTTCTACTTGCTCTCAGGTCATGGTCACTTGCCCCCCAAAAATATATTGTAAATTTTGCATTTAAGTATACTTCCTACTTGGGTGCTTTAAACCAGGGGTTTTCAACAGGTGGTCCGAGGACCAACAGTGGTCCCTGAGAGGGTTCCAGGTGGTCCCCAGTTAAGTTAGTTAACCAGATGTAACTCTTGAGAACGTTACACTCTCAAGAGTTAAAATATTCATCATCTGAATTAGCCCCAAGTCTACACAACTAGAGAATGTAGAAGATTAATGGTCATTTTGATCTGTATGTTAATTTGCTTGTTTTGTTTCCCAAATCCAGCCTGGAATTGTGGATAGCTAGAAAGCAGTAGTAATCTCAAAGTTGGTTACAATAACATTAATGGGGAATTCTACCCATTTTCAACATTTTACAATGATATGTTGTGTGACATGTGGACAGGATAAAAAAATCCCCATTCTATGTTTCCTAGAAATGGAGGTCTGAAAATGAACATGGTGAAATACAAGTTGATGACATCATCAAGGTGTGTTTCGCCATGCTAGTGATTTTTCTTTAAAGACCTTTTTCTGAGCATGTACAAATAGAGCCAAATGGACCCATTTGGTTCTCTCAGGAAAAAAATAGCATACAAATGGAATGAAATGAACCCTAATGGGTCCATTTGGCCCCATCTGCACACTCTTCCCTTTAATAAAATATTTGTATTTCATTTTTTTCAACGCACCCTCAAGGGCAGGGAGCTAACGCTAACCGGAGTATGCTATTTTGGGATGTGGCGGGTTAAATTAAAATCAGGAGGATGTTGAATGGTTGGTTGGTTGGTTCGGCAGCATTTTCTTTTCTCAAATTCCACAATGTTGACCTTCTGCTAATTTGAGCACAACCACAAATATTCCAAATATTTTTCAAGTACTGTTTTGTTTTGTTTTTTGACTCCAACGCGCCGCTGACAGCAGGAAGAGCTGCTACAGCAACGTTCCTTATGACTAACTGAGACCTGACACACACACACACACACACACACACACAGACACACAGACACAGACACACACACACACACACACACACACACACACACACACACACACACACACACACACACACACACACACACACACACACACACAGTTGGCTCCCAGCAAGGAAGTATTTCTTCTCTTCTCTTCTCTCTCTCTCTCTCTGTCCCGTTTTTTCCAGGATGAAAACGAAGCAGAAAACTAAATGAAAACTGAACTACAATGACTAAATATGTCTAAAATGATAGGAAGGGACGATCCAGTTCAATAAGACGTCTTACATGCTGCGACACGTTGTGACCTTGTAGATCGGCTATTTTCAGCAAGTGTGAATGCGGCCGTTAACAACGGCCAGTTGAAGCCTGCCAAAATACATTTTAGTCGTCTAAAATCAACCATATATTCAGTCGACCAAAAGTTGACTGTAAAATGCATACCAATGACTTATAAGGGTAGAGGACTGTTCAAATAGTGGGGGGTGGGTAGACTGGGGAACCTAAGGGGAAAAAAAATCACGGTGAAGTCCCCTTTAATATTCTTGGCGCTGCCCCGTTGGGGTACTGCAGTGCGCAGAGCCATGTTTGAAACTACATTCAGAAACCTCCAGTGTTTTTCCACTCAGAGTTTTGGCGATAAGCGTGTTATTAAAACCTTTCATTCCAACTAAAACAGTTGCATACATGTGCTGCTCAAAAAACAACACTGGAGGAGATCTTCTTCTGTCCACATAACGGAGTGTGCTGTGGTCCTCCTGCATTTCGCCTCGCAGCATTTTATGCTCTCAAGAGCATCCCTCCCATCCATGATGTGAATAATATTCTGTAGCCTGGCTCGCTGGCAGCGTCGCGCAGGAATTCGGGATGAGCGAGGGGTTCGCTGGGTTCGTCTTCAGGGAGGGAGGAGGTCAGTGCGGTGACCCCTGCGAGCCGCTCCGTGTGGGGGTCAACCGGTCCCAGAGAAAGAATTTCAGACTGTAATCTAAATAATAGGAACGCTATGTGTCCTCTCAGAGTGTGTTTAGATTGAGAGGCTGTTTCTGGTCGGTGTTTGTGTAAACGCTGTGAAACAGATAATCTCGCTACCATTATTGTAATGGTAATAATAATAATAGTTTGGTGGGGATGTGTGACTCGATATCGCTTCTTTTCCGTTCCTGATCCGATCCCACGATTTCTGTGTTTCCTGATACCGAATACAGATGCCAGAGAGCAAAGATTAAAAAAAGAAAAGAATGACTTAATTTATCTTGTGTTGTTCATAGCAGACTCCTCACTCAAAGTAGTTAAAACATTTTATCAGATATTTGAGTAATGTAAGTAATGTCCTCACCAATGTGTTTCTAAGAGTAAATGTAGCTGTAGCTCTTTCTCTCTCTCTCTGTCTCTCTCTGTATCTCTCCATTTCTCCCTCTCAATACCAGATCAGTCGATGATGTGTCTAAAGTGCTCTTTAGACATACTGAAGTGGCAAACAGGAAATATTTGGACATATTTGCAGTCCAGAGTGCGTTTGGATGGGATTGTAGTTTATGTTGTTGTCTTCATGCTGCATGGGTTTATACTTTCTCTTGCTTATTCTACTTACCTCTCATAACTCACTGATATGCCATTGTCAGTTGCTTCTAATAATGACCTGGCTTCTAGTCTCCTTAAGGGGGTATCTCACCCTTTTTTTGAAAAAAAAAAAAGAAAGCAAGAGTTTAATTACATTTAAAATGTGTTTTTAGATATTTTAGGTTTCAGCAGTGAGCCCAGTGCCCCTGATGATGTCATGGACACTACTTCCTGGGCTACATTTTCACAATTCTTTGGTGCACTGCACCTCTGTGTATAGGCAGAGGGGCTGTCTTACTGAGACAACATGTAGTCTGTGAGTCGTGTTGATGACATCAGAGACAGTGTTAAAAACAAAAATATCTAAAACATCATATTAAGCACACAAAGACCCACGTGAATGTGTTCTAAATCTTCTAAAGCACCCCCCCCCCAAAAAAAATAGCCAAAAAGGAAGGACAAAATAATAATTAAGTGAAGTGAATTCACTCACTATACCTTTAACATGGAACAGTCTTCTGTACATTTTTTTTTCTGTACACTGGGCAACGATGACAACGATAAATGCGTCAATCTGAATGGCGCTGAAAACCCAAACCATGCTCTAGATTCCATATTTATCCTTGCATAGAAGCCAGACGAACAGATATATGTTCAAACACACAAAGGCAGCCAGAGCCCTATAATTCACTCAGTCGTAACACATTTTGGGGCCCAGACTGTTGCATTGCAGACCCGGGGAATTCTCATCGCTAGCCAAGTTAAAAAAAAGGTGTGTGTGTGTGTGTGTGTGTGGGTGTGCGTGCTTGTGTGGGTGTGCATGCGCGGGTGCGTGCTTGTGTGGGTGTGCATGCGTGGGTGCGTGCTTGTGCGGGTGTGCATGCGTGGGTGCGTGCTTGTGTGGGTGTGCATGCGTGGGTGCGTGCTTGTGTGGCTGTGCATGCGTGGGTGCGCGCTTATATGAATATGAAGAGTACAATACGTTTTAGGTTGGATGTGTTTGAATTGTAAAGAAGTGGAAGCAGGGGCAAAGAGGCCACGATTTAACCTTAACTGCACATTTCGTGTCTGGATGGGTTTGACTTGTGTTTATACTCCTGAGTTATGATGAGCTGTCATTCCTTTCCTGTATTCTATTTTTTCTCTCTCTGTCTCTCTGTCTCTCTCTCTGTCTGTCTCTCTCTCTCTCTCTCTCTCTCTCTCTCTCTCTCTCTCTCTCTCTCTCTCTCTCTCTCTCTCTCTCTCTCTCTCTCTCTCTCTCTGTCTCTCTCTCATGGCTGATGTTTATAAGGCGCAGCAGCAGTGATGCGAGATGTATGAATTAACTCAGTGACCTATATTATCTACTGAAACAGAGGGAGAGAGAGCATACCACAGCCAAGGGAGAAACACACACAGCGGCAATGGGCCAAGTCTTTTTTTTATGGCCTGATTCCATTCTGTTGAGTATTTCATTCCCTGGTGCTCCTCGTCGACTCCCTCTTATTTTATTCTGACATCATTGTCAGGTGTTTGTGTGCAAAAAGCTGTCAGTGCCATCAGGTGCAGGTTGACTTCATGTATGGATTAGATTTAGAACAAAAGAAAAGCATAAGGGAGGCACTATTATGAAATTATGACTGATACCCACACACACACACACACGCTGCTACATAGATGTTCGTACAAAGCCATTTGTTATCATTGCACCAAGACTTTGTTTACATTGGTTGTTTACATCGGTTGTTCTTGCACAGACGGTCAGAGGGTGGATTGGTCAAGACACCAGAAACACAATGACGTCATCATACATCCGGTTTCGTAGATCTGGTGCACCAAAATAAGGGTTTCGACTGTGAAAGCCGCAGCCAAAGCCTAGCATAGACAGTCACATGCCTTGTGTTCGGCACGGTGTTGGGTTAATAAAGCATCCAATCAATAAATAAATAGCAAATATTATTTTCCAAGTGTCTGTTTTCACAACTGAATGACTACTGAATGAGACCGATGAGTTCCTATATGGCGTTTTCATGGACGATATGGTGCCGTTTCCGATTTATACTTCTGCTTATGTTGTGCAGACCTATAGTAAAAAGAAAAGAGACAACAACAGTACAGCCCATCTGTACTGGGTCACATGGAATGGTTGATCATGTGTAGTGAAGGCTCTTCTATGCTTTGCTGTGTGATCATATCAGAGAAACGGAAGACATTTTCCTTGGGCTGGGCAATGACGTGTAAATTTACCAAGATTTCTCGCCTGGCTAGGCTACCAGACAATGCTACCCAGAGGCCCTGTGCGTGAGCAACACCATTTATGACAAACTAACAGCTGTGTTTATCCTCTGTCCACGCGTGTTTGTCCGTCGCCATCGTGCTGTGTCACGGTGACCAGACCACGCCAAGAAATGAGCTGACGTTAGAAAGTATGTTTTGCATTGCGTTTGCTGCAAAAACATCTGTTTCAGGAGGTTGTGATGATTAAGGGAATGTGAACTGACAGATGCCTCAGTGCACGCGTGCTTCAACACTTGCGTCCATCCGTGTCCAAATGAATTCTCTTCTTGGCGAGGCGCCAGTCTCTCATAATTGTGAATGAGTTTTTGCTTTCTTTTTCTGCGGGAAGATGATCAAATTACAAATACTATTCTGTACTACAGGCACATGGGATGGTGGTTTCCGGGTTATTTGACCCAAAAACGTAATGCTAGAGGCCATACTATACTGGAGTGTAGCGTGAAGGCGAGTGAACCACGTTAAAGGAGAATTCCTCCCCAGAAGGCTTTCTTCCCTTCATTTGCAGTTCAATTATTTCCCAAAAAAGTGGTCCAGTTGTTAGATTGTGAAAAAAATTGTTGTTTCTGGTTTCCCTAACCCACCATAAGCTTAGAATGGGGCTATGGGATGTTGTTCAAATTCACTGTTTCAAAATGCATTTCTTGCGATATACTGTCTGGTTCAGCCGTGGTTCAGCCAAACCATGCGCCAAACCCCCCACCTTTTAAGGCAGCTTGAACCATGGCTGAACCTGAAAGTGAAAGTGTGAGTGCCAACACACTATTGACATTGAGAGACAATATATAGCCCAAAAAATGCATTTCTTTTGCTGTACATTGGGTAGGGTAAACAACAGACACAAAATAACAAAAGGACGACATTTTTTTTTTTTTTTGGGCAACTGCAAATGAAACGTACTGGTCCCTTTGGGACCAGTACTCATAACAGTCTCCATGCGGTCAGTATATCCCTCATTCATTAACAAACAGACAATGAATCAAATGTTATAAAACTCAATGCCTGCTGGGAGAAGAATGCGTCGCTCGTCACAAACGCACAAGTGGGTCCCCAGACTCCCCACATATATTTACTTTGGCGTGGGGGGTCACAAGGTGACAATAAGTGAAGTGACCCTTTTAAGAACTTGAGATCTTTTTAATATGTCAAAAAAGAAAAGACCTGAAACGTCAATGCATCAAGAGTAATCAACAGACTTAAAAAAAAGAATTAAATGTAATCCCTTAACAGAACTCATTCAGTTCCAAGTGCTTCTGGGGTGGAGTTCTCCTTTAGTGCCAGGAAATATCTCTGCTGAATCAGCATTTACAGTAAATAGAGACAGTACAGTATATACAGTACACGCACGTGCACGCACGCACACAGCCACACACACACACACACACTCTTAGTTAAACACTTGTATTTTTCCTTCTGGTTATCCTTTTGACTGCATGACCAGTCTTGCAAAAAAAGTGAGTGTTGTGGCTGTCAAGGGTGGCGACCTTAACACTATCCACATGCACACTTAGTTACAAACACAATACACACACACAAGACGACAATACGAGCAGAAGGTGTAGGTATGTTAGCGGCTCGTTGCGACTTGTTTGACAGCGAGCCTCTGACAAAAGGAAAGCAGCACTTGAACTTCTTTTTATCCTCACAAAACTGTCAAGACAAAACTTGCCTCACTTGCAAGCCATTGAGTGAGCAGCGAATATCTCCCAGCATGCAGCACAGCAGTGCCCCCTGTTTCAGGACAACATTCTCAGTCCCCTGGTTGTTGGTTTGCGTGTGACTGCAGCACACACGCATGCCTCACTCGCTGTCACAAAGACACTACAGAGAGAGACGCAGAAAAGAGAGAGAGAGCCTTTTACTCCTCAAGCGGTACTGAGCTCTGAACAATGACCCACAAACTGCCGGGTCAGCTGTCTCTTAACCTGTATATACCCAGTGTTGGGCATATTACTTTGTATTCTAATATATTTCTTATTAATTATTAGCTCCATGTTAAAGTAATTTATTCATATTAAATATTACTGAATGATAAAAATGTAATACATTAATATTAGTAGAAAAAAGAAAAAAGAGCACAAACACTGGACCTGAGAACTAGTGGACAGTGAATTTGCCCTCAATCACAAACTGGAATGTAAATCCGTGCCTTTCAGCCTTTGTATCTACTCATCTGGCAGGCAGGACAACACGTCTGGCCTGAACAAAATCATCAACCCTTGAAAACACTATCTGGTAGATCTACTTCACCCTACTCAGCTATGGACAGTTAACACAGGAGTTATATGTATTCCCTGAATTCATTGTAGCCAATAAATAATTTGATGGCAAATGATAGAAAATGAGTAATTATTTAACAGTTGTCAGATAATGTCAAAAGACAGAGCCATGTACAACGAGACATATTAGCAAGCTATATAGGAAGTAATGCAGAAAGAAATGTGTCATATATTACAGATTATATTATTACAAGTTACCTGATTTTGGTAATATATTTCATAATGTATTATGTTGCGTAGTGCATATTACCCAACACTGGCATATACTATATCTTGTGTGAATTGTGAATTCACACAAGATATTTTTTAGTAGTCATTTTCAACAGTTTAATTTCAAGAGTCCCCAGGTTGACCTGAATTTGGCCTATGGTCCCCCATGTACTGGCATTTCTATCGCTCGGACTCCCAACGTAAAGTTTAACAAAATGGCACCAAATGTATCTGTTAGGGTCCAATTGGTTCCATTTGTTCCATTTGTCTCTAGTGTGTACACCACTACACCACCACAAAAAGGTTATGTAGATCACAGTCATTGTCTATTTAGACTGTTTGTTGACTGAATGTTGACTCTTTCCCTTTGGGACCAGTACTCATAACAGTCTCCATGCGGTCAGTATATCCCTCATTCATTAACAAACAGACAATGAATCAAATGTTATAAAACTCAATGCCTGCTGGGAGAAGAATGCGTTGCTCGTCACAAACGCACAAGTGGGTCCCCAGACTCCCCACATATATTTACTTTGGCGTGGGGGGTCACAAGGTGACAATAAGTGAAGTGACCCTTTTAAGAACTTGAGATCTTTTTAATATGTCAAAAAAGAAAAGACCTGAAACGTCAATGCATCAAGAGTAATCAACAGACTTAAAAAAAAGAATTAAATGTAATCCCTTAACAGAACTCATTCAGTTCCAAGTGCTTCTAAGTTCTAAGGGTTGGGGTCCCCATTTCAAATGTGCTTATTTTTTTATTTTTATTAAAAAAGGGTTGGGAACCACTGTCTTAAAGGGGATTCCATCCATTCTCAACATTTTTACTATGTCATTTATATACCTTAGAGATACTGTGTAGAAATAATAATAAGGTTACTGTATATTTGCAAGACAAAAGGTATATCATTGACATACTGTAGGAAAATGTTGACAAAAGTGGAAATCCCCCTTTAAAATGGCTAGAATTCCCCTTTAACGCAAGAATTCCCTATCCGTTATTACCGTAAATCTTGGTATGCAGCTAAGCTAACACCTGGATTTCATTAGCGTCCAAGTTTAGACGGCGTCTACCTTTGCGGTGCTAAGGTATATGTACGTGTATGCACCTTTTTAGTGAGATGACCGTTACGCCAGAGGTGTCGACCTCCATAAAGAAGACATTTCCTGTACTTTACAGCAGCTTTCGGACATTCCTGGAATGAGTAACACTGCTAAACGTATGGGCTGCACCCTCACAAAATGTGCCAAAATGAAATGGTCTGTTGGCAGCCTCAAGTGCTCGCAAGTGTGTGACAGCCAGCCACAGGTGTGTGTCACTCAGTCACAGGTGTGTTCCAGGCACATAAGCACGGGTTTATGCTCCAAGCAGCAGCAGCAACACAGGTGGAAATAAAGTTGCCACGATTGTCCCTCCAGGATATGGTAGGGTGACCAGATCTCCCTCTTTCCGTGGAACAGTCCCTCCTTTCCAAGATTTTGTAGGTGTCCCACAAATTGAGCCGCTGTCCCACATTGTGACAGCCATCAGAGTTCAAATGTCCTGAGTGTTTGCTTTCTGTTGCCTCTTTCTCTGCTACAGATATATTTACACACTCACTCAAGTCACAAGTCACATTGCAAGGTGTTTTGAGCTTGTAGATCAGCTATTTTTAAAATATTTTAATTGAAGTCCTGAATTGTTTTTTTTTTTTTTTTAATATGACATCAAGATCTTTATAATTTGCATTTCCACACATTGTCCCACACATGCAATAATTCTGTTCTCAAATGAACAGTTTAGATCTGATGACCTCCTGAACAGCTGTGCAATAGAGTGCGTTGTGAAGCTGGTGTTCCAGCATACAGAGCAGCAGGCCCTTTGTCACCAGCCACCAGAGCCTCAGCACACTATAGGAGGGAGGATGATCTGACCTCGAATTCTCACACTTTTTCTAGCTTGCAATTTATTTGTGTGTGTTTGTCTTGAGGATAAGTTGACGCCGCCGTGCGCCCCATGTGCCGCAGCTGTGATAACGTCCTAATGAATGCATTCTTTATGTGGAAGGTCTTGGGAAGCAACAGGCGTGGAAATGCCCCTGTCCGTCCGGCAATGCTTCCCCCCCGATTACAGCTGCTGTCCTTATCTGTCAAGGCTTCCTCTTGTCTTTAAGAGTTTGTGGTAGTGCGACGAACAACCGCGTAGACGACTGGAACGGATCGATGCAACAATAATGGCTACGCGGCTCACACCCCTGAGGCATTGGCCTGCCCTCTGTTATAACCACACAAATCCTCAAGCGCCTCTGTTCTGGATATGTAGTTACTTATGTAGCAAACGTTTGTTGGAAAAAAACGTAGATTTTGTTACTTCCACTGTCACTTTAATCCAGTGGTTTCCCAAAGTGTTGTTTGGGGATCTCCAGGCCCAGGTGTCGTTGATGGAGTTCCAGGAGAGTCCCCAGCTAAATGATAGTTTGGAACTCGTACTTCATGAGCATCATGCTGTAATCCAGTTCTACCCAGACGTTTACATTTAAAGCGACCTCCACATTGCGCTGACCGTCTTCCGCAGCGGATCGATAACGGGTCGGCAGGCGACTTCCAAGAAGACTCTGGCATCGCTTGCCGTCCGTATAGAGGGCAAAAGTGTTACTCAAACAATTTTGCTGCTGCATGCATTTCCATTGAAGAAGGATATGTTCTCCGATGCATTCAAAGGAATTATTGTGATGAAATTTATGTTAAAAGTAAAAAATAATTGGCTATCACCAATTTTTGATTTTCCACTAATCAGTGATCAGGCCAAAAACCTGAACGGTTGATCTAAGCCATCAAGTTGCGACACTGAGGGGTTAGCAACTGAGAGCCCGAGCAGCTGTTTGTGCAGCCTGAATAGGTACAAACTGGAGTTGGAAATGGGTTGTTTTTGGGGGGCAGTGCAAAATAAAAGCTACATATTTTAAGAATGCGTGGAGCATGCACACACAAGGATTATCAGTAAGTCTTGTCGATCTCCTTCCTTCCCTTATTCCTCCAGGCCACGGCGAGTGTCACTGCGGGGAGTGCAAGTGCCACGCCGGCTACATCGGCGACAACTGCAACTGCTCCACGGAGACGTCATACTGCGTCTCGGACGACGGTCAGATCTGCAGCGGACGGGGCAGGTGCGTGTGCGGACAGTGCCAGTGCACCGAGCCGGGCGCCTTCGGGGAGACCTGCGAGAAGTGTCCCACCTGCCCCGACGCCTGCGGCACTAAGAGGTACGGAGCTCCAGTGTATATTAGTTTGTTTGTTTTTTTACTTTGTTAAAGGGACATTTCACGGTGGGCTTGAGCTTTTCTTCTGGGAGGTCCCTGAAACCACATATTTTCAGATGGGGTTCGGCAGCGATATATAGGTTATTTTGGGGTCCTTGACATGAACTATTGAGGAACACTGACATAGAAACAGTCAAATCTGTTCTTGGATCAAAAGGGCTTAATTTGTATTTTGTGAATGTTTGTTTGAATTCCACTTCGTTAAGTAGCAGCACTACTGCTGTGCATATGTTTTTCAGAATATGTTTTCTACATTTGTTTTAAATCTAGTCAAAATGCAAAGCATGTGGTTTTGCTGCTTGTATGTCAGTGAAACCAGATTGAATCCACCTGTTTTGTAGCAAAACGAGGCCCCAACCCTCTCATCCAAACAGCTGTAATATTATACAGTATATTATATTATATAGTATTTTGCGGGCAAAACATGTTTTAGGATTAGCTTCATCTAGCATGGTTAGCCTTGACACCCAGGCTTTCATTCTCGTCCATGTTGCGCGAAAACGGAAAGCCTGGACTAATTTGTTACCCACGGTGGCCTAGAAGGAGGAGTCAACCTTTCGGGATTGCCGTCGCTCCAAATGATGTGACGCGGGGCGGGGGAGAGTTTTTGCTGTGCCAAATTCTAACAATAATTTTCAAAAAAATATCAGACCTACAAGCTCATAGAGTGCTACTTTGTGGGTCATAGCAGTTCATTGCATTTGAAAGAATGCAGGCGGAGCATGGGGAACGAGGACTGACCGCTGCCACAGAGGTCAAACCGTCAACCCCGTGGCGGTTCCGGGGATCAAGGATGGTAGCCGAAACGACTCTCCCTGATAGAACTATCTCTGCTTTGAAGAGAAGGAGGAGCCCCTTTTAAGAGAGAGATAGGGTTAAGTTATGTTCGCCTGCCATTTGTGACACAGAGAAATGAAAGGTCGCGTTCTCATGTTAACTCATCAGTCACTCCAGACCGGTCTTTGAGGTCGGGGCTGCAGTACCACTCAGGGAATCAGGTCTTAAAGGGATAGTTCAGATTTTTTTTAATTAGGTTGTATGCTATACTTGCCATTAATATAGAGGTGTATTAATTAATGTTCAGAGTCCCGTGATGGGAGTTCTGTTCTGGTTTTGGTGAAATATGAAGTAGTTCTGGGCATTTTGTGGAGGTCACTGGGGCCATACAGTAAAGGTAAATGAGTCCAAAAACGAATGCAATTTGTATTGTTGACCCATTTCTAAAATATTAACTCCTTTTCATTCATGAATCTGTAACAGGGAACTGAGCTTAAGTATCCATATCACTACGCCCAAAAAGTAGTTCCATGGGATAGAGGGGTCAAAAATGAATGAAGGAGGTCCTGAAATAATTCAACAATACAAATTAGTTTTGTGGATTATTTTTTACTTTTACTGCATGGCCCCAGTGGCCCCCACAAAATGACCAGAACTACTTAATATTGACCAAAACCAGAGCAGAACTCCCACCATAGGACTCTGGACTTCAATTAATACAGCTGCAACCAGTATATTAATGGTAAGTATTTTATACAGCTTAATTAAAAACAAATCTGAACTATCCCTTTATTAAGGGAAATAGCTTCTATGTATAGGATAGGAGAATTCAGTCCCTGTAGTAGACAACACACACACGCACATGGCTCTTGTTTTCCAAAGGTAAAACGGCTATCTTTTAAGGAATGATCTCTTGACCCTTTGACCTGACCTTAACCTTCATGATGGGGGTCTTGCAGCCTTCCTCCCATCTGAAACATCACGTTTGTTAATAAACCCAACAGATAGTAGGCAACGCGGAATGAAGCGCGACCCAAAATGTGCTGGAGGTCGCATTATGTGAGTTATTTCTTAAACTTTTAAAGGGGAATTCCACCCTAGAGCACTTTCTTACTTTTATCCACAGTTGATTTATTTCCAAAAAAAGGTGGTCTACTGTTATTTTTGTGGAAAGAAAACATCCTTATTGGCTCTTTTCCCCTACACAAGTTTAGAATGGGGCTATGGGGTTTTGCTATATATTGTCTCTCCACCATGCCAATAGTGTGTTGACACTCACACTTTCACTTTTGGTTTGTGGGTGGGGGTGCCACGGTTTATGGTTGAGCCACGTCTGAACCAAGTGTCAACACAGTATTGACATGGTGGAGAGAAAATACAGCAAACGTTGCATTTTGTAGTGATGGAAATAGGTGAATTTTAACCACATCCCATAGCCCCATTTTAAGCTTATGGTGTGGTAGGGGAAACAGCCAAAGGGCTCCATTTTCGTTACCATCTAAACCCCTTATCCTAAACCCCTTATTTTTTTTATTATAGTTGCCAACGTGCCAATCTATTGACACATTGTGAGCTTGTAGTCTGCCCATTTAAACTATTGAAAAATGTTCCTTTTTAATAGTTTAAAAAGGCAAAGAAGTTAAGGGATAAGGGGTTTAGCGGTGACAAAAATGGGCCCAAAGTGTTCCACAAAATAGTAACTGGACTACTTTTTTGGGGAAATAAATCAAGTGCAAATAAAGGTAAAAAAGCCTTTGTGGTGGGAATTTCCTTTAGTGAAAGATGATGAAGATGGTTATTGTTGTTATTTTAATATCTTTCCCCTCTAGGGAGTGTATCGAATGCAGGATTTTCAACTCAGGACGTCTCGCTGACAACCAGACCTGCCAGCGCCTGTGCAAGGATGAAATCATCACGGTGGAAACGCTCAGTGAGTGGAACTCTTACCGTGTGCACACACACACACACGCACACGCACACGCACACGCACGCACACACACACACACACACACACACACACACACACACACACACACACACACACACAACCCAGCAGCTGGCTTACAGGCACAGAAGAGAATTGCAGTTCACATCTGTGGCATCTGTAACAGTTTTCACTCCCGAGCATTACATGCTATAGCTCACTGTCACTTTTTATTAGCCGTTTCACCATTATTGTGGTTTCCAAAACCCTGCCAAAGATTCAGTATGGTACTGTTCAGCGAAAGCGAAGGAGGGCATTTTTCACACCCTTAACACCTTACAGTATCCCTGCTTGCGAGCATGTGTCACTATGAAGCTGAATACACCTTTTGCTAAATACCATCCCAAAAAGCGATTGCCTGAGCATATACACGGCTTATAATGTTGGAAGTTACATGACTGACCCATCCAGGTGATGGCAATAATGGTTGTGCTGCCACTCAAAAAACAATGCATTTCCAACTCCAGTTTGTCCCTATTCCGGCTGCATGAACAGAAACTTGAGCGCTCAGTTTCTGACTGCTCAATGTCGCGACTTTATGGATTTGATCATTGCAACATGGACAGCGTCGCAGTCCTACCATGCAACATGAATACCAGCCACCACGAGTCCTGTCTGGTGGTGGTTAAAAGCTAAATTTCTCCCTCTGTCATTTCCTTGTGTTTCTAATCTAGTTTATTTACATCATGCACTAGTTTGTCCAGCACATAACCTACTGCAGGCCTTGTTGACTACATTTTAGAAGATGTCTTAATCCTAAAATCCTCGATCATTTTGCAAACTATCCTGTATGTCTCCTCGATGCTAAAGTAAACAGAGTTACGCTAACTCTCTTTACTCTTGTTTTTGCCTTTATTGATAGTTATTAGTGGAGACAGACAGTAAAGATGGGGAGGAGAGAGAAGGGAAGAGACATGCAGCAAAGGTCATCATGAATAGGAATCGTCCTTGCGAAAAAAGAAAGGGCTCATTGACAAACTTATAAGCTTCAATATCACAGTTTTTTTTATTTGGTATGAACACGGAGAGTGAATCATCACCAACAGCACGGAAAATCACATGCGTTTGACTGAATACTAGACAATTAATTCCAAAATGAGACACAGAGTAAAGCACAGAAACAACTCGTTTTTATACACAAGTAAACAAACAAAAGTCCCTCCCTTCAGTGGCTAGAGAAACACCACTTCCTGGTTTAACAACCAACCACAGGCCTGTGTTTGGTAAAAGAAGGTGTGGTTTATCCAACATTACGTGTGTATGGTGTAGACTTTAAAGGTATAGTAAATGATTTCGCTTAATTAAAATATTATTTTTAGGAGCCCCTCAAAACAACATCAATGCGATATAATAAAAACTATAAAGTGTCATGGCCACCAGTAATGCTGTAGATGCTGCATTCACTGTAATGGGACTCATTTTCCCAGAAGCCTCTGTGCTTAGAAGTTGCTCAGTGGCGTTTTGAAGCACCCAGAAGACTGCCAGAAGTGCAATTGTAACTCAATGGGACGAGCGACCCAAGAGCCTAGCCTAGCCCGGACCTCAATTTTAAGCTTCACTGGGGGCTTGGTGCGACGACGTCATGGACCCAAGGCTCAGGTCCATAGCTGTCTATCCAGATTGCCCGATCTAAATAAATGAATAAATAAATATTTTTTAAAAATCTAATAAAACAATTAAAAGAAACTCTTCTAATTTGTTAACTTCTTCAGAGGGAAACTGTTCTACATGCCAAAACACCTGCCAAAAGTTGTCCCAGCAGGAGCACAACTGTTAATTAGCGAAGAACACAGACCTTGCTAAATATCCTAGTACCTGCCAACTGGGTAAGGTGTTGGCACAAAGGAACATGTCATGTCAATCCACACCCCATCAAACGCCGGTCGGCACAGAAGTGGAGACCAGATGTTAGGGCTTGCCTATTGGCAGCCCTGAGACGCTGAAACGTGTCTCTCTCTCACACACACATCTCTATAATTAGTTATGAAGGAAGGGAACACCCTGTGCACGTCGGTGGGCGCCGGTGGTGTCCTCATGTTTATGTTATTATGTGGCGGTGGTTTTTGGTCTACGATGGGCCTCTCCTGGCACCAAGGACATCTTCACACGCCGAGGTAGGCTGCAATGACAGGCAAACCCCTCATTTGGTTCAAAGCCCAAGTTTGAAATTCTATGTTATGCTTTAGCTATTGAAAAATATTAGATCTACAAGATCATAGCATGAGCTTGTAGGTCTGATATTTTGGAAAAATTATGTGCAAATCTTTGAATATATTATATAAATGTTTTTTAACTCAAATCTCTGCTTCTGCAGGGATCCCTAGAACAACATGTTTTCAGATGGGGGCCCACGGCTAAACACATCATTCTGGGGGTCCTTGGCATGAAAAAGGACCCCCCTAGGAAAAACTAGAATATAGTGTCAGAAATCAGAAACTGGTGTCAGAAATCAGAAACTGGTGTCAGAAACTACAATCTAGTGTCAGAAATTAGAATCTAGTGTCAGCAATTAGAATCTAGTGTCAGCAATTAGAAACTAGTGTCAGAAACTAGAAACTAGTGTCGGAAACTAGAATCTGGTGTCGGAAACTAGAATCTGGTGTCAGTAACCAAAATCTATTGTCGGAAACTAAAATCTGGTGTCAGAAAACAGAATCTGGTGTCGGAAACCAGAATATGGTGTTAGAAGCTAGAATCTGGTGCCAGTAACCAAAATCTATTGTCGGAAACTAGAACCTGTTTTCAGAAAACAGAATCTGGTGTCTGAAACCAGAATATGGTGTTAGAAACTAGAATCTGGTGTCACCCGGGCATTCTAGGTGATACACTGCAATATTATGTAATTATTTTGTGCATTTAACCCTTTCACTACTCGTTTAATTAGGCTTATATTGCTCTACCAGACTGATATTTTCACGATTTCATCAATTTAATCCCAATCACATCAAGTCATCAGAATAAAATGTATCCCATGGAAACCTCTGTCTATTGCAACGATCATTGGGGATTAAATAATTACGTCAACCACTACGTCACCGGGAGGTCTGGATTTTGTCTTTTATTATGCCTATTACATCATTGGAGCTAAAGAGTTAATGATTCTAAACTGTCTGCAGAATGTTGTGCAAACATCATTAGCATGATAGGGTCCCAATATGGAAAGGAACAGTTGCAAACTGCAAAAATATGTGGCTGCACCTCATAGCAGGGCAGTTTAATGAACAGCGTCTTCCATCCACCTTCTCAGGGGGTGGTACCAGTATGTCTCACCGTTTCCTTTCCTTCCTTCGCTTAACATACGCCCTTAAAATGTTCTCATTTTCCAGAGTCTCAGTCTTGTCTCTCTCCGAGTCCAGACTGTAAGTCGTGGCAATCTCCTAAAGAGCATGTTCTACTTCCCTTCCTCCCAGCCCATGCAGAGAGAGCGCTCACTTAATGTCTGGGAATGTATAGTACTAAGTATGTAAATGTACATCTGGGCATGTCGATCCCCACAGAAGGTCCCCAGATGACCTTTTTTAATACCTCAAAGAAAAAGAAAAGAGGTACCATATTGTCTATGTCCCTCAAGCTTATTTATATTCTATCTTCTATTTCATGCTTGGAAAATCAACAGTGGTGGACTGGACATTGTAAACAAAGTGGAAATGCAGACATTGGCCGAATTTGGCCAATGTCTGACATGTTCTTTTTACCGTCTAGGTGATCACTTTTGATGCAGTAATGGTCTTCTCCCCTGTTTTTGTTTGAAAGAAGTCTTACAGGCCCTTAAAGGAGAATTCCACCCCAGAAGACTTTCTTACCCTTTTTTATTGATTTATTTCCCCAAAAGGTGGTGCAGTCATTCTTTAAAGAGGGAGTGCCATAATTTTTGTATTTTTTCCAATTTTGTACATATTTGAGAGGTGACAGTATGTAAATAGACCCATAGGTGTGTTTTTTATGTGCAATTGTGTCTTCCCTTTGTATTGAGGGTTTCTTCCTGGGGGCTGAACCTTTCCAACCAAACATGCCAATGAAAAAAAAACTTCAATATAGTGACATCATGTGTTCAGACCCTCCCCTAACTCCTCCCCTTTATCATGCAACTAAAGCTGTCGGTGTGGCTTCAGTTCAGGTGGATCTCCACCCATCACCACCCACCAGACAAACCAGGCATACTTAATGAACTGGTAGGGTGGAATCATAAAAATGACAGTTTAACAAACACTGTACACTTTTTGGGAAGAAAATCTTACTCTTCATTTAACATTAATACCTGATGATCATGTTTTAGGGTAGAAAAAATCATGGCATTCCATCTTTAATTTTCACTTTCAAGCCCCCCTTGGGATGGGTGAACCACAGCTAAAAGAGAAGGCGTGAACGTCAACACACTGACTACTGACATGGTGGAGAAATAATATATACTGTAGCAAAAAAAGCAGTTTGTAGCGATGCAAATAGGTGAATTTGAACAACATCCCATAGCCCCATTCTATGCTTATGGCAGGGTAGGAGAAACAGCCGATGAGATTTTTTTTCCACAAAATAACTGGAATAACCTTCTCTTCTCTGTCATCTGGGACCCCCGCCGGTCCAGAGACAGAGGAGACAGTGCCACAATGGCTGGCCAATGTTAGTCCAGTTAAAACTATTTTCAGACAGTTTCTGTGTTATGTTGCCCCCGCCAGCCCCACTGGCCCAGATATGAGCTTTTTTTTTTTTTACTGCATTCCCCATTCAGCCATCTGACTGCCCTTAATGGTCTCCACATGTACATTCCGGAAACATCCATCGTGCACAAAATAGAGCAGGGGAGGGGGTCGGTCTGCTGACCTCACTAATGGGGGCTATGGGCTTCAGATACTCTATTTGATTTAGATTGAGAGCTGATTTAGAGTGAGAGTGAATGCCTTCCCTTACCGGAGGCATTCAACTTCCCAAAAATGAGTGACTTCACCAGAAAAAAATGCTGGACAGTTCTGTATGAAGTGTTTTCCTTTTTTTCTTTAATGGGACACTTCCTTTTTTGATCTCGTTTTAATGTTTTGGGAGACCAGAAACACTGGTTTGTTGACATGTGTTTGTGACCAGGGGTGTCATGCTTATGATATAATGCAAAGTCAAGTCATTAAATTAAAAACAATATTTTGATACAGATACTACACTCCTACTATAATGTATTTTAGACGCAAAAGTAAGCTATAGTTAATCACACAAGACAAATTCTGTACTGTTCTCGACACAACAACTGCGACACAACAATGCCTCCTCCGCCATCAAAGAAGGGAACACCACAAAAGCAGTATC
Source organism: Benthosema pterotum (assembly GCA_039105355.1). Lineage (NCBI taxonomy): Eukaryota > Metazoa > Chordata > Actinopteri > Myctophiformes > Myctophidae > Benthosema > Benthosema pterotum. Next base: position 30,308,223 of record CM076978.1, on the reverse strand, counting down.
CTATGATGGGCGATTGTGCACACACCATGCCGTTCCGTCCCTGACATAAAAATTACTAGTTGTACCGTGTGGTACCAGCATGACACCACTGTTTGTGACATCCTGCAGAACACTGTGCCTCGCTCCCTTCCTTGGATACAATTCACATAATGCTTTGGTGCACTGCTCCTCCTTGTGGATAAGGGGGCGGGGGGCTGTCTTACTGAAACAACATGCAGTCCAGGAAGGAAGAAGTGAGTCGAGTGTCCATGACATCATAGTAGACACTTGGAGTGTTTCTTGTCTCCTCAAACATCATTGTTCTCTACTTTTCCTCTGTTCTGTCCCTCTTTTCTGAGTTTTCTCTCTCTCTCACTCTTTCTCTCTCTGTCACCCCCCCCCTCTGTCACCCCCCTCTCTCTGTCACCCCCCTCCCTCTCTCTCGTCAAAGCAGCTGTGTGACTGAAACTCTTTGTTTTCTGTTTGTCTCTGTCTGTTCTTCCTTCCAGAAAGCGACGACCCAGGCGCCGTGCTCTGCCTGTACAAGACGGAGAACGACTGTGTGATGAAGTTCACCTACTCTGAGCACGCCAACGGACAGTCAGTCCTCACAGCTCTCAAAGAGCCAGGTCAGAACTCCCAAAACACAACCAGGAGAGAGGGGGTGAATAGAAGAGCCTGTGACATTATTTGAAACATTCATTTTTTGGCTCCATAAGTTGCAGTGGTTAATAAAAGGTTACTAAAGGTACTATCAGAATTTATTTTGCAAATGGCAGTTTGACTAGTCTATTTCACATTTTTTGATGCTAAAACATGGCTTCATTATTATTGAAATCGATATAATATATCCATGTATTTTACCACTCCTTTTATGACATTCACTTGTCATAAAAGGAGTGGTAAAAAAAAAACTTTTCATGTTTTGTTTTTCCTTTGGGTTTTACGACCTAAATTATTGTCTGGAAGCCTTTTGAGCTGCAATAAAAATAGGCAAAATAGTGGAAACAGTGACATCTGCTGGCAAATCCAGTCAACGTCTATGATCATGGGATTTGCAGGCTGTGACACATCACAATCGACAGGAAAAATCAGACAACTTGTTTGACCACAGATAATCTGAACTGAATGGTAAAAAAAATCTTTTTTAACACCGTTATCGCTAAAGGTGTAGCTCTAGCGCCACCACCCAACCAACACCAGAGCCGTGCATAATGTTCATCTATGTATATAAACGAGCAGCCGGCGGCGCAGACTCGTATCCCATAATGTCCGCCTCCACTCCATCAGGATCCATTCAAAACAAAAAAATTCCACACTTTTTTTCTCAAAATAATCCAATCTTGTGAAAATCACCCTCCATTTAGATCCTTATCATGATTTACGGGAGCAAACAGAACAACCTAACTCCTAGAGCAGTTTACTTCCTGTTTCCTACTTACTTCCTGTTTCACACTGGAGGTTATCTGAATGTGGTGTCTATCATGGCTCTGTGCAGTAACTCATACAGTGTGACCAACAGGGCGTCATAAGTGTAAAAAGTTCAGTTTTTTGGGGCGCAATTGAGCTCTGAAAACCTAAAACATGAATGTCACAATCCCTTTATTTTCGTCCTTCCCCCAGAGTGCGGCGGAGGCCCAGACGCCAAGACGGTCCTGCTGGCGGTGGTGGGCAGCATCCTGCTGGTGGGCATCGTGCTGCTGGCCGCCTGGAAGCTGGTCATCACCATCCATGACCGGCGAGAGTTTGCACGCTTCCAGAGCGCACGTTCCCGCGCCAGATACGAAATGGTGAGGATGTGTGTCCCTTTCCTTGATAATCTTTGATGCCCAAAACAAACAGGATTATTTATTTATGTATTCATTTATTTATTTCATCATTTTATCATTTTATTATTATCTATCACAAAATAACAACTGGAGCACTGGACCATATAAAGATAATAAAGTAGGGGCGTAACAAAATAGTAATTGCATTAGAAAAAAAGATTGTTAATTTCAAGAATATCGAAATGAAGAAAGTATATTGATATGAAAACAGCAATATTGACCCTATGTATCGTATCGTTTTGCAATACAAGTAATCTGTATTGAATATTTTTTTTGCAGATAATTGATTGCATTAATACTACATCAAATTTGGCAAAGAAAAAAGAGTTGTTTAATTACTTAGGTTACTTAGTTTAATTACTTAATTAGATGTAGTATTGCCTTAATATTACATCAAATTTAGCATTTTTCAAAGAAAATAAGTGCTTTAATTACTAGGTTTAAGATAGTTACTATATCGATTTCAAATCATTGAACCGTATCTGATCGTACCGCCAGAATGATCCAATATCATCCAGGTATCATATTGTCAACCATGTCTCGTGATACGCATCAAATCGCTGTTAAAATGTATCATTATACCCCTATAAGAAATCCTTTTGGGGTGGAAATCCCACTCTTTGCTTCCGGCACTCTCATAAAATGCAGACCAGTCGCTCTTCTGATTCTTTTTGCGGAAATCTAAAGAACATTCTACCTACTCGCCAATACAAAGGCGTCTTGTGTGACTGGAAAGCCTACTTTAGTTAGTACTTACACACTCACCACACTCTGAGCCTTTTCTTTTCACCAACAAAAAACTTTTAGTTACTACACTTCGACATCCAAAAGAAACAAATCCATTTTGGTGAAAATAAATCCCTTTCCAGCCAAAAAAGGGCATTTTATACGTGTGGTGGGGGGTTCAGAGTGCTATAGGACCACAGCTAAGGTTAGGCATTGCTGTTCTAGTAAATCCCAAACGCAGGGATTAAAGATTTCCGGCACAGTGCCGGAAATCAGGCTTGCGAAAAAAAAAAAAAAAACGAGACCAATGTTGCCAACTGCCAAAATCCAAAATGCAGTGCCACTTCGAAAATGCACTAGAAGGAGGAGCCTGAGCAGTGGTTTTCAACCCAACTCACCAGCAAAAAGCACTAGATTTTCTACCAGGAGTTTTTCAACGCTAGGGGGTCTGGAAAAAAAGCTAAACATAGTGACAAGTTCGCCAAGTTGGCAACACTGACAGAGACACGTGGAGATAGAGAGTGATGATCAGCGAACCGCGACATTTCATGTGAGGAGTCGGGACGCTGCAGTTCATGAAGCCAGGTGAAAATACCCTCCATAGATAAAGGCATCAAAAATAAATGGCACTGGGCAGTGGGCATGGTTAGAAGAGACTGGGCGAGATGGGAAGGCATTTTGCAGTTGGTGCAGGAAGCTAAGGGATCGAGTCAGGTGCTTGCTCTTCTGCACGCTGTGCTCACGAAGCTATTATATGGTCCTCAACTGGCGGTCCACGACCGGACCGCCGCACATCTGTCTGGACCCTTAAAATGGTCGAAAGAGAAGGAAAGAAAAACAAGGCGCCGCGTAATTCCCGGAATAATTGCATAAATAAATGCAAATATGCATGCCTCGCTTGATTTCACAATCCCCACATATTTTCGCATAAAGTTACAACCTCACCCATTTGGTACTTTCACACAGAATCGCGGTGGGGGTAAGCGCGTCTAAAAACTCTCTCTCTCTCTCTCTCTCTCTCTCTCTCTCTCTCTCTCTCTCTCTCTCTCTCTCTCTCTCTCTCTCTCTCTCCACCTAACAAAACGTTGTGCGCCGTGTGTGGGTGGGGGGGCGCCGCGCCGCGCCGCGCCAGCCGCTGCTGGTTAAAGTTGTTGCTTCGCTGTGCTGTGAACACATCCAGCATATTATTATTACATATTACTGTCGGTACTCGGAAGGGAGGAAGTATCGCAAAACTCCGTCGAACGGACAGTCGTTGTAAAGTTGACAGGTCTTGCACATTTGTCCAGTGCGTAGTCACCTCTATGTCTGGTTGAACTGATTTAGAAGCGTGATGCTGAAATGATTGATTATTTACTGTATTAGAGAAATCAGTCATTTTACATGTATCTCAATCGCAGTTTGTGCAGGACCGGATCTAGGCATGGGGGGCAACGCCACCCTAAATGCCCAGACTGCTTAACATGATGGCATGCAAAACAACCCAAATTTCAACGATAGTTTTTCAGTCGCAGTTTGTGCAGGACCGGATCTAGGCATGGGCATGGGCATGGGGGGGGGGGGGGGGGGGGGGTCAACGCCACCCTAAATGCCCAGACTGCTCCACCAAACATGATGGCATGCAAAACAACCCAAATTTCAACGATAATTATATATATATATATATATATATATATATATATATATATATATATATATATATATATATATATATATATATATATATATATATATATGGGTTTGGAAAGTTCAGGCTCAGGATTTTTTTTTGCTTTAATCCCTGCAAACGTTACCAGCTCCAATTGCGAGGTACACCGCTTTAAATGAGGCACACGAGTATGATATTTGACATGTATTATGGTCCAAAAAAAAAGAGTCTCAGTTTCAAATGTCGGTCTTTTGTAAAAAACAAAACTGTGGAATTTTGACTCGGGGGCAATAAATTACGCTGCGGTCTGTTACTGAGGCACATGTGGACCACATTCCTCCTCCCAACCCTCCATGGCCCTCTCTGGGACGGCAGCGAGAACACGATGAGAGGTCTTATATCTGGGCCATAAATAATTATCAGTGAGAACAGAACAGAATACGCGACGCATCCCCTCGCGGCATAAACATTGCGCGTTGATGGGAAGCAGCAGGCCCCCTTTGCACTGCTAGAGGCTGTCCGTTGTTGTTGTTTTGCTTCCATTTTCTTCTGTTTTGTTTTGTTTTGTTTTGTTTTGTTTTTTTCCTTTAAAATTGCGAGCCGGAACGAGGATGAATTGAATTGTCGTTTTGGCCACTTGAACCACAGGGTCCTTAGTATTCCGGGGTGCAAAAACATCAGATATGCAAGCTTGCGATACAACACAATGTGAGCGTGTAAAATCGTCTATGAAAACAAATAAGCAGCTGCTCGATTTCATCATGAAAAGGAACGTATTATAACTGCAATCCAGATTTTTTTTTTTCGCAACAGGCCTTGAGCTTGTAGATCATCTGTTTTTTGCTAATTGTCACACGACGAAGTATGAGACTTAAAGGGACACTTCACCCTTTTTGCAAGAAAAGATGACTTTTTTTTAGATTTAGAACACTTTCCTGGGGATCTTTATGTTTGCCTCTGATATCATGGACACTGCAGGCCAGGGCTCACTTCCTTCCTGGACTACACTAGAGCTCTGCAATGGCGTCAAGTGAATAATAACTAATTTTACTCAAGCCTTTCAAAAATATGTTGTATAAAGGCAATTACATCGCGGTCAAGGACCACTTTGGTTGTGACAAATTACATGGCACAATCAAACGCAATCAAATATATATATATATATCTAGTACCTTGACTTTGACCTGTTTTGCCCTTGCTAACAGAGATCGTGAGCGGAGCGGGGAGCGGAGCGGGTGGATTTTTAAGTGAGCGCTGAGCGCGTTTTCAAATGGGTTGGAGCGCGCTCTGGAGCGAGAATTATCCTCCGCTCCAGGCCGCTCCAAGCCGTTCAGTCCAGACAACGGCACACGTGTTCAGTAGCACAGCATAAACGTGTGGTTGTGGTTCAGATGGCGACTATAGGCCTACAGTGCCAGCAACACGATCAAGACATTTAAAATCCTCTCCGAGGTGCGGGAGGAAGGAGGAGATGATGATCATGATGGAAGTTGGAAAAAAGAAAAAGTAAGCTGACGGTCTTGCTGTCTATCTTGCCTTAGATGCGTCACCTCGCTATTTATTTTGAAGCACTGCACATCATAACGGCAACGTATTTGAGCGCAGCGACCCACCCCAATGATGTCCAATTCCCCCACAGTGTAACATCATCAATAACCTATTATCCCGTATGGCATTTTGGAAACGAAATAGCGCGGCATAAGATTATTCGCCGCACCTGTCTGGCTTAATATAGGGACCTAGACAGCAGTGTAACTGCACATATAACTCCTGTCTTAAATGTTTATGCTGTGAGGGGGGCAAAAGGTGTTTGCAAATGATGTTAATCGACACATATTTGGAATGTCGACGAATTCTTTTATTTTTTAGCCCGTGGCGATTTTTTTATTTATTTTTTTTAGCCCGTGGCGCCCACGGGACCCAACGCAAAATGTTGCCATACGGCTCACAACGCAGCCGTGTGCATGTGTTCTGAGAGAATGAGAGAGAATGTCAACTTAGGCTACTGTCACTGTGTACCTTTTGCAGTATTTTATCAAAGATATAATCCATAACGCGGAGGGGAAAGAATATCCGAGGTCCCTTCTTTCTTGCTTTCCTTTTTTCTTTTTTTACTTCGCATTTGCAGAGCCGGATAAAAGGCTGTGCGCAGGGGTGGGAATGCCCCCCTAAACGCCCTAAATGTAATGCTGTTGTCGCATAAGATTTTCGCCTGCCCCCCGAATTGTGAAACGCTATATCCGGGTCTGACAAAAGCCGGCGAAGAGAGAGCGAGAGAGAAAAGAACATCTTCGAGTTTGAGCGCACGCCCCACTCCAAAGACTAAAGCTTTGGAGCTCGCGATTTGACAAGAAAGCAGTGACATGTTCACAACGTCGGTGGTGAACTTTAGTTGTTTGTGCCGTGGTTCCAAAAAATAAGCAAATAAGCAATCATAGCCGTTTGTTTGAGACTGCGGGGGGAAGGAGGAGGAGGACGCAGCACAGACGCGCACAGCACAGACATTGATAGTAGCCTAATACCCGAAAGTAGCCTAATACCCGACAAAGAAAAAGCAGCAGCCTTTTTTTTCCAGCCGTCAAATTTTGCTCCTGAGCGGGCAGGGCTGAGCGGAGCGAGGAGCGCGGAGCTGCCCAAATGAATATGAGCGCGGAGCGGGAGCGGCCTGGGAGGGGGTCCACGTGAGCGGATTGCGAGCGGGACCAAATACGTCGAGAACGATGAGCGGAATTCTCGGCCGCTCCGCTCACGAACTCTGCTTGCTAACAGTCTGTTTCCCAAAAAATAGCTGATCTACAATCAGCTCACAAACACCTTGTAGAACTGCAATTTTACTTTCCATTTGTTCCACTAATCTAACATTCTACTGTTATGTTTCACTTTCCCAGGCCTCCAACCCTCTGTACAAGCAGCCCATCTCTACCCACTCAGTAGAGACAGACTTTAACATGTACGGTAAGTCCTACAACGGGGCAGTCCATTGATCTCCAGGTCGGAGAGAGAGAGAAAGAGGAGAGGGTCAGGGCACGGCAGGACCGGTCCAAAACTGACCAACCCGAACTCTGGATAATACGTGGATTACGGAGATGATAGACGGTGAACTAAAAAACAAGAAAAAAGCAACGCCCGTTCCTCTGCACTGCCCGGACCTGATGATGACAATGATTATGATCGGACGGAGCGGAAACAAGCTTGTTCTAAACTTGTGTTGGCAGGGGGGAAATTGCTGCCTTAATTATTATTTTTTTAAGTCCGATAACAGCGACCGAACTCTGCATTTTGGAGCGATGAAGCACCACGGACCAACCGTGGACCCCCAGTAACAATGATGAACCCCCCACCCCATCGGCGTCACATCGGAGGAGAAAAACTGACAGCTTGAGTGTGTTAGCCGACTTTTTTGCATTAAAGGTAATAGAGGCAACTTTTTAGCCAAAAAATCAAAATAGATATATAGGTATATTTTTGCCTTTCCCCCTCTCTGTTAATTCTACTTTGATGCTGCAGCTGTTTCCCTACAGACACTTGCTTCGTCCTGCAGACGGTCCAGAACTTTGTTGTTGTCAACAAATCATGAAAACACAAACATTAGTCAGGCTCAGGGAAGGCGGTGCTAATTTGTGAGGGGGAGGGGGTTGTGTGGTCAGCGTTTTAGCCAATCACAGCACCGCAGTCTCCAGCAGATTCATAATGAGCCAATAGAGTGGAGGTGAGGTGGAGTTAGATTCTGCTTTTAAACAAATCTCCTTACAAACAGTGTTTGTACACACTAAAGTTGCCTCTATTACCTTTAAATGATAGCTCACATACATAAAAAAAATAAATGCAGTTTGTAATGTACAGAGCAGGCAAGGCATTGACCTTTATTTGTATGTATATTTCTTTTTTAAAAACAAAACTATGCCTTTCTCACTGCTACAACTATGCATCATCCTACAGTGCTACACCCTCTCAGCAAAAACGGACATTCGTACGACATTGGAGGATTTAATAATTAAGAGGACAACAGATATACATATTCTTTGAAGTGGATTGTGATGATATTGTGGTACTACTACTAACATGAAACGAGTGATTACCCCTTTACCCATGTTTTTTTTTGCACAGAGAACACTAGGAATCGCTTATAAAGTGACTTAAAAAAGGATCACTCGTTTTTTTTGTACGACCCTGCACTTGCACTCCCTTCACACGTTTCGTCGCAGGATACTAGCAATCCTTTTACAGTGAAACTCGGTGAACATGGTACAGGCTAGACGCTGTATAAGCAAACATTGTATTCTCAGACACCATGGTAGAAGGTTTTATTTACTGACATACTGTAGAGCAGTGGTTCCCAACATGGACCAGTGGTCCCCAGCTGTCATAGTGATAGTTTAGAACTAAGGTGTTTGAACAATGAAGCATTTTTTTTGTTCATGGAAACTGCATACAGAATATGCAGACAAAACATGTCCTGCAAAACACCGACTGCATCGTGTATTACCTTGCAAATTAATTTGTTGAGTCAAGCAGCAGTATGATGAGGACTTTATGTGCCCTGCCATTTAGAGAAGAGAAAGAGAAAATTGGCTTCATCCTATCCTCACCTTCTCCAATAATATTCGGTGGTGTGCAAGCATGATTGACGTAATGTTAGTCTCAATGTTTTTTTCCCCCATACTCTCGGATTTCTTTTGCAGTATTCGTCTGGGAATACTTTGCAGTATTTCGTCCGGGAATAGGCCCATAATTTCAAGATCCGCCTATATGGTTCAAACAAACGTGAACTAGTTTTTTTTTTAGATCACTATAAAGGAGAGTACTGCTACTTCCATTGACTCCCAATGCTACGGCTGAACAGAGACACCTATTGGCTCACAGGTACACGTGATGGTGGCTATTGGCTGAAAAGTACATGTGACTCCTGCTGGTTCCAAACAAACCACTCTCGCCCATCCACTCGCATTGACAGCAGAGCTCCAGTGCGGGCACAAAGCGTGAGAGGCGAGATTGAAGCGTGTCAGTACTCTCCTTTAAAGTGCTCTAGGTTTTTTCCATCAAATAAACCACAGACCAATCAGAATCCTCAGCATGCATTTCAACCTTCATATGCCCCACCTACCTGTGGAGATAGGCTTCCTACCACGCTGATTAGCAAAGTGACATTTCAGATGGGAATCAGTCTGGAACCCAGGCTACTTGGGAACCACTGAAACAAAAGGAAGAGTACGCACATCTCGAAAAATATTTTCGGGTGCTGAAGTTTAAGAATGTGAAGTGCAAAAGTGAAAAAGGAAGTTCGCACACCATTCGATTGCTCCCAGGCAGTGGATTTAAATAAATCCACTGCCTGGGAGCAATCGAATGGTGTGCAAACTTCCTTTTTCACTGTCAATAAATCGTCAAAAAATCCACTGCCAGGGAGCAATCGAATGGTGTGTGCAGATAACAAGACGGCCTAGCCTCCACCCTTCCTTCTCAGAGTAGGAGCGGAGACTACTAAGGCTAGTCGGGTGTAGAGTAAATGTAAAAAGAGAGTGGCGGCACGCTTTGATCTTGCATCTCGTGCTTCGCGCCTGCAATGGAGTCCTGCTGTCAATGCTAGTGGATGGGCGAGAGTGGTTTGTTTGGAACTATGTTAGTTATGTTAGTAGCAAACATGCACTTTTCAGCCAATAGCCGTCGTCATGTGTGCTTTTCAGCCAATAGCCGTCTCTGTTCAGACGTAGCATTGGAGTCAATGGGGATTGTCGCTACTCTCTCATTAGAGATACTCTAGTCGGGTGTAGGGGTGGTGGTGTATGACCACCAGGGTCATATAAATCCTCACGCAACAAACTATTCCCACAGGAAGAGGAAGGGCCTGAAAATGATCTAACAGGATTTTAGTTCAGCCCGGAGGGATCAGCTTCTTTAGGGTGGTGTGAAAGTTTTTTTTTTTTCTGTTTTTTGTGACGGTCTTAGTGCGTGTGTGTGGGTGTGTGAGAGAGAGGGAGAGAATGGGTATAAGTAGTACATAGCGTACGTAGGCGTGCTAAATGCAGTATCCATCACTTCAAACTCTCACAGTCGCCTAGTGTTTACATGACTTCCTTCTTGTTCTTGGCACAGTACAGGGGAAATGCTTTGACCCGGACCTAGCATGTCTTGTTATACAAACGTTAAAGCCAATAGTGCCGTACACTAGCGTTCACATATGGAATTCATACGGACCACAACATGTACCGGTATACCTACAATACTGCTGCACATGACGGATTATCCAAAAACAGCAATAAAACAGATTGAACTTTATGGTAAATTGAAATGTCTTTTTTTAGCCAACTTCTGAATTTCTGTTTTGAGCCACTTCTGTTTTAAAGGGCTATTTCACTTTGGAAAAAAAAAAAAAAAAACATTTTATCGTCTACTCAGTCTCATGTGAACACAGTTTTTACATTACTTGATTCTTTATTTAGATATTTGATGCTGCCCCGTCCCCCTCCTATACAAACCTATAAAACTTTATTTTAACCATAATAGATTCATCAAAAACACCTGTGACTACAATGAGTTGTCATTTTGCTATATTTTTGTTCTTTATTTGATGTAGTATTCATTTGTTTATGAAATTGCTTTTCCATGTCATTTTAGTTGCCGGAAGTAGTAATTTTGCAGATTCAGTCGGAACCTTTAAATAGTGTAGCTTAACGTGAGACACACAAGTATGTAACACCAACGCTTCCGCTCGTTCGTGAGTGTTTGAACAGACAGCCAGGTATGTTGTTGTAGTCTTTTGAATTATGGCATATAAGAAGTTGACATGATATGGTTTGAATATTGGATTAATTGCATTGCTTTATTGCAGTATTGTGTTGCTGTGAGCCTGTCGTGGGTACTGGATTCATTCCCCCATTTGAGTCTAATGCAGCCAGCAAGGTGTGTTTGTTTGTATTTTTCTTTTGTTTTATTTTGTTTACTTGTATTGAACAATGTTGTGGTGGTTGACATGTTTGTAATCGGGTGTTTGTCTGTTTATGCTTCCTTTATGTAGTTCGACGGTTGGTTTTTGTGTTTCACAATAAACCGAGCAGTATACAGAACGACCTGTGTCGTGTTATGACTATGGAGGGAGTGACAGTCGAACTTGATGCACCGCGACGCAGAAGAAGTTTTGGTCTGCTAAAGAAAACGACGGCAGGCGAAGGGCCGCGAAGGTGATGCAACTCTACAAGCTAACTACAAACCTGCGTGGCGTCTACGCGACCGCAGCCACACCGAGGACCAAGCGGCTGCGCCGCTGCGGGAATCCGATCCCGCTGCAGCCAGGTTGCAGCCCGTTCCTGGACGCTGGATTCGGCTCGCTGTTTTCCCGAAGCTACGCAGTACAACCACGCCCGTGCCCGACGACAGCTCACAAAAGGACCGCGACACACGCAGCAGTTGAAAGGACACAGTCGGTTCCACCAAGGAAAGGCTTCATTGCAACAAAGGTCAGTCACTCAAGTCAAGTGAATATCTGAGTGACAAATGATGAAGCTTATAAAGGGACTACTGTGTGTCAAAAACTAAGAACTCACGAAATGGATTATGCAATCATACAGGTGAATTTAATATAAGGGATGCAAACGTAATTTGTTAAAGGAAAAGGAAAAACTATCAACTTGTAAATGAGACATTGAGCATACTGGACATTCTTTATGTGGTGCAATATTATTTGAAGTACTGTTTTTGAAGGTTTAATTAAAAGACATTAATTTGACAATTACCTATTCAATTCAGTGGAGAAAAATGGCTTAAATATAGATTATTGCACAGGTTGAACTGCAGTTTTGTGGATTGATTCCTAATCAACTCTTAAAGGCTTTAAAATGTCTCAAACAACTAAAGAGCCTAATGTAACTCAAGTGCTGGAACAAGGTAAAATTGGAGACCATAAGTTAATTGGGAAGGAAAATGATTTGGAAAGGTTGTGGTATCGGTTTGATTGTGTCTATGCACATTGGAAAGTACAAGCAAAGAAAACTAAAAATGGTGTCATCAATAAGGCTCCCCCATGTGATCTACATGCACATGTGGATGCTGTGGAATGGGATGTGGAGGTATTAAAGGACATTTATAATGCATATCAAAAAATAGAAATTCCAACCAGTGATCTACGCTGCAGATTAGAAAAGTGTGTACAGTTCACAAAAGACATTGTTCGTAAGGCTCATGCCCAGATTGAAGAAACGGAGAGCGCAATATGCAACAGTACAGTTCTATGTAAAAATGAAACGTTGCCCTTAAGCAAAGGTAGTTATGGTGGGAGCACATGCAGAAATCACAATGTTGAAGGTAATGAGAAGGAAAAAGAAGTTCAAGTGAGCAACCAAATGAAAGACCCTGTGTCCCAGGGTACAGGTGCTACAGTTGCTCTCAACAAAGAGAAAGGGAGAGTAACTGTACCGAACCTGCAGGCTGTCAGGCAAGCTGCTGTTAAAAGGAGCCCCAAGTATACAGCAGCTTGTAGCAAGGATAAGCCTGCTGCTAGGAAAGCACCAACCAACGGTTCCACAATGGGAAAGAGGAAACCTAGAGATGTCAAAGTAAGAAGGCCTGGTGTCCCCAAGAGGCCGACAACCGCCTACGTCTCCATGAAGATGAGAGAGATGGCTAAAGAGAGCGGTGGAGTAGCCACTGTACATTTCAAAAAGGAACCTAAAAAGAAAGTGGTTAAGCAGGACAACATCAAGAGGAAGAGGAGACTATTCTCTTCATTCTCAAATGAAGATGGACAAAGAAAGGAAAGGGCTAAGTTCAAAAGGCAAAGGAAAAATCTACCGGTACCTGTCAAGGTGGGAGAGGGCAAGATTGGGAGACCGCCTGACTGAGGTCTGGGACTAGGCAATGGTGGTGTGCTCAACAAGGTTTACAAGTCCTTGGTCATGTGTTGAGACACAATTTGTGTTTGATCTCACTCTTGTAAGGGGAAACGGGTGTCAGTATTTTTTATAAAACATATGTATTGTAAATGTTGGGATGGGTTTATAAGGTTTTTACATGCTTGGGAGGTATTTGTTGCTTGATACAGAACAAGTGGTCATTATTTATGAGACTTAAAGTAGTAAAAATGGTCACTGACTAAAAGTGTAATTGCTCATCGTTTTGTATGACAAAGACTTGGTCGTTTCTACATGTGGGTTTAAATTTCAGTTTTCCAAAACGAATTAATGCTTAAAGCAGGTCATGGCCAATAACTAGACATCTGGCAAGTCAGAATCTAAATTAACAGTCAAAAATTGATTAATTATCCATAGTTTTTGACCACTTTGTGGATGTGTAAAGCGAATGTCTATTAATTAATGTCTGAATTGAATTTTAAAGATCTACAAACTTAAATGATTTGAAAGGAGAAGTGACCATTACGGCTTATTGAAAGGGTTTAAAAGACAAGGTCAAATAGGTTAAGCATCAAAGTAAAAGTTGTAACTAGAACGGTGAAGCCGACGTGGCAAGGTTCACTTTGTTTCAATGTATAAGGTTTTATTGTTGTCGTTTAAGAGAGTGTCATGTTTGTTTCTGAATATTGAAATGTAGACTTAATTTGGTTATTTAAAAAATGAAATCCCAAAGGATGTGATTTGGTGGGAGTGTGACTGCAATGAGTTGTCATTTTGCTATATTTTTGTTCTTTATTTGATGTAGTATTCATTTGTTTATGAAATTGCTTTTCCATGTCATTTTAGTTGCCGGAAGTAGTAATTTTGCAGATTCAGTCGGAACCTTTAAATAGTGTAGCTTAACGTGAGACACACAAGTATGTAACACCAACGCTTCCGCTCGTTCGTGAGTGTTTGAACAGACAGCCAGGTATGTTGTTGTAGTCTTTTGAATTATGGCATATAAGAAGTTGACATGATATGGTTTGAATATTGGATTAATTGCATTGCTTTATTGCAGTATTGTGTTGCTGTGAGCCTGTCGTGGGTACTGGATTCATTCCCCCATTTGAGTCTAATGCAGCCAGCAAGGTGTGTTTGTTTGTATTTTCTTTTGTTTTATTTTGTTTACTTGTATTGAACAATGTTGTGGTGGTTGACATGTTTGTAATCGGGTGTTTGTCTGTTTATGCTTCCTTTCTGTAGTTCGACGGTTGGTTTTTGTGTTTCACAATAAACCGAGCAGTATACAGAACGACCTGTGTCGTGTTATGAGTATGGAGGGAGTGACAACACCCAATCCTTTTTTTCTGGTAACTTGTGTCGTCCACCTAATACGTGAGAGGGCAGTGGAATTTCACTTACTGTTTTCATTTTTTTTTATATTGTTTTATTCTTTTGGCCACAACCAGCATGCCACAGCAGGTTCTCAATTTTCCAAAATAATATTTTCAAAATGAATGAAAACGGTGAATGAAATTCCACAGCCCTCTCACGTATTAGGAAGGCGATATAATTTAACAGAAAAAAAGATTAGGTGTTTTTGATGGATCTATCATGGTTAAATTGGAGTTTGTATCGGAAGGGGGCGGTGCAGCTAAAATGAACATCAAATATCTAAACACTGAATCAAGTAATGTAAAACTGTCTTGAGTGTTCACATGAGACTAAGATGATAAAATGACCAAAAGTTTTTTTGAAAGTGAAATACCCCTTTAATGCCTACAGTGCCTAGATTGTTTGGCGAGAAGGCAGAGGACAGGTGGCGTGAATTGGTGGTCTGTTTCTGTGTGTGTGCGTGTGCGTGTGTATCTGCGGATGTGTGCGTGTGTATCTGCGGGTGTGTGTGTGTATCTGCGTGTGTGTGTGTGTGTGTATCTGCGGGTGTGTGCGTGCGTGCACAACTGCACATGCTTCCACACACACTTTAAAGTGTTGGAAAACATCTGTTTTTCCTGGTTCAAGCCACCAGTAACCATGCATGTAGCCCCTTACCCCAACATACACACCATGTTTGAACCTCTGAAGATGCATGGTTTCTCTCTCTCTCTCACTCTCACTCTCACACACACACACACACACACACACACACACACACACACACACACACACACACACACACACACACACACACACGCAGACAGGAAGGGTGGTCTGTTGTTTCGCTCTGACTTTATAATTTACACCTCCCTCCTTTTGTAGCCAACTATCCTGTACCAAAATGATCCCTTCTACATCCGGGACCTTGCATTTCCAAAATCTCCCAAACAGTGCACATTCAGACATGGGTTTTGTAGCGGTAGTACCTGTATGAAATGCATTATTAGGGAGCAATTATAGCAGCATATTTTCTGTGGTATGGAGATTTCTGTGGAGATTAAAATAATTTTTGAGCTGCAATGAAAACAGATGAAACCGTGACATCTGTCAATGGGCAAATCTCATCTCATAATGTTCAGCAGGAAAATCGGAGCACTTGTTTGAGCCAGAAATTAAAACCTCCAGACCACAGAAAATCTACTGAATGTGAAATGTTCAGTTTTTTGGGGGGTGCAATTGAGCCCTAATGAATAAATAAATAATGTGAAGACATTTTTCCAAACCTTTTTCACTATTTCTTTAACATGGAATTCCAGACCAAAACACCCCCCCCAACTGACACCTATTGCTATAGTAACCTATCCGGTAGAGTGCAATTTCACTGTAGTTGTCCATGTAGTCCAATCGGGATGCCACCACCTGCCCCAGATCCACATGGTCCAATGTTAACTAATGGTCCACTACTACTCAGGTCCCATTTCTACTACATGGACAACTACAGTGAAAATTCACTCTACCAGGTAGGTTACTATGGCAACAGTGGTCGGGGTGGTTGTGTTTCGTGTGGAATTCCCCTTTAAGTTAAACTACATACAGTGTAAGCTGACTGCTTGAATTGACAATCTGCAGTATTATGTTTGCTCTGCTGCTGCTTCCAGCTGCTACATTTGGAGGATACAGATCAACTTTTGGGGGGAGAAAACTAGACGAATGGTGGAACATGTCTATGCGTCTGTAATGGTTGTTATTCCTGCCTGGAGTGAGCTCATAAATCTCTTAACCCATCCCCTCCCTCCCCTCACTTCCTCCCTTCTGTTGCTGTGGAGTGGGCAGGCGACACGGAGCGCTGCCAGCCCAGTGAAGTCACCCTTTATAGGGTGGAACTGTCAAGTCTGGCTTTTTTTTCCCTCTCAGCTGCTCTGACTGCTCTCGAGGGACATGGGGTATATAGACATTATTGAACAAGAGACAGCAAAATAAATGCTGCATGCATATTGTTGATCAGACCTAATCTCCAGTGTGTAGAGAGAAGACCCGGTCGTCATGGACACAATCAATGCATCAATTACCTGTCAATGAGTGAGCCAACAGACTCGAATGGACTACAGGCCACATGACGGATATGGAGCGTGTACAGGGATGTACTGTGGTTAGTATATTCCTAGCATTAGAGCATGTCCGTTTACTGTTCATAATCCATTCCAAGCATCAGTTTTGCAAAAAAGTTTTCTGTGAAAGAAAACTAATGTTTATATGGATTCAGTATCATGAAAACCGTCTAGTTGTGACATATCACATGCTACATAAAGCATGATCTTTAAAATTAGCATGTTTTGCCTTCTATAGGTTGTGAGTAGTTCCCCGAGTTTGCTGTTTTTCATGGGGTTTCCCTCAGGAGTTGAATTTCAATCTTTTATGTCAGGACATAGAGGGATGAACTTTCATTTCCCTCTCATCCACAGTGTAAGAGGAAAATGAGCCCATATCTTCGCAACCATATGACAAGGTTTACTTTTCATTCCTCCTTTTTTGGGATAAAGTAGTTTCACGTCCTCCCTCTTGTTTCCTTCTTAACTCAAGTTGTCTTTTGGGGGTGTACATACTTTTTGTTTTTGTTCTCTGCTGCAGCCTCAGCATTGTCTCACTTTACCTCAGTGAAATAGAAAACGACACACCAAGCAGAAAGCAACACCATCCACACTGCAATCAGCATTTTGGATCCATATCCATCTACTTCACGTTTCAGAGTGTGTTGTTGTGTAAGTAAAAGTCAATAACTGACACGGCTCATTGCTGACAAGTTTGTTTGGCAACAAGTGGAATTAATGCTCACTGGATTAGTGGGCCCTTTTCAATCATGAAAGGGAAATCCCTTTTGACATTGGTTTCATTTATCATTCAATAAGAAGAATGAAAAGCTTTATTTCTGAAGGCAATGATTTAAACTAAGCAAGGGAGGAAGAGTTTAAGCAATTTAAACTCTCTCTCTCTCTCTCTCTCTCTCTCTCTCTCATGTCATTCATACAGCGTCAGACCCCCCACACCATGTCAACACCTTGTCGGAATTAAAAAAAGAAAAAAAATCAAGCCAATTTATTGACTAATTAGGGTGTTGACTGCAACTCGTGCAATAAACACATTAGCCACCCACTATGGGCAGAAGCTGTGACACGTACGTTCTTTTTTGGAGGGGTGGATTAACATCTCATTGTGATGTAAATGTTTTGTGTAAACAATTAACTACAGCCCAGTTCCCACAGGGCCGGGCACAGAGACAAATGAGGAGGATGGGAGGTTTTCAGACGTTGTTTCGGTGTTGGGAAAAAGTATTTTTACTTAAGGGACCACTTCACCACTTTTCAAAGTATCTTCTAGTCTGACTTCAGTTTGAATTGTCATTTCGTTTCACCTCATTATTCAGACTGAAGTCCGTCTCCACCATAGCAATTTCTGGGATGGGCTTTATCAAAGCGGCAGTCTTCGCGGTGATTGGTTCATACCAACTATACCATAACTCAAGCTTACAACGGATTTTCAACTAATACTAACCCAGGCTACGTATCTTCATATCTTCACAAAAACAGTGCTATTTTATCATGGACATTAGTGAGCACCTATTGGTCCCTTCCCTGCTAATGTTAAAATGCAACCTCACTCCCTCCCAATAAATAAAAATATAAATATGTATTTTAAAAATACAGACAGAGTAGAGTGGTATTTTATCATGAACATTAGTGAGGACCTATTATATGAATATACGTTGAAGTGGTGAAGTGGTCCTTTAAGTACGGTCGTGGCTGAAAGTATTGGCACCCTTGCACATAAAGACTAAACATCTCCAAATGTCTGCAAAATAAGTTGAAATTGACAAAAGTACATGGTGTCTCAAATTCTTTATTAAACTAATAATGACACGGAAACTTTGTTTTTAATCATAACTTAATATTAATTTTTAAATACTATATTACACAGAAATTCAATAATTGTAGCACATCCATTCGAGTAAATGACTGCTGTCAAACACTTACATACTTACACACTTACACCTATAGGTTTCAATAAGATGCCTACACCTCTATACGGGCAGTTTGGCCCACTCTTCTTTTGCAAACCACTCCAGTTGACCCAGATTTTTTGTGCAACTTGTGCAAGGGTGCCAATACTTTCAGCCACGACTGTAAACGCATCAATGCTGCAACGCAGAGGTAGGCCCACAAGTAGAGGTACCGTATTCAAAATGTACACAAGTAAAAGTAGAAAGGCATCAGCGTCAAAATGTACTGAAAGTAAAAGTACTTGTATTGCAGAATTTACCCTTAGTTAAAAATGCACACAAAATGTTTGTTTCATGGTGGTTCATGTCTGTGTTTTCTAATCCAAATGGAAATGTACCACCAAGTAACCAAACTAGTAACTAAAGTTTTTAACCAATTATAGGGGAGGAGTACATATTTTGGTCCTGAAATGAGTAGAGTACAAGTGTATAAGTAATATAAGTAAACATAAGTATTGGAAATATAGTAAACCACAACCATTGCAAAAATGATGCAATGAAGTCCAGCACTTGTAGTGAATGTACTGTATTTAGTTACTTTAAGTTTCCACCACTTGTCCACACAAGCGCGTGTGCACACACACACACACACACACACACACACACACACACACACACACACACACACACACACACACACACACACACACACACACACACACACCAGCTAGGCCTCTTTGTTGGCATTAACACACACTTCCATGCATATGACACCAGGGTGTGCTGCCCTCAGATACTTGGGTCTCACCATGCCAACCGCATGAATTAGACCAAGTCATTCAATAGGGCCTACTAGGCCCTAGCCTAGAGGGTTTTGGTACTTAACTCTCACGAAAGGTTTGTGAGTCATAGAAACACATTACAATGACTCACTGTGATTTTGGTCTTCTTCTTGTTGCATACCATAGGGGTGTAATGATATGTTTTAACAGTGAAGCCTACGTATCACAATACATGGTTGACGATGCCATACATGGACTAGATCAACTGATTCAGTGACTTGAAATCTATACAGTAACTATTTAGCAAATATATTGACCATGTGTGAAAGGAAAAAAGAAAGTAAGGACTTGCAAGTCACTTTAACATGCTCCAAATAAATATTATGTTACGTGCCACGTAGATTAGTGTAGGGTTGCTCTGTTTTTCTCCCCTGCCTCTCCTTCTCTCCATTCTATCACTCTGTACAGGTCTGAAGTCCCCATATAATACAGCCATCTCACCTGCCATCAGCCTGTTACTGTACCTGCCTCCAGCCCTCATCCAATCATCAACACCTACTGCCAGTTATTTAACGACAGGCAAGCAGGTAACAACGTTCCCCATAAGGAGCGGATGTGCAGTAAAGCGGACAGACCCAAAACTAAAGATTTCTTTTGCTCTTGTCCACAATTCCAGGCTGCATTCTGGAAACAAAACAGTGGACATACAGACTTACAGCAACACGTAAGACAATACATAACAATACAATATGATACAGTAATAGTGACTCGTACACCACACCAGGCCTACGCATCAGTAGTGCTAGTTCAAGAAACAAATAAATAGAATAGATAACTTTACCAATATCTAGTGTAATTCTAGCAGCATCATAATGACATTCACAGTCTTCTCCTCCCTCCCCTTGCCCCCTCTGCCCTCGGTTTCCAAACCTGACGGTTAAGTTTATGTCAGAGATCCTGAGACTAGTGAAGATGGCCAGGAAGATTATGGATCATGTTTACACTCTCAAAGAGTTACTGGTTAACCAACTTTCCATCTGATTAACCAACTTTGGGGACCACCTGGAACCCTCTCAGGGACCACTAGTGGTCCCTGGTTGAAAACCACTGCAGTAATTATGGGAATTATGGGAATTGTAGGAATTCAGCAAACCAGTCAACCCTGCACATTATTTTTCTGGCCATAGGGGTGCAAATTTCAAATTGCGCTAACAAATATTAAGTTTTGTGTGACTGCAGTTTCTTCCAGTGCTAAAAGGTCCCTTTAATTGCCACTACAGCAAAACAAACCCAATATGTAGATAACCCTCTTTTCTTCAGTTTGTGATGTTGTTGACATTACCAAGGTTGGAATTGGATGACAAATGAGGTCTGGTATATACTGTATGTCAACAAGATTACATAACATCTGAAATGGGATTATAAAGTGGCATACAGAGACATCCCGAACAGAAATCCCAAAGAAGTAGGCCAGTGCATTGGTGAATTGCGTGGGCTGCATCCATAACTGGTTTAAATAAATCTTGTAATTACATAGTGTGACTTGTTTTGTCTGCTGTGGTGTGAAATTCCTTATTTTGTAAGACTGCAGATGTCAGATTTCTTGTAACATTGCACCCCCTGTAGGATATTTGGGATAGAATACATTATTTATTGTACCTTAATGTTTCCCACTCAACTATTCAACGATTATTATGCATGAATATCACCTTAGTCAGGTACAGGCCATATATGGAGTAGACACGTGAGCACAAAATATGCACATTCCAAATCGAAAGAAATGATGAAAGTAATGAAATGCCTTGGGATTATTGGGATGGGATATTTCACTGTCAAAACTTTTGGTTTGATCTACTCGGGCGTAAGGGGGTCACGTGGTCATCCCAGACAGTTTTTACTTGATTCAGTATTTATATATTTGATGATCATTTTAGCTGCCCCGCCCCCTCCCTATACTCACCCATTATAGAGCTGCGCAGTGACGTCACCAGCCCTGTTCCGGAAGTCTTTTCCCCATTCATTTTTCTCATAGACTTTTCGAAAATAATTTATATCAAGACGATTACGCCGCGGCCAAAGCCAACTCAGGTCGTGACAAATCATGACAACAAACACAATATCGTCATATAATATATAATTGGGAAGAAGTAGAAAACGGCATGATACAAGACTTTTTGTTTCGTTTTTCATCTTAGAAATTATTTTATTGTCCCAAAAGTTTGTGTGTGTCATCATGATGCGTCACGACTCGAGTTGGCTTTGTCCGTGGCGTAGTCGTCTTGATATAAATTATTTTCGAAAAGTCTATGAGAAAAATGAATTGGGAAAAGACTTCCGGAACAGGGGCGGTGACGTCACTGCGCAGCTCTATAACTCTATTTTAACCATGACAGATTCATCGAAAACACCTATTTTTTTTCTGTTGACTGATATTGTCCTTCTAATACAGGTGCTGGTCAACGAATTAGAATAATTTGAACAGTGCAATCGTTAAATTCTTTGAATGCATTTCTTGTGCAGAAAACAAATCAGGTGTTCACCGCGCCTGTCCTACTGGTTAGAGTAATCACAGAACTCGTAACCTGTAAAAAATTTGCTCAGCTGAGCTTTCCAAAAGGCCCATTTAGGCCATTTAACTGTGACACTGTTGTTTCATTGAATTAGAATAATGGAGAAACCGTTTCATTGAATTAGAATATTTTTTATTATAATTAGAATCATCACTTTCTCAGTATTTTGTGGCTGCCCCCTTGGCTTGTATGACTGCCTGAAGTCTCCGTGCAGGGGTTGACACTAAGGTCTACAAGGTACTTGCCCATCGGGCAAGTGCAATCAGGTTCTACTTGCCCTCAGGTCATGGTCACTTGCCCCCCCAAAAATATATTGTAAATTTTGCTTTTAAGTTTACTTCCTACTTGGGTGCTTTCAACAGGTTGTCCAGGGACCACCAGTGGTCCCGGAGAGGGTTCCAGGTGGTCCCTAGCTAAGTTGGTTAACCAGATGTAACTCTTGAGAGCGTAAAAATGAAACCAAATGGACCCGCAAGGGTCCATTTGGTTTCATTTTTACGCTCTCAAGAGTTAAAAATTCATCATCTTAATTAGCCCATAGTGGTCACAGACCGAGTGGTCCCTGACCCCAGCAAAATGATAGTTTGGAACCAAATGAACCGGGGAGAGAGATAGGTAGATAGCTAGAAAGCAGGGAAAGACACAGAGGCAGAGTGCAATGACTGCCTTCAAGACAAATTTATCTTGTGTAGTGTTATAGTGCACGAAGTTGCACACTTGCCTGATCGGGCAACCAGGTAGCAGTCTTCACTTGCCCCACCATTTTGTTACTTGCCCCGGGCAAGCGGGCAAGTGTTACTGTCAAGCCCTGTCCGTGGCATCGATTTGAAGAACTAGCTATCTCTACCTATCTCTCTCCCAGGTCCACTTGGTTCCAAACTATCATTTTGCTGCGGTCAGGGACCACTGGGTCTGTGACCACTATGGGCTGATTAAGATGATGAATTTTAACTCTTGAGAGTGTAAAAATGAAACCAAATTGATCCGCAAGGGTCCATTTGGCTGAGGGCAAGTAGAACCTGATTTGCACTTGCCCGATGGGCAAGTACCTCGGAGACCTTAGTGTCAACCCCTGCACGGAGACTTCAGGCAGTCATACAAGCCAAGGGGGAAGCCACAAAATACTGAGAAAGTGATGATTCTAATTATAATAAAAAATATTCTAATTCAATGAAACGGTTTCTCCATTATTCTAATTCAATGAAACAACAGTGTCACAGTTAAATGGCCTAAATGGGCCTTTTGGAAAGCTCAGCTGAGCAAATTTTTTACAGGTAACGAGTTCTGCGATTACTCTAACCAGTAGGACAGGTGCGGTGAACACCTGATTTGTTTTCTGCACAAGAAATGCATTCAAAGAATTTAACGATTGCACTGTTCAAATTATTCTAATTCGTTGACCAGCACCTGCTAATCCTTCTAATACTTACTTCTAATACTACTGCTTTCTCATTTACTTTTATTTACTTCGTATACATTTATTTGTAAAATATTGTTTTATTCATTTAGCACAACCAGGGTGGGCATGCCCAAATATTTAAAACACCATAAAAAATATTGGTTGTTTTTGATTAATCTATTATGGTTAAAATGCAGTTTTAAATTATAATGGGTTTGTATAGTAAGGGCAGCTAATTGAACATCAAATATCGAAATACTAAATGGATTAATGTAAAAACACATGGTGTTCACATGAGCCTGAGTAGACCATGATATTAGCAAGTTTTTAAAAGTGAAATAGCCCTTTAAATATCCAGGCTTATGCTGCCATCTATTGGATGGAACCTGTCAATACATGTATTGACAATTTTTAAGGCTTGTATAGCCTAAATGACTTGGTAGACCATGAAATTAGCAAGTTTTTAAAAGTGAAATAGCCCTTTAAATATCCAGGCTTATGCTGCCATCTATTGGATGGAACCTGTCAATACATGTATTGACAATTTTTAAGGCTTGTATAGCCTAAATGACTTATGCAATTATACAATTTAGGCACTTGACAGAGCGACTTACTCTTACAATTACGTGAGCTGATTTTCTTTTTGTTCATGCTTATTGTAAGTAATGAAGAGACACCGTGTATCTAGACTTGAGAAATACATTTCCAGTCTTCAAGATTTCACTAGACAAATTGAAGGCATTGACGAGGCAAAGTGTGTCTTAAAGGAGAATTGCACACCAAAATACATTTGGCATCCATCTACCTTGATCACTGTGACAGTGTGACATCATATAGGCTTAGTAGTAGACACCAGGGTCCACTATTTATTCAGTATTTGAGCCACGGACACGATTTGAGGATATTTTAGCCCCACAGACCCCAAAACTAGATTTATTTTTATTTTGTCCACAATACCATGTGGATTTTGGAAACAAAACAGTCAAACAAAATGACCATTAATCTTCTACATCTACATTCTCTAGTTGTGTAAACTTGGGCTAATTCAGATGATGAATATTTTAACTCTTGAGAGTGTAAACATGAAATCAAATGGACCCGCAGGTTTCGTTTTTTTACACTCTAAAAGAGTTACATCTGGTTAACCAACTTTCTATCATTTAGCCTGGACCACCTGGAACCCTCCCAAGGACCACTGGTGGTCCCCGGACCACCTGTTGAAAACCCCTGCAATAGTGCTTACTGTTCAGTAAGCCCCTTCCCCAAACTGCTATGGTCCAATCACAGCTATGCATAACATGTGATAGACAAACCTCTCCACCAATAGCTGTCCTATATGACAAAACATTGTTTTAAAAAATAAATGTCACACACACATTTTTCCACTGCATAGGGCATGCCTTGTTGACGGATTTGGAAGCGATTTTGAAGGTCTGGTTCCAAAAAATAACCAGTATTTAATGTGTAATGTCCATGATATTTACATTGGAATGAATGAGCCCGGCTGGAAAGTGTCCTAGCCTTGGGTGGACACTGGAGAGGGCGAGGCTTACCTATAGGTCTATTACCTAAATGGTAGGGGGGCGGCTTCATTGCCTGTATCGCTTCATGCCACGGGTGATGAAGCCGCACCCGTACCATTTTCAGTTACAGGACTTATATTAGGCAAGTCAAATCATGTAATTATAAGCACTTTGATTTGAAATATCTTTGAAGTTTGGGTTGTCCCCGCCCCCATGTCCATGCCTAGATCCCACCCTGGCCCTGCATAGATTTCACTTCAGTGTGGCATGATCTGACTGACTCTGCTCTTTCTACCTTCACAGATCTCACAGGAGAAGAGTTTTCATTCAGAGTAGTTCAGGATGATCTGCACATGCTTGGACCATGCTGTGTAGACCAACAGAGACAACAACACCGCATGAGCCAGTGGCAGGATGTTAGGTCATGGAAGCTGCTGTCAGTAGGTACAGTAAAAACCACTTCTGGAACGAAGACATGTCATCATTTCCCTCTCTCTGCACCATGACTCTCTCTCCAAGCTACGCCCGTTGTGTTGCACGTCCTTCACTTTATAGTAGGGTGACCAGATGTCCCTCTTTGTTTAGGACAGCTAGTTCCTCATTTCTAAGACTTTTCGGATGTTCCACAAATTGAGAACTGTCCCACACTGTGATTGACAAATTTCACTACTTTAATTCCCCATTATTTGGCTTTTTGTTGGCTCTTCCTGCTATAGATGTTTTAGTTTTAAGTCTTTTAAATTAACCAATAATGAAGTATTCTCCTCTGTATTTTCACTCTCACCCCAGAGGGGCCACATTTCTTGTACTGTCATATCAAAAATAGCTGATCCACAAGCTCAAAACGCACTGTGACGTTGCATTTTGAGCTTGTAGATCAACTATTTTTGGTATATATTTGACTTGAAATCCTGTTTTTATGCTTTTTTTAAAATATGACATCAAGATCTTAATAATTGCTAGCCGCGTTGGTAATGCATTTGCCCACTTGTCCCACACATATGCAATACTCCTGTCCCTCAGATCGGGTCACCCTACTTTATAGTGGTCGTTGGACAGTGAAATAAGTGTGGCTCCTGTGTGTGTGTGTGTGTGTGTGTGTGTGTGTGTGTGTGTGTGTGTGTGTGTGTGTGTGTGTGTGTGTGTGTGTGTGTGTGTGTGTGTGTGTGTGTGTGTGTGTGTGTGTGTGTGTGTGTGTGTGTGTGTGTGTGTGTGTGTGACTGTGTTTGCGCATGCACCGCGTGCATAAAATTCCATGAATTATTGACCACATGTTGCACTTGCGCCACTGCTCAAGGGAAATCCCTTTGAATGTTTTTGGTGGACCTTATTTTATGGAGCCAAAAGGTGGAAGGGTTTAACTCACGTCACCAGGGAGGGATTCTCTCTACCTCTGACCCACCAAAGCAAATTAAACTAAACAGAATCGTCGGGGAATCAGGGGAACAGCATAGTCACATTTTGTGACTGTTAATCTTGTCTCGGTCACAAACACATTGTATACACAAAGTGTTTTTGTGGTTCATGCAACATTCCATTGTTATAAACATTATATATAAACAATTCTAACAATTTGTCGACATTCTCCCATTGTGTAGACTTCATTTAGACCCGCCCCCCCCTGCACATATTAGCACCGCCTTTCCTGAGCCCGATGAATGTTTTGTTTTCTTGAATTGTTGACAATAACAAAGTCCTGGGCGTTCTACAGGACAAAGCAAGTGTCTGTCTGCAGGGAAACAGCTGCAGCATCAAAGCAAAAGCAACGCAGAGGGGAAAAGGCAAAACATATAGCTATATATCTATTTTGATTTTTGGCTAAAAAGTTACCTCTATTACCTATGTAAACCACCCTGATTCCAAACACGCATGCCTTTTATTTCGTCTATTATGGCCCCATGTTATTTAGGCTATAATTCGGCCGGAAACAAAGCAACGTCAAGCTAATTAAAACATTATTAAGAATGGAATCCATGTTGAGAAACCACTCATATATAGTTTCTGCCAAAAATGCAGCCTGTACGTATGCTTGTGCTGTTTTTACTTAAAGTAGCCTATAGTTTTTATGCATTTAGGCTATAGGCCAAGGCCTACATGGATTCTGCATGCAAGCATAATAACCTCGGCTTGTACCATTGGTTCCCAAAGTGGGATCCGGAAACTCCCCCAGAGGAGTTCCAGGGCTTGTGTAGCTAGTTTGGAACCAAATGGACCCTTATGGGTCTGTACGAATGAGTGGTCCATTTTGTTCCAATTGTAAAGAGACATTTCACCATTTTCGCATAAAACACATGTTAATGACATTTAGATGATTTAGAACACTTTCCTGGTGATCTTTGATGTGTGCAATGTGTGTGTGGTTTTATATCTTTTAGATGTTAGCAGTGAGCCCAGTTGTCTCTGATATCAACGATACAACTTCCTGGACTACCTGTTACCTCCAGTAAGACAGACCCTTCCCCTACAAGGAGGTGTAGCGCACCAAAGGACTCTGGGAATTGTATTCCAAGTACTGTATTCCAGTACTTGGAATAGCAATGAGCCCAGAGACACTGGGCTCACTGCTAACATCTAAAATATCTAAAAATGTCCCTTTTAAATTAACATTGATTTTACAATTGAGGTCCTAGACATAGAAATGCCACTAAATGGGGTAGACTAATGCATGTCAAACGGACATGCAGATAAAAATCCTCTCTTATGGGGGTGACCCTGGCATATAAATGTCAATTTGGGGATTCTTCACAAGAAAAAGTTTGGGAACCACTGGGCTCATATAGATTTTCAAACCTATACACATACAGTGAGTTTTTCAGGGACAAGCAAAACAATTTGATGCCCAAATATGGAGTGAGTGTGTGACACATTGTGTGACACTTTGGCCCAATGGGCTCACCGCGTTCACAACAAACAGGCAACTTCTTGTAAATGAGTTATGCTCACTCAAAGCTGTTACTAATTAGCTCCACTTATTGGAAAAGACGAGAAGCTCCCTACTGGGTGACGACTGTAATAACGCATGATGACAATTACTGTGCGTATATTATTGCAGCATAGTTTCCACGTGGGGGTGTTGAATGGGAGAGGCACACTGCTCATTTCCTGTCCCGTCTGGAACCAATTCAACAGCGTTTTACCCCCACAGCTTAAACATTGGTCAATTTCAGTCGCCTGAGCGATTTGATAGCTCTATCTATTCTTAAACATTAATGTATTACTTCTTACTCTAAAAAGTATTAAAGTTACATGTGTTATTTTCTTATTACTCCCTGTCAAAAGTAACCAGTTACTTGCTTTAAATACTGTATGAGTTCCTTTTCCTCAGTATTGTTTCCGTATCTACTCTAGAGTTTAGATCTAGACTAAGACTACAGCCTACAAAGCAACCTGACCCCAACCCAGCAACACTCAAACGCACAGTTCCACCATGGCTTGTGAAAATACTAAAAAATATATATATATTTGGAAAAAAGTACATGTACTGATACAAGATCAAAGACAAGATCTGCACCAAGGTTTGAAACCTGGTCTCTGGTGTTGTGTTCCTTATCTCTGTCTGTCTGTCTGTCTGTCTGTCTGTCTGTCTGTCTGTCTGTCTGTCTGTCTGTCTGTCTGTCTGTCTGTCTGAGATAGAGGTAGAGAGAGATATTTCTAGCTGATAATTGGTTTAAAACTTTTCTATTTGATAATGATTGTGCTTTGGACTAGTGACAATAAGTGTTCCTGCTCTCCGTCGCTACAGTTCCATAAACAATGATCTAGCTTACTCCACCTCCACACTTTCCACACTTTTCAGAATGATGAAAGTGTTGAAAGTGTGGAGTAAACTTTTCTGCACATTGCCAGGGACGTGACGTGTTAGAGGGGCAGGGGCTGAAATCGTATAAGATCAGCAGATCTACAAACTCACTGTAGATCAGCTATCTTCTGTGCACTGCCCAACACCCTGGACTTGTTTTACAGTGAAAAGGGCAGGGGCTGGAGTCCCCTTTGATGTCTATGTGTGTGCACATCCCTGCGCCTTGACGTTTATTCATCATGTGAATCAGAATGAATTTCATTCATCATCAGACCCCCCCCCCCCCACACACACACACACACACACACACACACACACACACACACACACACACACACACACACACACACACACACACACACACACACACACACACACACATTGGGACACGCTGGGGCAATTCCCTGCGTTGTTGAGCAACGCCGCTTACTGGATAGTCTTGGAAGTAGAACAAACACACACAGCAGTTAGGAGTAGGCTAGTGGTGAATGGAGAGAGAGTCCCTCACTATATAAACCAAGGCCGTGTCCAGATGGGTTTCACATTTACACTGTGAACAAGCTGCTTGGCTGCAGGCTGGCTGGCTGCTGGAAAACATCTGGCTGAGTACAGAGAGGAGAGAGGGGACTGTGTGTAGGCACAGCAATAAGGACTGTTACCCAATACAAGGATATATGATGCGGTTCTTTCTCCTGCTGTGGGCAGTTGGGTTCCTGCTGAAAGAGGCGCAAGCATGGGGCTTCAAGAATGGAATATTTCACAACTCCATATGGCTGGGTAATATATCTTTTTTGTTGTCTAAGGGGGAATTCCACCCAATTTTCAACATTGTAGTAATGTAACATACCCTAGAGATGTTGTGTCGACATAATAAAAAAAGTCCCCCCCATCCTGTGTTTCCTAGAAATTGGAGGTTTGAAAAAAAATCATTAACATGGTGAAACACATGTTGATGACATTTCACCATGTGAATGATTTTTTTCCTGGTAGCGTACAAATGGAATCCATTTTTACAGTCAGAAAAAATGTTGAAAATGGGTGGAATTCCACTTGCAGTGTTTTTCAACAGATTTTGACCCAGCACAGAGTCAGGGACCCCAATCCTGGAGCAGCTTAGCTATTGAGACCACAAAAATGTGTGAAGTGTTTGTGAGGTTCATTGCAACTTTCCATTGTTATAAACAATATATATAAGCAATTATAACAATTTCTCTACATTCTCTCATTGTGCAGACTTCAGGCCCTACATTTCTTAATTTATGCCCTGAAAGAAATGCTCAGGAATGGATTTGTAATCTATAATGGTCCATTTGGTTACCACATCCCCATAATTTAGATGGGGTTTCACCTGGAAACCTCTCAGTGGTTGAAAAACATTGTTTTAATGTATTTTGGGTGTCATGTGTTCTAATGTTTGGCTCAATTGTTTGCCTCAGAACCCTCATGTCCAAACGTATGATATGGTCATGATCCTTTGACCTTTGAGCATTATTCAATATGCTAAAAATCTCTAAAGTCCCTTTCTGTATAGTGCAATTATAGAAAGTAAAAGTCAAGTGTAAATTTTGTTTCATTTTCTGCTTTCTTTTTTTTTTAAAACGATTTTAGCAATTTTAGCAATGTAGATCCACTGTATTCTGCACCCAAATACGCAATTTATAGATCAGGCACGCATATGAACAGTAAGTTCTGCATCCCGTGGATGCACTACACAGTAATACGCATTATAACCATGTAAACTTAAATGGAAGATAAATGCTGCAATCTGTAAAGATGACAAAATATGATTGAATAGATATTGACTCCCCAATATCCCTGAGACTCATCTATAAGACCTGCATCCTGGACTCATTAGATTGAAATTCTATTTACATCAGTGCTGTTTTTGACATCATCGAATGTAGCATAATTTACTGTATAATAAAAAAACAAGTTGTTTTTTCACACATCAGCAATGATCACACCCAAATTGTAACCTAAAACAAACTATTTTCACTTTAGACATGTATTACCATATTATTTTGTTGTTCTACACAACACCATTGAACAACCATATAATAAGATAAAACTGGCCTCCAAAATAATCAATAGTGCAGCCCGAGACGCTGATTTTTTTTAAGGAAAATTACTTTTTTGCTGTCTGCCTGGAATGTTCTCATAAACCAGTGCCTGTGTGTTGAAAAACAGTCCGGTGGCTAAGGCCCTCGACAATTTTATCTTTTTTGGCCCACTGCGTATTTGAGTTTGACATCCCTGGCCTACAGAAACAATTGTAGAGAGGTTATGATAAAAAAGGCACACAGCAGCAGCGCAGCAGGCGACTGAAGGAGAAGGCAAAGCGCTTCAAACAAACAGGTTAACAAGATGAAAATATTGTCTTGAGGGTTAATTTGGAGCACACTCCTGCAAGCTTTGTGATGTCATGCATGCGTGAACACAACAGGCTCAGCAGAAGAGGATCCCTATTGAGAAAGTCTGGGTGACTTACAGTATACGACCACACATGGCCATTGGCCATGTACTGTAAACACTCTTGAAAGATGTCTGTCCATCTGTTGCTGTGTAACTGTTACTGTTACCCTGACTGCAAATTCGCACGTGATCGTTCTTGGGTCCCTGCAAATGTATCATTGAACAAAGCAAAGTGAATTAATTCTTATTGTGTGTGTCGCGTTGCTAGGATACAAATCATTGTGGTGGTACACAATGGGACACATGCAGTGCATGCAGCCACTGGCAGTCAGAGTTATCCCAAGGCATGTGACCCCAGTGTTTGTTCAACCGAGAATGTAAAAACTAAGGGTACATTAAAGGTAATAGAAGTAACTTTAGTGTGTACAAACTCTGTGTTTGTAAACAGATTCGTTTAAAAACAGAATCCAACTTTACCTCACCTCCACTCTATTGGCTCATTATGAAACTGCTGTGCTGTAATTGGCTAAAACACCCCACACAATGCCCTCCCCCTCTCACATTAACACCGACTTCACTGAGTCTGACCAATGTTTTCATGATTTGTTGACAGCAACAAAGTTCTGGACTGTCTGCAGGATGAAGCAGGGTAACAACTGCAGCATCAAAGTAGAACCAGCGTACAGGGGAAAAGGCAAAAATATAAATATAAATATAGCCTATCTATTTTTGGCTAAAACGTTGTCTCTATTACCTTTTTTCTAGTCCACCAATTGGAAGAAATGGGTATAAACAGCAAAATTGCTGAACAGATATTCAATACAATGATCACCATCAGAATACAACAGATTTAACTTTAGCAATATTACACACAAGGGTGTGCACAACTACGAGTTTGTATCACAGAGGTGCATGAAATAGCATTAAAGCACTACCCTCAATTTCAATTCTACAACAGCTACCATAAGAGAATTGCTGAAAAATATATATTTTTTCAATGACAGCTATAGTCACTATGACCACAAATATCTCAAGAAACTAGCTAGCCTATAGTCTGCTGCGCCCTGAGAAAAACACACCAGCTGAAATCTTTGTGTTGGGTGTTACTGAGTGTTGGTGTAAATAGAACCGTTTCGACCAATCGGATTCATTCCTCAAAACAAGCAACACCAAATTTAGGTGTTATGTTTTACCTACATCGAATCTAACATTGAGGATATTTGACTGTTGGCTGAAAATGTGTATTTTTTTCCTGTGCTTTCATCCTGACAGAACAGGCTGCTGGAGTGTACCACAGGGAATCCCGCAAAGGAAGATATCAGCTGACGTATAAAGAGGCCAAGGCTGTCTGCAATTATGAGGGAGGAAAGCTGGCCACTTATGATCAACTGGAGGCAGCCCGCAAGATAGGTCTGCAGACTAATATCTGCACATGTCTACAAACCAGTGTTCAGTGAATGGATGATTTTTTATGTTATTTTATTTTGTGGAGGCCAGTTTTGAATTTCAGCATGAATCTCATCTGTAGGTGAAGTAGATTTAGTACACTAAAACTAGACTAACACTATGGGAGTAAAACTACGTGAAAATAATTCAAGAGACTATGGTAGAAATTTAAGGGCAAAAACAACACAGACACAAACATATACAGTATATCTGTCTTTGAATCCACCCGGATTCCGTCAGTATCACCTCGAAAACCCGTCTGTGAAGTTTATGCAAGCCCATTGGTTGTCTAAGCACATACCGGTATGTCAGATACAGTAACAAAACTGTTTACATCAGCCCTGCTTTTAAACTTACGGCTGTGTGGGCTGCATGGTCTCATTTCTTCTTACTCCTTCTTCTCCCAAATCCAGATGTTGAGGTCTTTAACCTGCTAGTTAAACTTTAGTTTCATCTTATTTAGTTATTTGAGTTATTCCTTGCTTTCTTTAATTTTAGGGTAAAATTCGAACATGGCCCTAAATACATATTTGTTTACAAAGGTGATTTCTTTTTTATTATCTACTACAGTCCTAATAAACGCCATGAAATTATAACTGGCCATGGAAGTTCACAGGATCTACTGAATGTGAAGGAGGAGCACACACCACACTGCACTTTACACATTTGGGCTTGTTTGACCCAGAGGCTTAATATGGCAGTTTGTCACATTCAGTAGCTTGTTTGTGGCCAGTTTTAATTTCGTGTTTTTTTAGGACTGTAGTAGATAATTAAAAAAAATCAATTTAAAATTGTGTAAACAAATATGTATTTAGGACCATGTTTGAATGCCCCCTACCATATCTAAAATCCCTAAAACTAAAGAAAGCAAGGAATGTAAAACAATTAACACCGGTCTTTTACTTTCTCCACCTAAAACATGAACCTGAATGAATGAATGAATAAATAAATAAAATCTTTAAGCCCTATATATATGGAAACCCTATAAGTCCCTCTTGATCAGCTATTTTCCATCAAATGTCTGCCCGGAAAGCGTTCATGTTGGTTATGGCAACAGGATTGTGAATACTGTTTAGTTGCCTTTGGAGCTTTTGGAATTCGTGTAATGTGTGTAAACAGGTTTGATTTGTACAGAGGCTAAAACATTACGGGTCCACGCTGACTGAAACGCTTCTCCGCTCGGCTCGGCGCTCTTCCACGATTCCATGTCAAATGTCATGTGAGTCCCACGAGTATATGGGCCTGTTAACACCTGCTTGTGTGGGCAGAGCTATACTGTTCCCATGGCACAGGGATTGATTCCAGGCCTCGGCTCTGGCAAGTTCCACAACACTTGTCAGTGATTACAGCTGAGTTTCCCCATGGCATCTTCCTAGGAGGTCCCCCCTTTTATCTTTTTTTTTTTTCTAGTCGTGGTCTGAATGTAACTGGAGGAGGCCCCAAAAGAAGGCACCCCTTTTTTTCTTCCCTTTTTTCCACTGGCATCTTAAGGTAATTTTGAAAAAAGATATTGTATGTTAGTGAACTGCAATGTTCCAGTAAGACTTATTGCACACTTCTAATATAGGCTATAGCACCTTGGGTGCTAAGTACGCTTTAGAGTCTATCAACGGTCGTTGGAAGAAGTTGCTATATTTACAATCTCCAGTGTCAAACAACCCTGTTCAGTCCCCACTAGTGTCTTGACTTGTTCACTCTTATTTTCAGAAAAAATATTTCAACAAAGAAAGCATTTATAGAAGTGTGCAAAGTGCACACGATTCCATCTTTTAAACCTTTACAACAGCTTTGCAAGCAAAAAAGACAGAAATAAAATATTTCCGTGGGGTATACATTTTCGGGAGCACAATGCCGCGATTGCCTGAAAAATGGAAACTTCCGCAGGAAGTTTGGCAACTGCCGGGGGAGGTTAATAAACTCACTTTTTCTTCAAGTGATATTCCATTTTTTTTTCCAATTTTTTTTCTATTTTCCCTAGGGTTACATGTGTGCTCAGCAGGATGGTTCGACAAAGGGCGCGTCGGCTACCCCATCGTCAAACCGGGCGCCAACTGCGGCTTCGGCAAGGTTGGCATCGTCGATTACGGCTACAGGCTAAACAAGAGCGAGAAGTGGGACGTGTACTGCTACAACCCAGACTGTGAGTATATACATTACACAACACAATGACAAACGTTGCTTTTTGGTCATCCTGGGTGGTGGTGGTGGTGGTGGTGATGGTGGAGGGAGATCTGTAACTCTTGAGGGCGTAAAATGAAACCAAATTGTTTGTTTGGTTTATTTAAACAATTGCATAACATAATTCAGAATAAATATTGGGCCCTGGTATGAAAACGGCTGAAAACCACTGAATATAAGCAACTAAATAGGCTAGATAAGTACACTATGTGATTTATTCATTTTGGAACATACTATAGCAAGTATTATTACAAAGCATGAATGGAATGAAAAATATACAATTGTATAAATAAGTATGAAGTTACAATTAAATGTTTTTTTTTTTTTTTTTTTTCTCCTTTTTGGGGGGTTCCAGGGGGGGCAATTAAGTGCCCCCCCTGGCACCTTCCTAAAATCACCAATGCTTCTAGTCATCCACGAGTGTATAGGAGATGACTGTATGATCGTGGCTGAGTCAGACAGGGAGAGACATTGCGTCCCATACTGGTGGCAGGTTTGAGGCAGTAAACGCCGTTTGTGGTTCCACAGTGTCTATGACTGCCCACAAAGTACGTTATGTTTTCCTCCCCGTGCAGAACAGTGTAGGCGAACGATGGGAACGTTACTAACAGGAACACAGGAGGTTATTTGGGCCAAAACCACAATCTCACTTCCACCCTGTGAGCCATTAGCCAGGAGTACGGATACGTTTTGGAGAGACGCAGCTGCTGATAAGCTGAGAGGCACCAGGCCCACTGAGAGGGGGTGACATACGACTGTAGCCGCTCACCACTGCTGGGTGATTAAATGATTATCTACATGCATGGGTGGATTTACCTTCCAAACTTTAAGAACAACTTTGTTTTGTTTTGTTTTTCAACCAAGGTTCATGTTCTAGGTATTAGAGGCAGTAAAAGATGGGTGCTAATTGTTTTACATTCCTTGCTTTCTTTATGTTTAAGGACTTTAGCTAAGAGAGAGGGCGTTTGAACATGGTCCTAAATAAATATTTGTTCGCAAAGATTTTAAGTGTTTTTTTTTTAATTATCTACCACAGTCCTAATAAACCCCAGGAATTTACATCTGTCCACAAATGATCTACTGAATTAGGCTGACTTCAGTCTGAATTGTCGTTTCACTTCGTCCCTCTCTACCATAGCAGTTTCTAGGATGGGCGTTATCAAAGCAGCAGTCTTAACGGTGATTGGTTCATATGAACCCCTAAGAATATTGGGAAAGCAGGCGACGTTGGGGTCGAAGTGATTGACAGGGCTGTTGGCCAATCAGGTGCTGGGATTGGATTTCCAACCCGCACAAACGGCCCCAAAGGCAGGGAAGCCAGTCCTTGAATCACAGGAAAAAAATAAGCTTTTTAAGGTGCTGATTCAGGGCTGAGCCAGGCTACTACTGAAAAAATAAATCACTTTAAAATGTACGCATTTAGGTCCATGTTCGAATGCCCCCTCCCATAGCTAAAATCCCCAAAACTCATGATAGCAAGGAATGTAAAACAATTGTTATCCTTTAAAGCAGAATTATACCAGAATTCTCCAAAATGATCTTAGTGATTTTGGCTATAGATTGTCTGTCTATAGATTGTAGTGTGTTGACACTCACACTTTCACTTTTGGTTCAGCCATGAATGGTTTAGTCATAAACAAAACCGAGTGCCACAATGTCACACATGCCTCTTGAGACAACAGAAACACAACTGAACCGAAAGTGCGAGTGTCAACACACTACTGCCATGGTGGGGAGATAATATATAGCAAAAAGTGATGGAATTTGGCCCATTCTATAAGCTTAATCCCATAGCCCCATTCTAAGCTTATGGTGGGGTAGGAGAAACAAATAATTGGTCGTCACAAATAAAATAATACCGGTAAGTTATTTTCACAAAATAACAACTGGACCACTTTTTTGAAATATGGTAAATCAACTGCAAATAAAGGTAAGAAAGCCTTCTGGGGTGGAATTCTGCCCCTGGCGGGCTAGACTAACCTCGCATCACTGCCAGTCTTCCCACCTCGTGAGGAAAACCCTGCTCTGTGTTCCGATATTGCAGCATTGAACCGGTTTGGACTAGTGGATGGTAATTATACATGTCATGTTGTAGTCATATTTGTATAGTCATCAGGCAGAAAACCACATGGTGGAAACAGCACGTACCCCTTCATAAGCCTACTGATCCCGCCTTGCAGGTTTCCTGCCTGCTGACTACTAATCGTTGACTACAACATGATGCATTCTACAATCCGCTCCAGCTTGGTTCGGTTCATCAGGTTGCGTTCATACACCTTCAATGGGAGTTCTGCCCAGGCTAGTGCTATTGACACATTTTCAGGGGCTCCTTGCAGGCAGTCCTGTGCAATTCAGTTCACACGGCCAGAAAGAAATTGGGGCCTTTTTGTATTCATTTTGGGGTAGCCTATAAACTAGAGAGGCAGGCAGGGCGGTAGGGTAGCATGCAGGATAGCAGGGTAGCAGGCAGGCAGGCAGGCAGGCAGGCAGGCAGGCAGGCAGGCAGGCAGGCAGACTAGTCGCTGAATGAATGCAGCCACTAGTAGCCAAGTAGCGCACTAATGAGGTTTTACAGCATTTTTTTTACAATGTGCCAACACATTTTACAATGTGCTAATGATAAGATCACGGTAAGAGAGATGAGCAATGCATAAAGAGTACAGTCAACCACTAACAGTGCGCTAATGTAGTTTCCTGTTTTACAGCAAAAACATTGGGGGTATTTTGTTTTAATTTTGGTGTAATTTTGTGGTACCCAGCCCCCAAAAGACAGACGTAACACATGCAAACAGAAACAGACGCACGCACACACAGACTGGCTGACTGACTAGTGGCTGTGCATGGCACGCCGGCTTTCTACAGCTACAAGAAAATGCACCACAATACGGCAGGTAGCCTACTCTCTGCAGTGACAGACAGCAGACTATAATACTACTAACCGTATACTAAATATACAATAACTACACATAAATCTCACGTGAAGTGGACTGCAATCGTTTACACTTTCATCATAATACAGGCCTGATCTACACTCTTTCCATTAAATAGCAAAATCACACCTGTGTGAACTGAGCGATGCAGTACTGTATTGTGTGTGTGTGTGTGTGTGTGTGTGTGTGTGTGTGTGTGTGTGTGTGTGTGTGTGAGAGAGAGAGAGAGAGAGAGAGAGAGAGAGAGAGAGAGAGAGAGAGAGAGAGAGAGAGAGAGAGAGAGAGAGAGAGAGAGAGAGAGAGAGAGAGAGAGAGAGAGAGAGAGAGAGAGAGAGGAGAGATGGGGAGAGATGGGGAGAGATGGAGAGATGGCTATGCAACTGTGCCATCCAGTGGTATAATGCTGAGGTGTTGCAGCTGTCTGTGCTTGGACAGACAGCTGCAACACCTCAGCTTATACCACAGACACATGGGGAACATACATAGGTGCATACTGGAAGCATACGTTGATCTGCAAACTAACAATATAGACCTACATCTAGATCCTTATTGGTCTTACGAATTCTGTTTCCAAAGGTAGCCCTGCAATTAGAAAATACCAGGAACATATAAATAAGCGATAGCATACAGCTAAAGGGAGCAATCGATAAATATTAACTCTAACAGAACTGTACAAAGTATGCATACTGGAGAACAAAAAAGAAACAGCATGAGCTACATACTGGTACTTGGACCAACTTTTTGTTTGTTTTCTCCTTAAACCTCGTCTCTCAAGTTGGAAAACTTTCCTACAATCTTGAATGCTCCAGAGAGTCTCATAAAAGCTGTGACAGGAAGCTGTCACTGCAGACACTCTTTGATTTCCATTCTTTACTTTGGGTGGAAGCATTTGGAAATCACACAAGCCAACTATTCTGTCTCGGATTGATTCTTTTAATGAAGATAATCAACATGTCATGCTATTTTATTCACATTCTACTTTAATTGTCTGTATATCTCAGTCCCTGATTTGGATAGATGTTTTCCATTGTTTGATGTATCGTGCAAATCAGAGTTGCAAGGAGAGTTGCACGTACCTCTTCTCCCTTTAGCATTGTAGGCTTTGATGTCATTGTCACTAATCTGCACCAGAGCCATCTGTTAGAAGAGTTGCGACATTGAGAGGCCAGAAACTGAGTGCTCCAGCAGCTTGAAAGAGGGATAACCTATTTGGAAATTGAAATACATTGTTTTCAATGACTATGGCAAAAAATAAGATCTATTTTAGGGCATGTGTGCAACATGCCAACTGTGAAGGTATTGTACTGTAACAACTAAAGTCCTTGTAATGTAAAGTCCTCCTAAGTATTTTGTGTCCATATCACTACGCCCAAAAAGTAGTTCCACGTGATAAAAGGGGTCAAAAATAAACAAGGTTCAAAACATGAACAAAGGCGGTCCTAATATTTTAGAAATAATTCGACAATGCAAATTACATTCGTTTTTTGGATTAATTTACTGTGAGTCCATGGCCCCAATGACCCCCACAAAATGACCAGAACTACTTATTATTGACCAAAACCAGAGCAGAACTCCCACCATGGGACTCTGGACATCAATAGTTGACACCACTATATTAGTAGACAGTATTTCATACAGCTTGAGTTCCAAAAATCTGAACTATCCCTTGAAGCGCTGAAGCCCCTTGTACGTGTGTACGCTGTCTCTGTGTCGCCCGATTTAATGTATAATGTGTGCACTTCTGTGTAATATCGGTTAATTCTAGCATTCGTGGCTAAGCATCCGTCGTCCCTCTTGTTCTCCATTGGACTGGCCCCATGAAGTGAACAGAGTTTGCGTAACTCTGTTTATACTCTTACAGCTCTGATCTACACATGTGCTGTTGATTTCTCTTGGTCAACAATGAAGACTTTATATTACCTAACACATGTGCAAACCCAAACCCCCACAACAAACCATTGTTTGTTGTGGGTGCGTTGTATCCTCGTATAAAGTTGTACATGAGTATAATAATACTACATGAACAATGCTTGTCGTTTGATGTCCTTTTGTGTCCCCCAACACAGCCAAGGAGTGTGGCGGCGTGCTGACCGACCAGCAGAAGGTCCTCCAGTCTCCTGGCTACCCCGAGGAGTACCAGGATGAGCAGATCTGCTACTGGCACATCCGTGTGCGCTACGGCCAGAGGATCCGCCTGCACTTCCTGGAGTTCGACGTCGAGGACGACACGTCGTGCCTCGCCGACTACCTGGAGGTTTACGACAGCTACGACGACGTCAACGGCTTCGCCGGGAGGTGAGGTTTGCTCACTGCCAACTCGGGCGAATGATATAGAATGGAACAGCTTTACAGCGTTTTTTGAGAGGTGCTATACTCCTACAGACGGCTATGTTTGTCCCCGGGTCCTCTGTCTTAGTCTGTCCGAGCACGAAATAACGTTTGGTTATTTCATGTGGTGTGTCAACACACACAATGACATAATGATTGGGGGTGTTACAGTACAGTACAGTACAGTACAGTACAGTACAGTACAGTACAGTACAGTACAGTACAGTACAGTACAGTACAGTACAGTACAGTACAGTAGATTGAGGAAGCACCATGAGGACCCCGGAACCCCGGAATCTGGGTCGCCACCCTGACTGCATTCTTGCAGGTCTGGAGCCTCCGTGGACCCACTCACATATACTTGCACCACTCACTTCACACCAGTGTGACCCCCCCCCCCCTTAAAAAAATCATACGATTGAATAGTACACAGTAATGTCCTCAGTTCTCAATGATCCATTTTATACATTTAAATTAACTCAGAGGATTTTACTTTGGTAGAGTTCAAGTCATCTCTAGACAGCCTTTAGGTTTAGAAAGTTAAATATTGGGTCAATTGTTCTGATGCTCATGTTTATCTGTGTCATCTGTCTGCAGGTTCTGTGGTGATTATTTACCAGACGATATCATTAGCACAGGTGAGATCTCGTTGCATTATTTGTGCATTGTCCTTTAAAGCAGCATTATTTGCGCTCTACATTTCATGAAAATCCAGCCACGAAAAAAGTGGGGGTTGGGGGAAAGAAAAGAAAGACATAAACTAAGAAATTACAATAAAGGCATCCATGGGGAATTCATTTCTTTCCTCTATAATCTATAATAATGACAGCTTCATTTTCTCTCCTCTCCACAGGAAATGTGATGACAATAAAGTTCCTCTCTGACGCTTCGGTCACTGCCGGCGGCTTCCAGCTGGAGTACATTGCCTTCAACGCGTCCCTCTTCTCGCAGAATGAAACTGACTATTTCGCTTAAGGCTATACGTTTTGAACACACACTGACGTTATTCCTGATGCTGTATTTATGATATTGTCCTTTAACTTGTGTAACTGAGTCTTTTGTACTGTATCTAATCGTTTGGAAACAATGAAAAAATAAACCACCATTGTGTTAAAGCTTTATGACGATTTAATGTCACCGTTGTACAGTTTTGTGATGCTCAATCGGTAGAGCTCTCCCCTTTGGACTATGAGTTCATGGGTTCAAACCCGGGCACCGCCAAACTCAGCATATGACTGGTACGGCCTAGTGCAGTGTGGGAACTTGGTACTAGGAGCTGATGGTAGGTGTGGCTGTCCATCTCTTTCGGACCATTTATTCAGTGTCCTACACTGTTTCGTTGTTTGCTTGAGCATAATGGTCAGAAAACGCCTGAAAACAAGGCTGCAGACCTTCCAAAAACAAACTGGGCAGGCCTGTTACTTGGCCTCACTCCCCGAACCCCAACTCACCCCTGCCCACTTTGACAGACTGGGTTGGCTTAGGGTGACACCAGAGTATAACATCTTGCAATGGGTCTGGTCCACAATATTATATGTACCTAAAGTCCACTCACAATGCTGGAGGGGTTTCAGCAAACCATGTGCAACCCAGATTTAGCACAAACAAGGGTGTGCTACATAGTCTATTTGTACACTCTCTGAGGTAAATTAACACTGATTTTACAATATCTCAGAGATTTAAAAAAAAAAGAAAAAAAAAATCACCATTCGAACAATGTCCAAAAATATGCATGTTTTCCTGTACAGGATTTCAAAATTTAAAAAAGAAACAGAATCTGTGAAAAAAATAACCATTTATCTTTAAAATATTTATCAAAATAGGTGATCTACAAGCCCTCAATGCTTGTAGATCCTCCAGCTATACTTCATGGCTCTGGTTACAGGAAGACACACAGCTATGTATCCGTAAAACCGTGCGCTTCCCTTTTGTCTCAATGAGAAAATGCTCAGTGGGTTGAGTCAGTGTGCACATGAGTTAATTGAGTTAAAAATTTTAATCAGATTAATCAACAAAATTAATTTAATTCCATTAATTAACTATTTTCAACAGCCTTAATATATATATATTTAAAGGAGCATTCAGTGATTTGGGTGATTTGGACAACCATCCGATCCCACCGTAACAAGATGCACATGTACACACTCTAGTGTGTGTGATTGGAGGAAAGCCCCTCACATTATGATTGGATGAAAGTCTTTTCTCGCAATGCTCAAACTGAAACTAGGGCTCGCTGGGGACAGGGAGGATGTCCTGGAATGGTCACTCTATGATAGGGAGGATTAGCAAAAAAAAGAAAATTTGAATGGAGGTTTGTAAGTCATACTGTGGTTGGGTCCTTGCCATTAAGAATTAACACAGCTTCTATTATGGGGGTCCCTGACATTATCTCTAAATAAATTAAAGGACATTTGGGGGGTCCTGGCTGGCTTGACCTGAAAAACCAGTCAGAACCATAGACATTGCTCAGGCCCTGCTCAGAGACACATGCAGCCCTAGGGTGACCAGATGTCCCTCTGCGTGGGACAGTCCCTCATTTCTAAGACTTCAAATGCCCTTATATGTGTCTTTCTATTGTCTCTTTTCCTTTTATTGATGTTAATGGATAGGTCAAGTCACAGAGAAGCATTATAAAGCCATACTATACCAAGTGTTCAAATGAAAACCTTACAGCTGCAACATTAAGAATCTACGTACCTTAACTCAAAGAAAATGTTACCTCATGACAAACCTGCGAACACATCTTCGCATAGAGTTTATCATATTGTCAATTGTGGCCTGTGGAATGTTGCTCCACTCCTCTTCAATGGCTGTGTCAGGTTGCTGGATATTAGTGGGAACTGGTACACACTGTCAAAATGTTAATAACACAGTATTACCATTTTGACAGCGCATACCAGTTCCCCAGTACCAGTACCACAATTGACAATCTGATAAACTCTATGCGAATGTGTTGCACGGCATGAGGCAAATGGTGGTCACACCAGATATTGACTGGTTCGGAGTCCCATACCCCCAATAAGGCATTTTATTTTATTTCTTTAAATTTCAGGGTGGCCTTTTATTGTGGAGAGTCTAAGGTACACCCGTACACTAACCATGATGTCACATCTGCATCTTGATGTGGCACATCTGTGAGGTGGGATGGATTATCTTAACAAAGCAGAAATGCTCAATATCACACATTTAGGCAGATTTGTGTTTGAGAGAAATGGTATTATTGTATATCTGTAAGGAATTTTAGGTCTTTAAGTCCATCCCCTGAAAAATGGGAGCAAAAAACAAAAGTGTTGCGTTTATATTTTTGTTGAGTGTATATTTGTAGGCCTACTTGATTTTTGTCATAGATGCCCCCTGCTCTATACATTTCAGCCCTGAGGTTCCCCTCCCTACAGTTTGCATTGCCGCATGTTGTCTTTATTCTAATGCGGGCGTTTTAGTAGCTCTAAACGTATTTTCTTAAGGGCATTCATGTCACAGGAATCGAGGTAGATGAATGAATGAATGAATGAATGAATGAATGAATTTTTTATTAACAGAGATGAGAGTTACAGTACAAGTCAAGTACACACTGCAACAAAACTGATAACAGCTTGGAGAATTACAGTAGGCTACAATTCAAGTACGACTACATCAAATCTGACAGAGCTGATTGGACACACTAGTTAAGCATACACTTGTTTACAATAGTGGCCAACTTGTTCATTTCATTAAGGCATGAAATGGTGCCCATGGTGTTTTTTGTGTGGGATTCTCCTTAT
The DNA here is from genome assembly GCA_039105355.1 of Benthosema pterotum. Classification (NCBI taxonomy): domain Eukaryota; kingdom Metazoa; phylum Chordata; class Actinopteri; order Myctophiformes; family Myctophidae; genus Benthosema; species Benthosema pterotum. The sequence continues at coordinate 30,264,717 of CM076978.1, read as the reverse complement.
GCCACAAATGCAGTAGGCTACTACTTCTGTCCCTCAAACGAACAGTGTGGATTCTGGTCACCCTACGCAGCCCCTTTTAAGGGCAGAGTGGGCGGGGCTGAACGGCGACGCACGAACGGAACGCATGGTCGGGTCAGAGCCTTTGAAATACAGAGAGTTGTGCTAACTCCATTCCCTTCATGCGGCTAGTCCAATGGCGGCTCTTCTACAGAGACGTCTATCTATGAATAGTGACAACCGAAAGTTGAACGATTAGTGGCAGGTAGAAGTTACTAAATGCTTTGGAGTCTATGGGCTCGCACTAGTACACGAAGCAACGTGACCACTGAACAACAGGCTGTTTTCTGAAACCCTGATTGTCGCAACTCTTCTACTAGGTGGCTCTGGGTCGGGTCAAAGGGAAAACGCTGTACGTGCGCCGCTCGGCGTGCGTGCGTGCTGGCGTACGGCGGCGATGCTAGCCTAGTTTGGCGCGAGCGTTTTCGCGGCGGCGCATCTGCATCACCACCACCACCGCCAGCAGCAGGACTGAGCAGCAACAGAAGAAGAGAGGCCACATTGTTTTTAAAAGAAAAATAAACATCATAACCCGCGGCGATCGAGTCGCCGCCTCGCCGATGATCGATCATAGCGTTGACGGTGCTGTACGCTGACCGTTTGATCGATACTTATATCCTGCTGCTTCGCGAAAACTCTCCCAGGTGAGGAAGAGGAGGAGGAGGAGAAGGGTCGGTGTTGATGTTGGCTTCGTTTTTTGTTGTTTCACTGTCTTCTAGTGTCAAAGTTTGCTGGCCGTTAAATGGCAAGGCTCAAGTAAGTGTGAAAGAAGTGATCGAGCTCAGTTGTCTTGTCACGGAAGGCGTTTTAGCAGCTCCAAACTGTGTCACAATAAAGCAGCAGCAGACAGACAGTCTTTAAGCAGTGTTAAAGATGGGACCCTGGCCTGCTGCTTGCATGCTGCTGTTGTGTGAAGGAAGAGGGGCTAGTAGTGCTGCTAATGACCGTATGGAGGCTAATAGTCTGGGTGAAGTTAGCACACACATGGCTATAGTAGCTGCAGATGCATAGGACGGCTGTCGGCTGTAATGTTGTAAACATGTTCACAACTTCAGCCTCAAGACGACATTAAGAGGGTTTCTTTCTTCCGTGTGCTAGCTAGAGGCCACAATGCACGCATGTTCAGTTTAGAACTATGACTGATACCAAATAGAACCTATCTGTGTTGTCCATTCAGTTCAATTCAATTCAAAGGGGCTTTATTGGAACAGGAAAACAAACGTTGACATTTCCAAAGCAAGTGTCACAAACGGCATACCAAAAAAAACTGTTGAAAATGAGGGAACTTTATACCTCTGCTCCATAGCTCCACTGCTTCTATGAGTAATCATTGAAGCAGTGGAACTATGGACCAGAGCTAGGAACTATGTACATTAGGAGGGGGTACAGCATTTTGTAAACCGTTAACTCGCATTGCAATGCTTTATACATTGTTTGTTTTATATTATGTTATAACAAGCAGTAGCAGCTCTGTTTACACGGGCAGGGCCTAAATAGTAGTCCTTAGGGTGGTTGTATTCCATTGGCCAATTTACCTTTTCCTCACAAAAGTTCACATTTTGTAATGTATTGCAGTGGTTCCCAAAGTGGGTTTGGCCGAGGACCCAGTTGAATGATGGAACCGAGTGTACCCTTATGTATGGGGCTCTAACTCTGAGACTGTACACATGGAACCAAATGGACCCACTTGCAAGTTAAAGTATCATTGAGTTAACAACAACAATAACAGGCTAATAATAATAATACATGCATAAAAGAATACAGAAGAGGCTATTGGTGAACCTGATTTGGAAAGCCACACATGAACTGATGCAGGACAATGTCACTATGACAGAAAAAAACAAGATGGGTCTGTTCCAAACCAAATACTCTGTTGCCACACTTCACCCCAGAAGATAGAAATATCGTTAAAAGGGTGTCTGTACTCTACACTGACATGCAAATCTAGCATAGTTTTCGTACCACTGAAGAAATGGATATAAATAGTGTGTAGTTATAGAGATGCCCAAAAACTGCACCTGCAGCAATCACTGGTTCTACTGCTGTGATGCAACTTTTTGTTCCCCCATGTTCTCACCAGTTTCACTTTCTGTAGTTGGTAGATGTTTCCACTGTAATCCCACTTGGGACACACAGGATGAACGGTCACTGATCAGAGTTAGTGCGGTCCACCAATACAAACTAAAATCTTATTTACAGCAAAACCTCATAGCCTACTTGATGTCACGTCATGGCATAACTGTAGTGTATATAATGAAACTAGTGTCTATATAGTGACAGGATGGCACCATAATCAAATCATTATATTTTTCAATTCGGAAAAAAATGTGTCAGTTGTTATCACACTGAAGTCGTACCTGGATTGTGTCAATTTATTTTAGCTATACCAAATCATTGTGGCGTTTTTAACTCAGACATGACATTTGAAGACGTCCACTGAAAGTCAGAGGATAACATTTAATCACAGTTGATCATTCTTGGTTGTGGCCGTGTGAGTTTATTTACGGTACCAATAAGCAAGTTTGTAGCCTTCAATGAGGAAAATTTTAGGAAATGTGCAGCGATCTAGATCTCCCTGTGTAAAGTGTGAACATTGGATTAGGGTTATAAATAATGGCAAGATAAATGCAACAATGAAAACTGCATGCATTCTAAACCGATTGCATTGTTAAAGCTCTGTTTCCTGTTCCATGATCCTCACCAAGCACTGCTTTCATAGTAAATCAATCGAGTTGAGAAAGTAAAACAATTAGTTCCATTCATGGTGTGTGCAATATGCTAGAGGGCCAGTTCTGATAGTAATTAAATAATATTCCATGGGCCAAAGATGATCCATTTGGCCCACGAGCCTTGAGTATGTATGTGGTTTACTGCGGGTTTACCAATCTGGGGGCTAATCGTCATACAAAAAAATCTTCACCAAACTTTTAAAATATTTGTTTTCTAGCTTTTGCGATGGTTACAGTGAAGCATGAAACATGCAGCAGAGATTGTCATTTAACAGACTCGAACATGCAACACGCTGCCAGGCGGAGCCTACATTATGTATTATTATGCACCTGGACAATTAGGCCAACGGGCGCTGTTGAATTTCTACTCCCGTAGGAAACCTCATAAAACAAGCATGTCAAAGTCAGGGTATTAGTCACAAGTACAACCTATAGAAGGCAAATTTCAGATTTTCATAACTTTCCCTTAGTATAGCAATATCACCAGTCTTTATTTAGCACCTGCTGCAGATGCTCCTCCTTACTTCATGTCTGTTTTGCGTCCTCCCCTGGTCCCACTCATAGCTCTTCTATTCCTCTGCTTGTCTCTTCCAGACTAGTGAACAAGGAGAGTCAGGATGATGGCGACGGCGGAGCCTCCCAGCAGCTCCAGCCTTCTTCTCCCCCTGCTCGAGTCCCTGGAGGATGCCTCGGCCGGACAGTCGGATCAGACGGATGCCTACCTCACCATTGCTAAGTAAGACACTTCCCTCTTACCTGCTCCTTGTTCTGTGAAAAAAACAGTGGCGGCACACACTAATCTTCTCGTTTTTGCCCTTCCCTTGCAGTCGCCTCAGTTTAGACGACGGGCGCCAGTTCCTCCCTTCAGTCGAAAAGCACTTTTCTCGTCTGGTTAAAACTATTTTGGTGAGTATTGCTTGCTGTGTTTATAAAAGTAAGATTGAGGACTAGTAGCCACTAAAATGCTTGTGTCCTGTTGCTGAATGTTGCTGATGTTCCCTTTGATGTGCATCTTTTTTACGCAATATGCCAAGTCCGACTAAGTAAATATAGTAATTATTTTTATGTGAAGTTGCAACACAAATGCTGCTGTCTTAGCCAGGGCTGCCTTGCAAAATAGATTCTGAGTCCCAGTGTGGATATTCTTAATAAACATGAAGTTTAACTGATGTCTTTGTGCCGTTTCTTTCTCAGACCCACATCTCCAGTCCAAACACTGAGCTGAGCCAAGCCTCCCTGCAAGCTCTAGGGTTCTGTCTGTACCACGCTCACGTTGCCAGGGGAGTGACAGGTATAGAAACATAATTTTAACCTCTTGGAGCCTGAATCTGTTTTTTTTTCCTTTTTTCTTATGTCTCTATGTTGGTGCTGCTGAACTATTCCACTATTTCATTCAAGGAGCTCCAGAATGTTGAATTTGACCCTGTCTGAAAATTTCCAGACACCTTTCTTGGAGGTCCCTGGACCTAGAAATTTCCCAGGAACTGAAATGCTGTCCCTGGAAGTAATATTTTTTTCCCTGTAGCTGAAAATTTCCTGGAAGTTAATTTTTGTCCCTGGAACTAAAATTGTGTCACTGGAACTACAATTGGCCTTAAGATTTAGGTCCCTGTATCATTTCTGCGATATTTAAAATATCAGACATACAAGCTTGTAGCACTCCACTTGGTGGCACGCTATGAGCTTGTAGGTCTGATATTCTTCAATAGCTAAAACACCTAAAGGATGTGATCAGTAAATATCACCATTTCAGAGTTTTCCAATTTCCTCTTGAATTCACTTAACTATTGTTCTGGATTTGTCAATTTTCTTTCCAGCAAAGTCTGCCGAGGACATATTGACGGCGCTCTGCTCTTTAGTTGTGAAATCATCAGACAAAAACACCTGCATCAGAGCATTATGGGTCATCTCCAAACAGAACTTCCCTCAGCAGGTGGTCGCCAACAAGGTCAGTGTGTGGGTTTGTAGTGTCGCAGGAAAGGCAAGATCGACTGTGCGACAATGCAATGCTTTCTTTTAACAAATGTCGCAATATATCGTCCACCCAGGTGTCGTCTATATTGGGCACTCTAGAAAACGTATGGACCAGAGAAGACATCCAGTCTGTTGTGATGGAGCACGAAGCCTTGAATGTTATTATAAGGTAAACTGGTCTTCTTTTATTTTCATTGTTGCGTCATTTCAATCGTAAGATGTCAACAGTTCCATGTTGCCATGTAGCCCGGTCACAGCCGACAAGCGTTACTAGAACAAAATCAGTAAAATATGTCGGATGATGATGTTTATAAAACCTGGCATTTCTTTAAAGAAACTATTTATCATAAGTCGGTTTAATAGCCAGATTTATACACTGACTCTGACACTGTTGAGTGATAGGACTGTTGGCCAATCAGCTGCCCTAGTCAGATTTCAACCGGTACTGACAGCACCTTGGGCAGCATCACCAGACTCTGAATCGCAGGAGGTTTTTTTAAGGTAGCGATTCAGGTCTGGGGCCAGGCAACTAGTTGATGGCTCATTTTAGTTGCATAAAATGAAAACAGGGCCACGCAACTCTACTTTAAGCTCTTTTTTCCCCTTGGAAACAAATGTAGCACTGTCCGTGGTCTTGGACTTATGTCTTTTCTGACTATCCGGTGAGAGCAATGTGTGAACAATTGGTGTTTTGTAGAGCAACTGGGACCTCAGTTTATCTCACTAGCATTGATGCTATACTTTAGCAGCCGAGATGGAAGCCATGAGCGTATGCACGTCATCGTGGAATACTTTGAAATTGCCGGCACCAAAGCGCCAAGTTAATATTTCAGTTTTTGTTGTTGTTGTACAGTACATTCCCCTAAACATCTAAAATGTTCCATTTCCTTATTCCTTATCTAGGATGCTGGAACAGGCACCAGTCATGATGGGCCAAAGTGCGGTGCGCTGGGCCAAACTGATCCTTCCCCTAGTGGTTCACATTGCCTCCAAAGTCCGCTTACGAGCTGCTGCTGCCTTGGAACTCGGCCTGCCGCTTCTCCTGGAGAAACAGAACGAAGTGGCTTGCATCCTCGAACCCCTGATGTCCTCGGTGAGTCGTGTATGTGTGTGTGTGTCTTGAGTAGTGGTCAAAAAAGTTTTGAAATATCTCTTGGTGATGATGAGGATGAGATGGGTTGATTTCTTTGTTTTGTTGAATACCAGAAGCCTCGGACCCGATCCAACTTCAATCCAGTTGTGACATTGATGGTCAGAAAATAAATAATAAAAATAAGAGCTAGCAACAGGTCATCCGTTTTCAAGTATTGCGTAGTGACAACTAAAGTCTCTAGTCTGTTGGACTCATATTACTACAAAACAATCTAAAATGGAGGGATTTATAATCATTAGAACTAGATTGGTGTGAACTAAATGTTCTAAAAATGCTGTCCTATTACTACAAAACTACTGTATAAGATAAAGAAGTCTATGTAGAAGAGCTGCCATTGGACTGACCCCATGAAGTGAACAGAGTTCGGGCAACTCTGTTTATACTCAAGGTTCGGGTTGGATTGGGGCTGAGCATTTCTTTTGCCGTTTTCCCCCCCCTATAGCAGTGGCTGTAGACATGGACTCTTGATGTTTCTGACATTGTTTCTATGTTCAATATCTCATCTTTCCCCAGAAACTCATCCCTGAGCTCCAGAAGCTTTTTCTTTCTAAGAATGAAGCAAACGTGCTGAAGCTTTGGCCCCTGTTCGTCAAGCTTCTGGGGAAGGTAAAGCAGAACCTCTCTTTTTTATGAAGGAAACGTGAACTTAGTGAGATGTTTATATGCGCTGCAGTCGTCCTAATCTTTTTCAACTCCTTACCGTAGCTGCTCCACAAAGGCGGCCCCTTCATCAACTCAGTGTTACACCTAGAGGAAATGGGCTTCCGTCATTCCTCGCCTACCATCAAGAAAATCGCCTTCATCGCTTGGAAGAGCCTCATAGACAATTTTGCCCTCAACCCAGGTGAGTGCCTGCATGTGTCCTCACTGAATTACTGACTTACTGACCATAATGGTGGGGTAGGGTATGGGATTATGGGATGTTGTTCAAATTCTCCCATCCATCGCTCAAATATTTTTTTCCCTTTTTTCTATGTATTGTCTCTCCACCATGTCAGTAGTGTGTTGACACTCACACTTTCAGTTCAGTAATTGATCAATAGTGTCAACACACTATTGATGTGGTGTAGAGATGAGATATATATATAACAAAAAAATGCATTTTGAAGTGTTGAACAACAATTTTGAAGTCCATAGCCCCATTCTAAGCTTACGTGAGGTAGGGGAAACGGCCAACCAGGAGTTTTTACACAAAATTACAACTGGACCACTTTTTTTTAAATAAATCAACTGCAAATACTGGCAAGAAAGCCTTCCCTATTGGAATTGTCCTTTAACACATTGAGTGCCTGTAAGGGACCGGCTAGTCCATGTTGTTAACATGGACTTGCGTTCCCATTTTCTCACGTTTTTGCTCTTTCTATTGAAGACATCCTGAGCAACACCAAGCGCATGAAACTGCTGATGCAGCCCCTCAACATCCACCTGCGGACGGAGGCCCTGCAGCTCACCAAGGTGGAGGTCTGGTGGTACCTGGTGGTTCGGTTGGGGCCCAACTTGGGGCCCAATTTTGAACAGGTAAGCAGTGCTTTTCTTTCTTTGTCATTATGCATTGTCCTGATATTTAACGGTTTATTGCATGATATTGCTTCTGAAAATAGTTGGCTTGTTGTCAAACAAACAACAAATGTTCCAGAAGAACAACAAAAACTGCCATAGGTGCTGGATCACAGTGAAAGCCACATGTGTTGAACTCATTCTCCCAGAATCCTTTGCACTGTAGAACAGCGGACCTTTTTTGCAATGATGTCATCAACAACGTGTCTCAAAGCCATTTCTGCATAGTATATCACCCGTAAAAAGGATTTTAAATGTGGAAACGTGAAAATGCATCTTGTTAATGGGACTCAAAGGGGACTCAAATTTAGGGACTTAGTCACTTAAGCGCCATTTACTTTGCTGTTAGTCGTTACAATGAATATAGTAGATGTAAAAAGTGAGAATGTAAAAACAAAGAGCTGTGGGTGAACACCATGCACCTCTGTCGTTGCAGGTCTCTGTTCCACTGCTGCAGTGCACCATTGGAGCCGACTCGTCCACTGTCCCAGGCACACCTGCTAGGGCCTCCAATCAGAACAGTGCTGTCACGCCTGTCGCACCAAAGACTGGTACTTTATATACACACACACACACACACCATATCCAGTCACACAGTTTAACCGCAGGCATAACGTTCCTTTCCACTCCCGTAAATTTCCTTTGCCCAAGTCTCAGCTCACTTCGTCACTCCTCTATCTTAATCCGGAAAACTGTTTGTGCCCAAATGAGTAATTTGCTTTGGAGAGCTGAGAGCGAAGTGGCTCACGCATGCCACTTTGAGTAGAGATCAAGGTTGATGCAAACACGCATGTCATATACGAGAAATGCAGGATGTAATCTACAGCTTGACATGACAGATGAGCTAGCAGGCAGGAATGTGATGAACTGGAATGCGGTCCGGCACACGTGATTCTTCCGGAACCTGCATCTAATCCGTGTTCCTCACTGGGGTGATGGAGGGCCGAGATGGGAGTGCGAGTGTACAGTAGAGGTTGGAATTTGGCTTAAGAGTTTGAAATCTCTTGTGGAGCCTCCAGTTATAGTGGACGTCACTAACCACACAATGCCGCTGTCGTGTTCATTTAACTAAGAGTTTTACCTGTATCATTGTCATGACATTGTCCAAATTTAGTCAATTGACTTTGGAGAAACAATAAATGAAGCATTATTTAATTTGCAGCTGCTGTAATATTTCTGTACAATTGAAATATTACAGCTGTCAGAAAAGGGGGGAGAAAAAAATCTTCACTTCAAAGATTCTTCACTATGCCATCTCAAGTATGATTATGAGGTTATGTCATGAAAAGGTTGATGGAATAGTGTCTTTGGTTGTTCACCAGGTGCCGCAAACTTCAACAGCCCGGCCCCCAGCACGCCTCGTATAAACCTCAGCATGAACACCAGTTCCAACTCCTCAACCACCGCCTACCCCTCCATCCAGCTGCTGGGTGTGGAAATGCTGCTGCACTACTTCCTGGGGACGGAGGTGGTGTCCATGGCTGCCAGGAACAAACTGGTCCTCAGTCTTGGTTTGTGGAGTCCTTCCTTCCTACCCAAGTCCTTCCTTAACCATACAGTATTCTTAACAGTGGTCATTTTTTGCTCATACTCGTATGTTATGTCTGTATTTTGCAGAACCCCTGACTCATCCGTTTATATCCGGTATCTCCTCCTTCACCAAGCACGCGGCTGTTTTCATCTCTAACGTCAGAGATGGTTTCATTTCTGTTGGGAAGGACGCACCAGGTAAACTTAATGTCTTAAAGGTGATGGAGGCAACTTTCATGTGTACAAACACTGTTTGTAAACAGATTTGTTTAAAAACGGAATCTAGCCCCACCTCACCTTCACTCTATTGGCTCATTATGCTGCGGTTAGCCAAAACGCTGCCTCACCTCACACAACCCCTTTCTCCTCACAAATTAGCACCGCCTTTCCTGAGCCTGACAAATGTTTTTTTTTTTCTTTCTTTTTTCTTTTTTTTTTTTTTACAACAAAGTTCTGTACCGTCTGCAGGATGAAGCAAGCAGCTGCAGCATCAAAGTATAACCAATGTAGAGAGGGAAAAAGCAAAAAAATATAGCTATATATACTGTGTATTAGGGTTTTGGCTAAAAAGTTGCCTCCATTACCTTGGCAAAATCCCCAATTTGAATCCCGGTGTCAAGTCTTTACAAACTATGAGGTGAAGCTGTCTGTGTGTCAGTTATCGAAACACAATGTTCCTTGCAGGATGTACAGGTATATATGAATCTTGATAGCTTGTGTAATGAATTGTTTTCCTGATAACTCATATGCCTGCTTTTCTCTCTCTACCCTTTTGCAGAGTCCCTACTGACTCTAATATGGAAGAGGTTGGTCAGTCTGGTCAACTCAGCGGTAGAATCTGGTAAGTGTCTGTTGACTTTGTGTGATGCACGCCTATGCTGTAGCCCAAAGGTTGTCAACCTTTCTTTTGCCATAGACTGGCTGGCAGTTCAAAACCTGTGTGTTTTCTTTTGTTAGCGTGTGTGGCAACAAAAATCCATTTCAATTGCGTTTGTGGTCTGCTGCAACGCAGGGGCGGGGCTGTAAAGTTGCTTGTCCCGCCCATCAGCGCCACATAGAGCAACCACGATTGGGCCGGATGTCTTGTCAAATCAGGAGGAGGTTCAGTGAGACTCCTGGCCTCACCCCTCCCTCAGCCCACTCTTCAGTTTTCATCTCAGTTTAAGTCTGAGCGTTCAGAGCCTCATGAGTGGCTCTGGAACACCATGACGAGGACAAAGTCTGAGGGGACTGTCCAATCCCCCATGATGACCATTCTCTGTTCATTGACTTAGTGTAGAGTGCGGTGGAAAAAAATTGTTACGAGTTCACAAGTTTTCTGTGTCTGTTCGCCCGACAGTGAAGAAGGATCGCCAGGCCTGTGAGGTGCTGACCATGATGTTCCAGGCGCTGCAGAGCATCGTGTCTTCAGAGGCTCTCCCGGCAGACAGAGTGCTGGTAAGATGTGTGGGCCACGGCAGGGGCACGTCAAGGCCTCTGTGGCTGAGAACGTCGTCTTAGCTAGCAGATGGTACAGTTAGTATTAGTACAGCTATCTGTAATACTGATATATTGATTGATTACAATTCCAAACACGCAAACATGAGCCACTTTAACACGATAAGCACCCCAGGAACCATTAGTACCAGCATTAAATCATTGAGTCTGTAGAGCAACTTGCAAAAGATTATTCAGTTGAAATATAGCCATACCTGATTTTGATTGCTCTCCATCCCATGTCACTCAGGCCCTTGTTGACCTCACGGTGAAAGGCATTCCCCAGAGGATTCTCGGCTCTGCCACCTACCAAGTGGGCAAGATGGATGTGCTAAATGTGAGTGCTTATTTATCATTATATATTCATCATATATTTACCATGCAGCTAAACGGTTTGTGAGCAGTTGCGCGAAACCATTATCCCCAATGGCCGTTGCAAGAATACACATAAACCTGTTTTCAAGAGGGATTGTTGTCCAGGAAGTGGTGATGACTTCAGAGACACTGGGCTCACAGCTAAAATCTAAAGCCACACATTACACACATAAAGACCCACCAGGAAAGTGTCTTCAATCTTCTTAACGTCATTAACATGCCGCACGTTTTTAAGGTCCAGTGACCTGGAAACGGTGTTTTTTTATTATTATTATTATGGATCACCCCCGATTATCTAGCACAGAGGGTTTCTGAACCAATCAGAGCATGCATCCCTTCATCCTCCTCCTCTCTTCCACAGGGTACTCCTGCCTTATACCTGATCTCTCTCTTATACGACAGCAGCCTGCTCCCAGCCTACGTGGAGCATGAGAGGTAAGGGTTTTTATATTATTTGAGGACTTATAAGAACAAATATTTCGCGCCTCACTTGCACGCTGACCCTGAAACATTCCGTTGCCCCCTCCCCAGGTTCTTTGAGTGTCTCCAGGCCCTGGTGGACTGCGGCCTGTCGGGCCCCACGTCGCCTCTTGCCTTCGCGGAGGCTGTGCTTGGGGCCATGGGCCGCAGCGCCGCGTCCCTGGAGAACAAGGAGCACCTGTGGAGGATGTGGAGCACCGTGGTCGGCCCGCTCACAGACACCATCACGCAGGTTAGAAACCTGAAGAGGTTTTCTGTTTAACACTCAGAATGCTCCGGATGTAGTTGGGAAACTATTGAATCAAATATGCTGCTTCAGAGCCCATTTCAAGGTGCACACTGGGCCAACGTTGGAAGTACTGTAGCTTAAAATCAGATAGATGTAAGGAATTTAGTGAGTTTTTGGCTGATTTACCCACTGTTTCAGGGTTGTGGTAAACCAGTCAACAACCCACGACCTTTCATGGTAAATAACGCTTCTGCCACGTTTTTACATAATTGAAAGAAACACACTGGCAACTCACAAGGATCCTTAGTTACAACAGTTCTGAACCGTTGGCGGCTTATTTGCGTCCGTGTATTTTGAAGTTCCGAGCGGAGTTGTCCTATTTACCACTCTTTGTAAGCCAATCGCTGCCCATTATTTGAACATGTGACTCGAAAAAGTGGTAGAAGTATTCTTTGATAGGACAGAGACGACCATTTTTGCCAGGAAGATTATGCACAAAAAAGGAGCCAGTTAGATGTGATTTTTACAAATCAAAGTGATAGTTTGATTTGTAAAATCGACTCTGTTTGGTTCCATTAAAAGCAATATTTTCTGCATGCTATATCTCCAAAGCATCCACTTGTGAGCGTCCAGCGTCCAGCCCTGATGTTTATTCTGTTTCTTCTCTTCCATCGCTGCCGTCATCCATCTGTTTATAGTGACAAGCTAACACTAGAAGCTAAAGCTAACACTGGCTTCTGTTGTCATAATGACATCCTGTGTCATGAACCTGGATGCAAAGTTGATAGAATGGAAGTGACTGGGTGGCAATGTAGCCAATCAGGCAGCACAGGCAGCAAAACAATTAATAATGTGTCTTTCTTTTTATTTTGTGTGTAAATGCATTGAAATGTGCCATACGTATAAACGTGCATTGCATAAAGGTCGTAAAATCTTCTTGTTTTCTTTTGCAGACCAATGAAGTAAACCAAGGCGATGCCTTGGAGCACAACTTCAGTGCCATGCACTGTGCCCTGATGTTCCCCGTGACACATCTGCTATCCGGAACAACACCGCTGCAGCAGGTCTGGTTCCTGTTTAGTTTAGTTTGTTTTTTTAAAAAAACAAAGGAATCTCGATTAACCCATTCTGACGTGACGCTAGATTGTCCTATGTTCAGTGATCCTCAATATTCTTGTCAAGGACCCCAAAATCATCTGTATGTGGACCTGTATGAAAGTATCATAGCCTCCCCCATTTACATTTCGAGGACTTGAAACCAGCATCTTCCCATTTCAGTTTTTGTTTGAACACACCACCTGACTCTCAGCCCTTCATCCCCTCTTACATTAAAGAACACCCAGAAGTTGATGCTCACCATGTGGTCCAAACTGTACAAGGCGTTTGCCCGCTGCTCTGCTCTGGTAGCCACGGCCGAGGAGAACATCTGCTGTGAGGAGCTGTGTAAAAAGATGGCATCCGCTGTGGACAGTCGTGCCATAGCGGTGAGTAACACTTTCAAGAATCTGAAATGTAGAAGCTTGTAGTAGACCTGAGTGTGTGAATCCAAGGAAGCACCTAAATGTGTCTTTCTGTCTCGCTGAACTGATTTTTTTATTTTTTTTTTTTTTTTTCATTAGAGATTTAACGCTTAAGGATTTACTTTCATGTGTTCCTTTTATGAACGCAAGGTTAGATGGATTTTTAATTTGCTGCTCTTGTGTTTCTGCAGAATCCCTCCACACTGGATGCAGTCGCCAGCATCCTTCAAGTCATCATCGAGTGTGTGGATTTCTCTCCCTACTCACCCCAGTTTCAGCAGATGAAAAAATGTAAGGATTCATTGACAGATGTTGAAAGTTTGTACAGACCTTGCAAAAGATTTGGGCAATGTGACAATGTTTGGTGCCTAGTGAAAGAACCAAATCAAATGCGAAAATGCTACAATGACGTCCCCCAAATAACAAACTCTACCAGATTGTTGGTGTGAGACTGTGTGAATATAAACTACATACAATTTATAAATTCTCATAGACCCCCACCCCCCCAACACCCTTGCTTTCACTGCAAGAAAATAAGTACAATATTTCATACAAATGGCTCCAATTATTCTGTTTTCCCCTTGAGCAAAAGTCAGCTCTTAGATGTCTAAAATATGGGGTAAAAATAGTCTAAAAACGTTTTGTTTAGCGATCTAGGCTGGTCAGTTTATACACGGAAACAACGTTGTTTCAGCATATATTTATAGACGACAATGTTGTTTCAACATTATATAGACGGCTTATATTTAGACGTTGACATTACGTTGAAACAACATTGTTATCTATAGATATACGCTGAAACCATGTTGATTCAACGTCTAATCTTAGCCTAGACCACTAAAAGAAATTATTTCTTCTTCCTTTTCAAGCCCCTCACACACCTCTCCATTGGAGGACCACTAAGAGGAACAAGGCTCTGGGTAACCTGTTCACCTACCAGGCCCTCCTGGTGCAGTGCCTGGATGCTTACCTGTCTTTGGAAGGGCCTGTAGCATCCGCGTCCGAACCGACAGGCTCGGCCCTGATCTCTGTCATGTCTACGCTCTTCACCAACCTGGCCTTGGCGTCGACCACCCGGGAGGCTCTGGCGTCTCTGAACCAGCCTCTCACACTCTTCTACAAACAGGCCTCCGGCGAGGTGCCCAAATTCTCCTCCATCCTTTTGTCCAAGGTGGGTCTTTTATCACATTATGACCTGAGAACTGATTCCACATGTTTTCTAAACCCTGGCAGTTTTCTGAAAAACTTCATTATTTGTATCTTAATGGTCATCAACACTTCATGTCAAGGACCCCCGAAATCATAATGTATATGGCTGCCAATCGCAAAAACAAAAAAAAAGTAGTTTCAGTAGCAATATATTTAAAACATTTGTGGCGACAGAATAATCAACGATTTGCAGCACATTTTCACAATTAAAAAAAAAAAAGCAGATCATATTGCGTCCTTCCAAGTAGGAAGGACCTAAATGTGTCTTTATCCCTGAATAGATTTTGTAGATTGGTGAATTTAGACTTGAGAATTTAATTCTATGCATCTTTCATGTTTTCCTTTTCATAAAAAGCAAGGTTGGATGAATTTTTAATTTGCTGCTCTTGTGTTCCTGCAAAATCCCTTGACAAGCTTGTAGCTTGTAGATATGTTTTTCTATAGCTAATGCTTAAAACACTAAAAATATGGTCTGTTCCCTGCCTCCTCGGTTCTCAGCTGGAGAAGCTCCTCGGTGAGGTTCTAGGCTGCCTCCAGACCCGCTCGGCACTGGCCTTCGATGACGACCTCCTGGCACTGCTTTCTCCTCTCCTCTGTGTTCTGTTCCCTCATGCCAGCAAGACGCTCCGCACCTCTGTCACCCAGTTCTGGAACGCCACCTTCGCCAAGTCGGTCAGCCTGACCTATCCGGAAGAGCTCAGGTAATGTTCAAAGGGAAGATGTTTGTCAACTGTTGCAGTGGTTTTCAACCATTTTCATACCAGTGCCCACAGTTTAGGGCACTGGTATTCTACAGTTTAGCCTCTCGGACCCAAAACTAAGGTTTTTCAAGTTTCTGTCCACAATTTAGGAGAGATAACTGCCAAAATGTTAGTCAAACTAACAATTCTTCTACATTTTCTAATTGTGTAGATTCTTGAAAATAAAGTAATTCAGATGTTTACATATACTGTAATTTAACTCCTGAGAGCATAAAATGAAACCAAATGGTCCATTTGGTTTACTTTTCACAATCTCAAGAGTCACAGATCCATAAGGGTCCATTTTGTTATCAGCTGTCCATCATTTACCTGGAGACCACCTGGAATCCTCTCAGGGACCATTGGTTGAAAACTCCTGAACTATTGCGTACGGATACGTCACTTCCTTGATGTAATCTGTGCCATTTTTTCTGTCTCTCAGACCAATCCTGTGCCAGGTGAAGCTGAAGACTCCCATCATTCTTCCTGGCTTTGAGGCAAATAGTCTAGATATCGATGACCTCGGCGGACAATTTTCGGTGAGTAGTTATTGAGCTACTGCGTTTTAGTTACCGTATGTCATTGTTTTATATAGGCTAGCCACAGCACAGTTTTTTAGACGGTGAAATCCACCAATGACTGTCGACATGGCGGCAACCTGGTCTGGCTGAGACTACCTTACCGGTTGCAACCCCCATCCATCCCTGCCCTCACGCGCCTCTGTTGTCCGGGGGTCCGTCGTGACCACAAAATGTGGCCTTGCTAGTGAATCTCCAAACCGTGACCGGAAAACCCTGGTCACACAGCCAGCTTGAACATTGGTCGCTATTGGTTTCTGGCCCCCCTTCCAGCAGTTAGTAAGGTTTTACGTCAGATTTGAAATGTACGATTCACATTTCAGGCCAACATTTAATGTGTTAACAACTGTTTAACCCATTTCGGCCTAACCTAAGTTTTATGAAAAGACTTCAAATATAGATATACCAGCATCACAAAAATGTAATTTGTCAATACTGTACAGAATCCAAAAATGTATTCCCGGCCTGAAAGGGTTGAAGATAAAGTGCTGCCGCAGCTTGTTTATGCCTGTGTGTTCCTCACCGAGTGCATGCAGACAGCAGAGGAGTTTATGTTCGCGTCAACATGTCTTGCAGAATGAGAGTTCTCAGCTGGAGACCAAGCTGAGTGGAGTGAAGGTTTCTGCCTCTGCTGCAAAGAGAGGCTCTCTGCTGGCCCGGACCATGGAGCAGGACCGGACCCCCACCAAGTCCAAGCCCGTCTCTGTAAGTTCTTCTGTTAAAGAGAGACTTCACCTTTTTTGTCAAATAAATAAAAAATAAATGTAATCATGATTAATCAACATCTGAGATATGTCCAAAATATGCCTGTTTTCTAAAAAAATATCTGTAAAAAGGAAAAAAGAAAGAAGCCGAGCTATACTCTGTGGCTCTGGTTACAGGGAGACGTGCAGTTGTCAATCAATCATGCTGTCCTCAATGTTGTTGTTCTTTTCTCCCTCTCCAGCACACCAAACTGGACTTTGGCTCTCCTAAGCTTCCGTTCAAAAAGAACTTGGACGAGGAGTCCAACATCGACTTTGTCTTCATTCCACCAGAGACCAAGGAGGAGAGAGTCCTGACGGAGCACCAGAAGGAGGTTAAGAGGACCAAAAGGTCAGAACCCTCTGCCTCCTCAGTTCCTACAAATCCAACTTCTTTTCACCGTTTAGTTAGGGCAAGTTAGGCCAGTTTGACCTGTTTTTTTTTTTTTCTCTGTTTTGAAAGACGGCGAAATCATTTTGATACCGAGGCAAATGGTCGCGGCCGATGGAAATTGAGTCCCGACCGCTTTTATCAATTTTAGTTTTACTATCCGTCCGGTGTTTTACCACAGCCTACTGGTTGCGACGCCAGCTATCGGTCATGTTCCTCTTTCACCTGTCGCTACTAACCCTAACCCTTAGCCCTCGGTAAAATCTATGCTAACCTTGGTAAAATCTATGTCTAAACCTAACTCCCGACAGATGGCTATCATGCCATGACCGATAGGATACCTGCCATGGCCAGCTCCTGCTGGGGTAGATAGGATACCTGCCACGGCAGGTGGAAGGTATTTAGAGACACTAAATACTTCAAGTCAATTTCAACTTATTTTACAGACATTTGGAGTTGTTTTTCCCCCTTTATGCGCAAGGGTGCCAATACTTTCGGCAATGGCGGTACTCTCAGCCAGCCGGCTGCCTCAGTCGCCAGTTGATTTCACCCCTCCCACAGGAGTTGAATTTCAACACTTTAGTACATGTTATTAGACACGATTAGAAACACATTGGTGAAGACATTTCCTGGTGACGATTTTGTTCCCAGATTGGTCAGATATCTGATAAAATGCCCTAACTTAGTTGGGGAGAAAATATCTGCACGGGGGGTGTTAGTGTGACGCTCTCACAGCTCTTTTGTTTTCTTTATGCTTTGCAACAGGGTGGACATCCCTGCCATGTACAACAATCTGGACGCCTCGCTGGACACCACGGTGTTCTCCCAGTACACTCAGAGCCAGGAAGAATCCTCCACGTAAGTGAGAACTGAGTAAAACCATATCCTATCCTTTTATCCCCCCCCCCGCAAAGAAAGCAGCTTTGTAAATGTTTTGTTGTTCTTTTTAGGGACAAATTGCAAACAGATGGAGCGGACAGTGTTGCAAAAGAGGATCCTGGCAAGGTAAATGATTCTGTGTATTGAGGAACAAAAGCGGCGTTGTATCGAGGCCAGTTCTAGGGCTGGGTATCATTAAATGATTTCGGTACCCAGAAGCTTTTTTTATTTTTTTTATTTTTTTTATTGTTTAATTCAATTCAACATGAGAACCAATTCTACAAATGCACCACTTAGACCACGATATGTTGGTTGCTTATCAATCAGATCTTTTGGACCTGCTGCATGTAGTCTGGGAACCGAGTGGTATGACTGCATTGAGTTAAAGGAGGGTTGTCGTTTTAGTCGATATTAGCCTGGCCTAACCTGAAATGATTTTGGCCTGGGGGGGGGGGGTAGTCCATTTTAGTACGGCAGATAAGCTGATCTGATTTGATCTCACCAACGTGTCGTCATCCCCAGCCCCTCCCAGATCCCTCCACTGCTGCGCTACATCACATCATTTGGAGCAGCGCTCACCCGACTCCTACTTTTCTTTTTTTTATCCCACGATTTTTGTAACCCATTTTTTCACCCAGTGCCAATTCCTAATGTGATCCTGGGCTCTACACATCCTCTGCCAACCTGGGGAGGCAGCGGACTGGCCTCAAGCTGCCTTCTTTTCACCTGACAGGGGGGAGTTTCCCTGGTTGGACGTAGCGCGTGGAAGGAACACGTTATTCCAACCAGTTCCAGTCCCCTCCATCAGGCGCCCCGGCTGGCCAGGGGGAGGTAGTTTAGAGTCCAGGATTACAGCATGTTTTTGTGAGGGTAAACACGGGGAGAACATGCAAACTCCACACAGAAAGGCCCTTTTTGCCAACCCCGCCTCGGGTATGGGCACTGATGACGTGGAGGAGCAGACACGCCGCCAGCACCCACAGCAGCGCCCCTAGCGGGAATCGAACCCAGGACCTTCTAGCTGTGAGGCGACAGCACTAACCACGGTGCCACCGTGCCCCCCTGCTCCGACTCCTACTTCTAACAAACTAGTCCAGGTTTTCCGTTTTTGCGCAATGCGGACGAAAATGACAGCCTGGTTGTCGAGGCTAAGTTGATATTTACCAAAATGACCAGATTGAAGTCTTTTTTTTTTTTTTAAAGCACATTTGGCGGTCTGGGGCGGGGCTGAGGATGCTTATCCATGCCTCGCAGCATGTGGCAAGATGTGACAAGATCGTTGTGATAAGCAACCTACTGGGAATTATAGAATCGCTAACAAATTTCAGTTTTCTGAAAAACCTCATGTTTCTATGTCTGTGGTCCTCAATATTTTATGTCAAGGACCCTGGAAATCATTTGTACATGGCCGCCATCTGAAAATATGTAGTTCCAGGGACACCCTAGAAGCAAAACAAGTAAAAAAAACATTCATTATTTAACAATATACTGTATATTAAAGATTTAACACTAAGATGCCTGAGAGGTCAGCCTGACTGTTTTTTTTTTTCCATGACCATCATCATCCATCATCCTATTAGCTCATCAAATTTTGGCCATCTGGGAAAAAAAATCTAAATATGAATTTAAGAAAATGCTAATTCTGGCCCATTTCCAGGCGTGCTAGTGTTATAGCGCATTTCCACTATTTTTCAAAAATTGCTGACTTACAAGCTACTTTATGAGCTGTGTCTATCTGCTATTTTTCAACGGCTAAAGTACAACATAATGTTTGCAACACTAAAAGACGTTCCTGCCCAAAATGGGTTAATGCTATCTAATGCCTAAAACACTAAAACGGGTTCCCATACAGAAAGGAATTAAAATTGTAAATGTTTCTAACTCAGATTCAGTAATTCATACAGTGTATGTCTTGCTCTCTTAGGTTCAAGACGAAGACATGGAAAAGGGGGAATCCAGGGATATCGTAACAGAAGAGACCCAGGAGTACGTCAGCCAAGAAAAAATCACTGACGACGCAGCGTTAGGAGTTACAGCAAACGAAAAGCAGGAGACTTCCGTAGACCTCGCACCGGAGTCGGCGATGGACGTCTCGCCGGAGAAAGTCAACACCAGTGACGTCGTAGCAGAGTCGGCAGACGTCTCGCTGGAAGAAGTCGATACCAACGTTGCAGCAGAGGGCCTGGACACGACTCCCAAAGCCACCACCAGTCCCAACGTCTCCGGCTCGTCGTCCGATTTGGTCTCGGACACCCCTCCGAAGTCCAACAACAACAGTCGTCGCCAGAGCTTCATCACCCTCGAGAAGTATGCTGACAGCAAGCCTGCCGCCAGTCCCGTCGACGTGACCAAGTTCACGGGTCCCCTCACGAAGGTCTCCAACACCCCGGAAGCTACCGCCGCCACTTCTACCTCCTCTCTAGCCTCCCCCGCAGCCACAGGTATGGACGCTCAGCTGCCCGACAAGACTGGAGAAACCCGGGAAACCCAGGAGTCGTCTCCCGCAGACGTTCCTCCGGCGTCCTCCGAAACATCCGAAGTTCGCGACCTCTCGGAGGTTAAACCATCGTCGGACAGGCCGCGCAGCCAGGGAACGGAAGATGAGGACGACGTGATCCCAGACACCCAGGCCGAGCCGAGCGCTGGCCCGAAAAAAGCGGCCGAGACGTCAGACAGCTCCCTGGACGATTCTCAGAGCTCTCAAGTCGAACCCAGAAGGTCCGGACGCGCCACGAAACCAAAGCACACGGACCCGGACGACGACGGCGAGAAACGACGCCAAAGCAGGCGAAGGACGGGGGGCGAGGACAGCCAAGGCAACTCGCAGAACGACAGCCAGTTGCACGGCACGCGGAGCCGCAGCAAGCAGCAGGAGATGGTCAACCTGCGGACGAGAGGTCAGAAGAATGTGGCCGTCGAATCAAACAGCCAGCCCGACTCCTCCCAGCCCAGATCGGCGCGGAAAAGGATCGCACTGTACAGCAGTTCGAGCGAGCCGCTGCTGCTCAGCGGTGAAGAGGCGCCCAAGAGGAGAAGCTCCCGAAAGCTGGAGAAAAGTGAGTCGTCGGACGCCACAACCTCCTCCGGCAGTGACATTCAGCAGGAGTCGCAGCTGGAGAGGAGACGTGGAAGTCGTCCAAGCAGATCGACTCCGGAGGAGATGGTGGCGGGCAGACCCGGTCTGCGACAGGCCAGGGATCAGAAGGATTCCAGCCAAACGGATGTAGTCACAAAAACAAAACGTGTAGGAGGAGTACAAATAGAAACTAGTATGGACGATTCACAAACGAATTCTCAAGCCGATAGCCAGTCGTCAGCGGCTAGCAGAGCGAGCAGGAGGGGGAAACTGGTGGAAGCGCTGGGCGGGCTGATGTCCGCCAAGCGCAGGAAAAGTGGTGCCACGGCCGACCAACCGAGCCTGGACAACTCTGAAGTGTTCAGTCCTTCTTCTACAGCTACCGACAGCCAGTCGCAGTACAGCACAAGGAGACAAACCAAGGCGGCCACTCCCGAGGAAGTGGCGGCCAAGCTCAAAGAAGACTCTTCTTTAGAAACGGACAATAGCCAGACTCTTTCGCAATCTACACCAACGGCGAGTCACACAAGGGGCCGGGGTCGGCCTAGAAGGGACGTGGTAGCAGAGGAAGGCTCCAATAACAGTCTTACCTTAACCCCTGCAGGTGGCAAGGAGAGCTCCCAGGCTTTAGAAGCGTCTCAGTCCAGCAGCGGCAGGTATTCCACGCGGAGATTGTCGCAAGCCCTGCTGGCCGGCAAGGAGAACTCCGAGGTGGACTCGGCCGAGGTCAGAGAGGACACTCTGACGGCCAAGCAGCAGCAAAGCAACAAAACGTCCAAAGACTCCCTCTCTCCACGATCAGCGACTCGCGGCTCGCCGGAATCCAAAGTAGTTGCCCCAGACGTCAGACAATCGCCCTCGAAGGAGCCCTCCCAGTTGCAAAACACACCCTCGGAAACGAAAACTCTGGGCGATCCGCCTAACAGTCCGAGGAACGTCGAGGTCATTCAGCGTGACGAAGGCATGGAGACAGAGAGGACCGTGGAGGTTGCGGCGATTATAATGGCCACGAAGCCTGTGGTTGTCATGGAGAAGATCGAGACTGAAGATAAATTTGCACACAGCCGGCCGGCACCGAAGAGCAGAAAAGCCTTGTCCCACAAAAGCGCCCAAAGCCCCTCGAAGGTAAAGTTGAGCCATGATGGCACTTCCTCGCAAGGGAGTGCCGCTGGGGAGTCGCAGTCTCCCGACGATCTCAAGACAATCTCTCCGATTGAGTCGGAGGAGTCTTCCGACTTGTCCGTCCCTCCCGCACAGACGCCCTCGCCCTCTGACACTGTCACGCCTACAGAACAAGCCGTGCTTTCCGCCTCCTCCCCCCTCGCGCCCATGGAACAAAGTTCTCCGCCGCCCGCCTCTCCCGCGACGAGCGCGTCATCGCAGCCAGACGACACGCCGCCGAACCTCTCCGGCGAAACGGACGACAAACTGAGCCTGCAGGTGTCGCAGTCTTCATCGGAAGAAAAAGACGGAGAAAGCGCTCGTTGCCCCGTGCCGGAATCGGACACTGTTCGCCCGGCAGAGGAAGCGCTCACTGCTCAGGATCGGGCGGCAGAGAATGCCGAGGAGGAAGCAGGTGGAGCGGAGTGCTTGAGTTCTCTAGCAGAGGACAAAGAGGACACGAAGGATGCATCGAATGAACAACAACGCCCATCAGAGTGTCTGAGCACCTCGGACGAGCTTCCGGAGGACGAGGGACCGTTCACCGTCATCAAAGAAAGCCAGTCGGAGGAGGTTGGGGTCGAAGGCGAATGTCCCGCACCCCTCCAAGAGACCGTGGCAAAACCAGAGCTTCAAGAACCACTCGCAGAGAGTGTAGCGGCAGTGCAATGTGACGCCGGAGAAAACGCAGAAGAGGCGCAAGGTGAACAAGATGAGGAGACTCAAATAGACCTAAGCCACGCAGACGCGGCTGTGACCACTTCAAACGCGGTTCCCTCTGCGAGCGCCTCCAAGGAAGAGGTGCACCACCAGGACTCTCCGGCCAAGCAGAAGGGTCTGGTGGAGGCAGTCAACGGGCTGCCGGAGGCCATGGAGAGCCCCTGCAGCAGCGGCAGGAAGGCCAGAGGCACCTGGTCGCCCTCCGCCTCCCCCTCCACCAGCATCCTCAAGAAGGGCCAGAAGAGAGCCATGGAGGAAGAGACGCCTTCGCCTCTTGTAAAGGTAAAACGTTGCTTTGTTTGTTTTTTCTGTGGACTTGAAACTATTTCAGCCCCAGATAGTCTATTTGCCAGAATGCAAGACATGTTGAGTAGGTGGTCCCCAGCATGTAGAAACTGCTGGATGCTAATTTGCATTGGTTGAGCAATTTTCATAATTGAAAATTCATAGAATATAAAATTCAGCCAATGTCATTAACAATCTATACAAGGCAACGAAAATGCAAGATTTAGATGGGGTCATTAGTTTTCCTCAAACCATTCCTTGGGGGGTGGGACGGTTAAAGGCACAGTCAGACATCTGTATATGTAACTTTGTGTGTTTTTTTTAAATTAATGATTGCATATACTGTAAAAGTCACTCTGGACATTTACAGTATACACTCGGGGGTGCTGCAGGCTGGCAAAATGGCACCTAAGGACCCGTCCTGTCTTTAAACATGTGTAAACAAAGTCCTAGTGTGTATACATTGTTTTTTTTTCTTCACAAAACCATACAGTACCTCCCTTTTTTCTTTCTTTTTTCCCTCTCCTTGCAGTCGAGAAGAGTCTCTTTCGCCAACCCGATCCAACACCAGGAACTGGCAGATGACATCGACCGTCGCAGCCCCGTCGTCAGGACCAGTTCGCCCAAAAGAGCCAAAACAACCAGTAGCAGTATCGTCAACAAGGTCAGACAGTCATATCTATTGTTTTGTTTAGTTTTTTCTTTTTTTTGGCCACAGAAAAATTAAATTGGCCAACTGATTACCTCCCCCATTTACAACCATAAATGCAGTAATTTGAATAACTCTCTGTATTACAGTACATCACCACTCCAACAAAGGGTCCGCTCCTCCTCAGTCCAAGAACTCTCCACAGTCCTACATACAAGAGCTCCAAGAAATGCTTGGTATGTTGTGCCCTAACTGTATTACTATATCAATTTGTTATCAATGTGACCTTCAAGTTGAAGGTACTATAGACAACTAAAATCAAAATGTACCGTATTGTCCTGAATATACAGTAAACGGATCTGGTTATAAGAACCCTAAAAATGGGGTTGTATTATATGCAGGGGCCGTACTAATATAACATAGTACAGCCCCCGCATATAATACAATCCTATTTTATTTTTTTTAGGATATTTATATAGCGTAAAAACAGAAACAGTCTTATTTACAGGCCAATAGGGTAAGTATTTTTATAAATGTTTGCATTGTTTCCCCTCTATCAGCCACTGTATAATCAGTCCAATAGGTACGTTAGAAGAGGAAAGTTTGACCAGGAAAGCTTGACCTTCATAGCAACAGTTGCTAAACTATCTGGACTGGCATTGGACAGTGACTAAACTCCGCCCCAAAGGGTGGGGTTTTGAGCAGGGCTCATGCTGGGGTGTTTTTACTGCTGAAAGACATGTCCCTCTGGCTGTATTTTGGTTTTGTTCCAGTGTTTATGTTGACGTTCATCCCTTGGTGTGGACGCCTCTGTCTGTAGTGGGACCCCCCTTCTTCCTTTTCACAACCAGAGGGATGTCTCTCTCTGCAGGAAAACACCACAGCATAATCACAGTGGCTGATAAAAAGGCTAAATATATAAATATACATACCGGTATATTTAAAGGCAATAGAGGCAACTGTAGTGTGAGATTTGTTTAAAAACATAATCTCATTCCACCTCACCTCCACTCTACTGCTTCACCCCATACAACCCGCCTCCCCCTCACAAATTAACACTGCCTTCCCTGAGCCTGACGAATGTTTTGTTTTCATGATTTGTTGACTGGAGCGTCTGCAGGACGAAGCAAGTGTCTGTCTGCAGGGAAACAGCTGCAACATCAAAGTAGAAGTGACGTAGAGGGAAAAAGGCAAAAATATAGCTATATGTATTGATTTTTGGCTAAAAATTGGCCTCCGTCACCTTTAACATCCTAAGCATTTTCTTGTTCTGATAATTCATATACCGAAATCTTAGCTCCATCTCTCGATTTTGAGTTTTGACGTGCATTTTGTTTTCAGATATCCGAGATGAGTCAGGAGCCGCGGCCGATCCCCAAGGACTGTGTCTTCCCTGCGTTGGTGGCGTGCTCTGCCCCTGTGGAGGCTGTGCTGCCTCAAATCACCTCCAACATGTGGTGAGCATGGGACAGGACAGGCTGCTCCAAGCGTTCAGCAGCAGCTGAACACTCACTCATGCTGACTTATTTATCTTTTATTCTTTGATCTATCTTTAGCTGACATCATATCCTATCCTGTTTATGTCATCCGCACAGGCCACGGGGGTTCGGGCAGCTCGTACGAGCCAGGAACATCAAAACCGTGGGTGATCTCAGCGCGCTCACCCCCAGCGAGATCAAGACTCTGCCCATTCGCTCCCCGAAAATCTCCAACGTCAAGAAGGCACTTAGAACCTACCATGAACAACAGGTGATTCATTTTGTATATGTACAGTGAAATGTATCCTTCCACAGTGCAAAATGAATCTAAAGACAGTAGTTGCCATAGCTGAGTGGTTAGTTATGGCTGTGAAATAGACCTCAAACAAAGAGGTTAAAGGGACATTTCACCATTTTTTTTTCTTCAAAAGAATATATGTTACTAACATGTAGAAGATTCAGAACACTTTCCTGAGGGCATTTATGTGTGTAATAAGTGGTTTTAGATATTATGGACTACGTGTTCCCTCAGTAAGGGAAAAAAATCCCCTCAGTAAGACAGCCCTCCACCTATCCACAAGGATAGTGGGAGTATTATGGTAATTATAGTCCAGGATTGAGTGTTAATGAAATCAGAGACACTGGGCTAAAATTTTAAATATCTAAAGCCACACAAAGACCCCAGTAATGTGTTCCAAGCCTTCTAAAGGTCATTAACATACATTTCTTTGCAAAAATGGTGAAATGTCCCTTTAAACGGGCGACTGGAAATACTGTGTGTCCAGCTACCTTGGACAATGGTCAATTGGACAATTCTATGTGATATGTGGGACAATGATGAAGGACCCCCACTCTCTCCCGTTTCCCCACAGCGTAAAGGGCAGGGAGGCGACGAGCTGAAGAGCTTCGACGAAACTGAGAAAATGACCTCGGAACCCGAGAGCAGCAGTCCACAGAAACAGGAGGAGGACGACAAGTCCACGGGCGAACCCTTGGGTACGTTTCACATGAATGTACTAGTACACCAGACCAGTGATTTCCCCAAGTGGGGTTCAGAGACCAGCAGGGGGGTCCTTGAGGGAGTCCCAGATGCCCCCCCCCCCCAGCTAAATGATGGTTTGGAACCAAAATGGACCCTTATGGGTCTAACTGTGAGAGTGTACCAAGAGAAACATTTACATTTGTACACCCTCAGTGTTAAATGAACATTGTTTTTTTTCCCATTAGACAACAGGAGGAAGCAATCTGATTGGTTGAAACAGCTTCTAGTTGTTCCTTAAAAAAGTGCAAAGTGTCAGTGTTTTTTTTTTTTTTCTCGGTGACTATTAATATCATATTAATGGCATAGTAAAATATTGAAAATGGCCGTAATTCCCCTTTTAACTTCCGATCTGGTCAACAGCCACAGAGCTGATGGAGGAGCCGGCGGCGGCGCTGTCGTTTGAGGAGCCTGCAAAGGAGGAGGAGGAACACGTCGCCAGCGTCCCAAATATGAAAGAAGAGCAGGCCCTGGACCGCTTGAGCTACGACGGCCAGCCGGTGGACCTGGGGGCCCTGGTCTCCACGGTGATCCCGCAGCAGCTGGGCCGATGCTCAGATCAACAGCTGGTCCAGCTGCTGATGAGTGTGGCGCGGGAGCAGCAGACGCGCCTGGAGCAGAGAGGCTTCCACGCCTGACATGGGGAAAGGAAGATTAAACGAGACTTTAAATGAGTTACTTACAAGCAAGTTCCCTTGCTTGTTTACTTAATTATCCAGGGGTTACCTTCAAAAAACCTAATGATCTTTGGACAAGAAACCGTGGAGAGAAAGACCATGGTCCTTTAAATACAATAGGACTTAATGTTATTTTTTAAAATTTCGCAATTATTTGTACCCATTTTTTTTTCTCCCACTTCCTCCTGACGTATAAACAAATAAAGCATATTTTACATATTTCCGGCTTTGTTTTTAACCATTTTTGTACTTAGCATGAGCTTCTAGTCCGAGGAGGATTATAACTGACATCTCTCTGCGAAAGGGAAGCGGCGTCACACTCCAGGTGAATAACATGAAGCAACGTTGTTTTATTAGTATTGTGAATAGCCTGTAGATTGACTTTTTAAGAACATGTTTTCTTTTTATTTTAAAAGTTTGTTTTCGTTAATCCTCAGACTCAAACTCTGATATTCCTGGATCTATTCATTGTTATGCGATCCTTGACCTTTCATTTGCATATTTTTGTGCATGCTCAAGGACAATTTTTTTAAGCCTAACATGTAAACAACACAGAGGTACAGTAAAGCACTCACTCAAAAGGCCCAACACTCTACTCCCTCTTGTGTTGTGGCTGTGGGTGTCGCTCACTTTTGGAGAAGTACAGTAGACTGGTTTGAGGGGACTATGGCCATGGTCTATGGCAAGATTCATCTGTTGGGTTTGAACTGTTCCCAAATACACACTTCCATCATCGCCTTTGATCATGAAATGTGTGTTCTCAAGAATACAGCCCTAATACTGCAGATAGCGGCTTTATAGTCACTGCTGTCGGTATAGTCTTTTAGGTCGTCTTATTTACGTACCACTCTTCATCTGTATATGTTTGTAGGACTTGTTAATGCTGCTGTCATCTTAAAACTTTCTTTTGAAACTGTCCTGGATCTCTTGTGGAAGGATGGGCTGCTTTTTTTTTCTTACAGTACTTTTAAAAACATGAATAAAGATTTCACTGATGTGTATCGGTACCGTGTCATGGTGTTGTATGTCATTTAAAATGATTGGATACACAAATCGCATGCTTTCATTAATGTTATTGTGCATACCTCCAATCGAGGGGAGGCGCAGTATGATTGACGGGGCCAGTGCTCCCTTCCTGTTCAGACAGTTTAGGGATATAATAACGGGACTTAATGTTCTCAGTCCTGGGGACTTCGAAGGGGTCATTTAATGAAAAAATCAATTCAGTCTTGATATTTGTTCTGCTTTAAGCCTTGTAATAAGTACTTGTAATAAGTATTAAACGGCTTATTTATGAGTACTTTAATTTAAATGTCTGTATTACAATGAGATAATCTCAGATACAGTTAGTATGTCATTTTTATATGTTTATTTTTGAAGATCAATGGAGCCGTTTCTCAAGTGGCTATTTACGTCATATTTCCCATACTCTAGGCGGACGCCGCCATCTTGGAAGAGCAGCGGGCTGAGGCATTTCAGCCAGCCGTGGCTGTGATGTCGAAATAGAACTGAACTAAGAGCAAGGGGATGTTCGGGTGGCCACTGTAAATATTTTCACTGTGTAGAATGAGGGCAGGTGTCAGAGCCACTGGTAACCGCTTTTAAGTTTTAAACCACCTAAGATGTAGGTCCTACATCTTGTCTGTGCAGGGGTAGGTTTAGTTTTATTTATTTAGTTTCTTAGCCGATGCCACTGAACACTATAAATGGACAATCACACTAACAATAAGCAAAAGCTTAGCCATGTAGTCTATAGCACATTTGCTGCATGATTGGTCATGAATGATCACGGTGACAGGACACTTAACTATTCAATCATCAAATGGCCCATTTGATTGATAACATCTACAAGCGTGGCATTGTAAGGTTGTAAATGTGCTATTTTCAGCTAATGTCGACTCATAATGGCACATCCACAAGCTTAACAATATCTTGGAGGAAGGCTTTGTCTGTCTGTCCCATTCAACATAATAAATACACTGACATGCAGTCATGTTGTGTGTGTTCCTCCTGTTTTTGTTCATGATGACTTAAACTGTAGAGAAAAAAATCCACCGGGCAGCACGCACATCTCAAAAATGTGTCACCATTTTTGAGATGTGCGTGCTGCCCAGTGGACTTTTTGGTGCTGAACAACTTGAAAGACAGAGGATGTCCGCACACTGTTCTTAAGCTCCAAAATATATATTTATTAGTGGGATTCAACAACGTTTCGACCCCTTCGGGTCTTCATCAGGAATATATATATACAGTATATATATATATATATATATATATATATATATATATATATATATATATATATATATATATATATATATATATATATATTAAGGCTGTCCGAGTTAACTAGTTAATCGCGAGTTAACTCAGCCATGAGTTAACTCGATTAATTTTTTTAGTGCGAGATTAACTCAAAGTAAAACCAAAAGCCAAGTGGGTCCATTTGGTTCAATTTTGCCAAATGCAGGTGAATAATTTTTAAATATCTGCATCAGTTAAGTTACTTTAAAATAAGTCTACACAATTACAGAATGTAGAGAACTTTCTACAAAATGTGCATGTTCGTTCCTAATGATATCGTTGACAAATTCTTTAATTTAGGTCTGGAAGTCTAAATAAATGTCATCAAATGGTGGTCTGTGGCTCAAATGCAGAATAAATAATTGACCATGATATGAATATTCTTGAAAAACACTCATTTAAGGTATATTTAGAACTCATGAAAATATGCGATTAAATTGCGATTAATCAAAGATTAACTATGGGCAATCATGCGATTAATCGCGATTACAATTTTTAATCGATTGACAGCTCTAATATACGTATATATATATATATATATATATATATATATATATATATATATATATATATATATATATATATATATATATATATATATATATATATATATATATATATATATATATATATATATATATATACCTGTATATATATACACCAAGCCACCAGTCACCCCAGGAGAGTGTCATTAAGGGCAGAATGTTGAAATTGTCTCCAGCTATAAATTACCTGGGTACAATCATTGATGGCAAGCTAAAGTTTGATCTCAAAATGGATGTGATATGCAAAAAGGGTCAGCAATGGTTCTACTGTCTGAGGAAACTGGCCAAGTTCAGTGTCAATGAGACACTAATGAAATTATTTCACTGTGCATTTAGAGTCCATCATTTACTTTTCTATCATATGCTGGTATGGCAATCTCTGTATCAGATACAAAAATCCCTGGGGAAAATTGTTAGAGTTGCCTCCAAAGTAGGTACACATTTTCATTTGTGCCTGTTTCCATTGGCACATTAAATGCTGTTAAGGGAAGGTCCTAGTTACTTCGGGTCCTTTTAAGCCCCCTATGCACTTTATTGTACCTTTTCTCATTTTTCTCTTCTTACTATTTATTTATTGTTCCCAGAGCAGTCGTTTGATCATCAAGCTCACAACGCATCGCTCCATGCGCTGGTGGGCCTGTGGATCATTTTATTTTAGCTTGCGCCTATGTGCACCAAAACAAATGACTGCATAATTCTTCTGACTGACTGTATTTGAAGTAATGTGTTTTGCTATGTATTTATGAACTGTTTGTATGGCATCAGTTTTTTACTTGTTGTCTACTTGTGCTGCACAACATTTGCCTTTTAGGGACTTGAATAAACTTGAACTCGAAGCCTACATCGTTCTGCAAATTCCCAAAGACAGAACCACCATCACAGGAAGCGTGATTGTAATGTGATTGTTGTGGGGCAAGATGTCTTGAAATAAAATTCCCCTATTGCATTAGATCCATTTACAGCCAGGAATGTTGAAGACTTGTGCTGGACAGTAAAGATGCATTCATTCGTTTTTATTTTTTGCTTCAGGTTAAATAAAGTAATCTATCAAAAATGTACAGTTTGATGCAGTAATACAAGTGACTTTAAGTTGGAAAATTTGCTAAAACTAAAGATAGACTTAATAGTTGCTGCTGGCATTCCATGGATGAATTCACTCCAGAACATTTTGACAAAGGTTACACAAAGGTCACAGGGCTGCGAAACCATCATGTTCTGTAGTTTGTAAAGCCTGTATTAGAACAGATTGGGCCATCTAATGGCTTTTAAAAAGCCAAAGGTTAAATATGCCAGTTACAATGCTTTCACATGTTTCAATGCCAACTCCATTGAAACACTGTAGGCTACTGTATGTTTATCTTAAGCTATGATTGTTGCACATTTAATCTGCTGCAGTTAGCTGCAGCAACAAACTAAAAGGCAGCAGGGGCCAGTATCCTCATAGAAACAGATCAAACAGAGTAAGGCCAATGATGGTAGCGAGCGACCATGGTTTGCTGCACTGGTTCTATGCTCTATCATGTGATTATGATTACAAAGCCTGTACAGCCAGAAGGACTTAGGCAGGGGTGTAGTGGAGGGGGGACGGCGTCCCACCACTTCTCATATCTGAAATATTTTTAGGGCAAAAGTATAAAAAAATATATAACTTAGAGATGTTGTGTGGAGATGATAAGAAAGTTCCCCCATTCTGTGTTTCCTAGAAATGGAGGTCTGAAAAAAATCATTAGCATGGTGAAATACATCTTGATGACATCATCAAGATGTGTTTCACCATGTTAATGAGTTTATTTTTAAGAGGCGTCCCCCACTTCTAATAGTGTACAAATGTACAAATGTACACTCTCAGGAAAAAAAATGAAAATGGGTGGAATTCCCCTTTAAGAGGCGTCCCTCCACTTCTAAAAGTCCCACTACAACACTGGACGTAGGCATCTTATATAAGGGTCAGACTCAACACCGATTAAATTAATCTTTTCCTCTCCGTTTCCATTAAAAGTGCTAAAAATTCTGCTGTGTATCGCTAACCCGCATTCCGTTGCACTCTACTCTTCCAAGATGGCGGCGCCCCCTTGTGTCCTCTTAGAGAATGGCCTACAGATACGTTGATATGCAGTGATAATGGTGCCTATATGTCTATTGTCATGGCTTGATAATGGTTGATATGCAGTGATAATGGTGCCTCTGCATGTCTATTGTCACAACAGCAAGAAATATCAAGCATAAATGGCTTGATGGTGGTTGGTATATGGCCTGGGCCGACCTCTCCACAGCCCCTGGCCGACTTCTCCACACCCCCTGGCCGACTTCTCCACACCACCTAGCCGACTTCTCCACACCACCTAGCCGACTTCTCCACACCACCTAGCCGACTTCTCCACACCACCTAGCCGACTTCTCCACACCACCTAGCCGAGATCTCCGCACTTTTGCTCGGTCCGAGTTCGCGGCGGGCCGAGATCTCCGGTCCCCGATACGGGTCCTGGATTTAAACCAAATTAAATCCTTCATTGTGCAATGAATGCCCCGCAATCTATAAACTGTTAATAAAAAAAAACAATCAATCAATACATTAAAAGTCGCCGTTCTCAGTAGCAGTTCATGTTTGTGGCTGTGACAGGTAGCCGGTGAGGCATAGGACCTGCGGGCAGCCAACCTGCCCAGAGCAGAGCGGCAGCTTTAAGTCCTGAAGTCTCGTGAAGCTCTGTTTGATCTCGTTCCGTCTGTCGTGTGGACGAGTCTAGTCTGTAGCTGCCTGAATTCATGCCAAATTAAACCCTCTCCAGCAGCTTAACAGACATTTACACGCTATAACGGATGTGATGCTAGATATACAGTGTATACCTGTGTACAGGCATGGCATTGGATTACTATGTGTAATAATAATCCTAACCAGGTTGGGGGGAGGTAGGAGCTCCGTTCTATGAACAAAGGCCTACAGGTCTGGCTGCCTCCCCCTACAAGCACATGGTGAGTAGAGATGATACTTATCAACACTTTATACCAGTGGGTTTTCAACCTTTTTCATACCAGGGCCCACTATTTATTCAGAATTTGAGTCACGGACCAAAATCTGATGACATTTTAGCCCCGCAGACACCAAAACTAAAGGGTTATTTAATTTTGCTTCTGTCCACAATTCCTGACTGGATTTAGGAGAAAACAAAACAGTCAAACATACAGTAACAGATCACAATGACCATTAATCTTCTACATTCTCTAGTCGTGTAGACTTTGGCTAATTCACATGATGAATGCTTTAACTCTTTAAGAGTGTAAACATGAAACCAAGGGTCCATTTGGTTCCATGTTTACGCTCTCAAAGAGTTGCATCTGGTTAACCAACTTTCATTTAGCCTGAGGATCACCTGCCCTGGAACTCTCAAGGACCACTGGTTGAAAACCACTGCTTTATACTTTTTCATACCACTATTTATTCTGCATTTTAGCCACGGAGGACCACCATTTGATGTTGAGTTTAGTCTCTTGCACCCAGAACTAATGATTTTCAAGTGGGCCCATAGGCAGGAGTTGCGCAAACTTCGTTCCCTTCATGAGGCCAGTATAACGGCGGCTCCTACAGTCAGACTTCTATTGAGAATGGGGACAACAAATGGCTACAAATCGCTTTATTTTACTGTAGATCGTTTTGTAGTGATTCGTTTGCTACTGCTTTGAAACAGCTAACATGTTTTGCGCAGCCCTCGTTGAAATCAATGCATTTTAAACTCCAGCTTGTATTGACCCTCTTTCAGGCTGCATGAACAGCAGCTTGAGCGCTCAGTTTCTGACCCCTCAATGTCGCAACTCTTCTACTAGATGGCTTCGGTTTGTGCACCCCACGCGCACCTGCAACTCATCAGCTGTTCTCTGTGCGCAAAATAATTTATGCTTCGTCATGTCACGGTATCGCGCACGCAGACGTATAAGCTCACAACATTAACGTCCATGACGCCATGTGAGCTTGTATATCCGCTGTTCTCTATGCGCAAGACTGTTGCACGACGAAGAATGAACTGAAACCAACGCTCCCCAAAACAATATGTTTGGAGATGTGTTGGGATTCTACGGAGCCCCGGAGTGGCCACATGCGGATTTTTTTTTAATTCGTTCCCTCGATTTAGCATATCGAGGCCTCGATTTACTAAATCGAGCGAACGAAATAATATATCGTGCCCACGAAATAGTTATTTCGTGCCCACGGGTTAGTTATCTCGTGGCCACGAATTAGCATATCGAGGCCTCGAATTACTATATCGAGCGAACGAAATAGTACCAGCATCTTCCCGGCTGCCAGATCCTCCCACTAGAAGCGCCAGCCGTAGCACAGAGGTCTCAGCTGTTACTTTACAGCACAGAACAGGTAATCTTACACTATTTTATGCAACTTAATGACTAAACGGATTATAATGTTGTGTTTTATATGTGTTCACCTTGTGAAAGAAATAGGACCTAGCCAAACAGAGCTAACTTGTTGGCTATGCGTGTTTACACCTTGTTCAATGGGCTGTAATCGTTTCAGTAATATAACATCACAATGCAACGTTTGATGCTGTGGTATCAATGTGTTAAGAGCCAACACAATGGATTCATGTTTAAGAATAGTCAATAGTGGACAATAGTGTATTGATAAGATGACTTTACTTGCACACACCCACACACACATTCTATAGCAGGGGTTTTCAACAGGTGGTCCGGGGACCACCAGTGGTCCTTGAGAAGGTTTTACGTGGTCCCCATGGCTAATGATGGAAAGTTGCTTAACCAGATGTAACTCTTGAGAATGTAAAAATGAAACCAAATGGATCCTTGCGGGTCCATTTGGTTTCATTTTTACACTCTCAAAAGTTAAAATATTCATCATCTGAATTAGCACCACTTAATTAAGACGTTTACACTGTTTCGTTGGCAAAATGCAGCCTGGAATTGTGGACAAAATCAGAATAATTATTTAATTTTAGGTCTTTGGTGTGAAAATGTAATCAAATGGTGGTCCGTGGCCCAAATGCCGTATAAATGGTGGTCCCTGGAGTCAAAAAGGTTGAAAACCCCTGTTCTATAGGCTATTTTTCTAAACATAATTGAATCAGTGGATATTACAGCAATATGACTGATGATCATCACCAGAACTATTTATTGCCTGCTAATTTCATAGGCTATAGGCTATGTGTGTAGGATTAAACTGCCACCGTAGTCATACAGCACATACAGCACTACCCTTAAAGGGACACTTCACCTTTTTGCAAAATAAATATACGTTGATAACGTTTAGAAGATTTAGAACACATTACTGGGGGGTCTTTACTTTATACGTGTAATATGTAGTTTTACATATATTATGAATGTGGAACCTTTTAAGGGTCCACAAGGGGTTATATTGACACTATAAACCCTACACAACACTAGGATGGAACAAACAATTAAAACCTTTTATTCTCTCTCCCATTTCTCAGGTTGAGGATGAATTTGTCCTGCATCTGCACTGTGAGATGAACACCACACAGCCTCCTCTCCAAAGACTTCATAGTCGGCGACACTCCAGGATCCTACACACCCCATTTCATTAATTTGTTTATTGTCTAACATGGAACTGATCGTAACCAGGAGTGTAGTGGAGGGGGGACGCGGGGGGACGGCACTTCTCACATCTAAAATATTTTTGGGTCTGAAAAAAATCATTAGCATGGTGAAATACATCTTGATGACATCATCGAGATGTGTTGCACCATGTTAATGAGTTTCCTTTTTTCTTAGTGTACAAATGGAACCAAATGGTTCAGAGGCGTCCCCCCACTTCTAAAAGTACTACTACAACACTGATCATAACAATGTTTCTGCCAAGACTTGGAATTGTAATATTTCATCACCACACCATATCATAAGGCTTATATTTACTATTTTGTACAGAACAGTATGATTTTACACAAATTGAGAACTAAACCGTGCAGTCTCTGGGCCAGGTTCCTATATGCATCCGTAAACACCTGTAAACCATTTAAATGCATTAGATCAAATGTTATAAAATCTTTGGACTTGTTCATGTCCAAGCTATGTAATAAATGGATAATTAATTATTGCTTTGATTATTGTACACAACACAATGACTAAACAACTCACCAAAGAATAAACATATACCGGTGGTCATAATGTGCTAGTGGTGTGCTACTATGATGTATAATATAAGTGTTAACTTAGTGGTGAGTTGAGTTGTGTTCTCTTATAAACAGCAGGCAGGAAGCAACAGTCGATCCATGGTGAGTTTGGCCAAGATAGGGTAATGAACTGCTGCGGGACAACAGTTTGTAGACTGGGAATACATGTGGAAAATAAGTTAATCTAAATGTCATTACTTAAATTATAAAACACCATTTGACTGCTTTAGCTAGATAGGAGCCTGGGTATACCAATTATGTGCAAATGAAAAGTAATACTGTATGTAGCTACTCATGTAATAAATAATATTGCTATGATACTGACACGATTATGATGACACTTCAACACTATTAACTGTTATTCCATTATGAAATGTTATAAGTAGCTACCTCTGTGAAAGGCATTGTTAGGCTACTTTATGCATATTTATTACATTATGAGCTTATAACAATTTTACACTATGTCAACAACAGAGTAGACCTTCGGAGCCTGATGCTGGATAGGAGTGGGTGAATTCAGGGCTCTAAGTAGTTTCATCATCTCATTTAATAATTGATCCAAGTTGTATCATTTAACAACTATCCTTTAATAAGTTTTGCATTCTTATTAAGCAAAATCTGCAAGGTAATGTAAAGTGGAGTAAAACAGTTTCACCTGTAAAGTAGTGGAATAATAAGCAATGTACTGTGCTTACCACCACTACCAAAATTGTGCAATAGAATAGCACATGTTTTGTAGTGTACACTTGTATTTACATTAATACACTTGATCACATTGAATCTTGTCTGTCAAGGATTCAGCCTGCAGGAGAAACCCTAAATACAAAAGTGAACGCATCATATTGCACATAACCACCACACCAAAGGATCTGATGAAGTACTGTCACAAGGGACATGCAGAGTTTTAGTGGGGAAGATCCTGAAATCACATAAGAGGGCATTTTTTGACAAAAATAGCAGATCTACAAGCTCTCAACATTGTGTTCAGTTTTTTTTAAGATACTAAAAACATATTTAGATAAGATATTTGTAGCCAGGTTGAGAAGTGGTGAAGCATGAAGTTTATAAGAAAATGAACACATTGAACTCTACATCTATTCTGGTGTGATGAAAGAGCAACATACTGTATCTCTCACCATCTTCACTAATCAGAAGAAACACACTGTTGAAAACTTTATTGACAATACATGAATTCATTAATGAAATGGGGTGCGTAGTCTTTGGAGAGGAGGCTGTGTGGTGTTCATCTCACAGTGCAGATGCAGGACAAATTCATCCTCAACCTGAGAAATGGGAGAGACAATAAGAGGTTTTAATTGTTTGTTCCATCCTAGTGTTGTGTAGGGTTTATAGTGTCAATATAACCCCTTGTGGACCCTTAAAAGGTTCCACATTCATAATATATGTAAAACCACATATTACACGTATAAGTAAAGACCCCCCAGTAATGTGTTCTAAATCTTCTAAACGTTATCAACGTATATTTATTTAGCAAAAAGGTGAAGTGTCCCTTTAAGGGTAGTGCTGTATGTGCTGTATGACTAGTGACTACGGTGGCAGTTTAATCCTACACACATAGCCTATAGCCTATGAAATTAGCAGGCAATAAATAGTTCTGGTGATGATCATCAGTCATATTGCTGTAATATCCACTGATTCAATTTCAGTTTAGAAAAATAGCCTATAGAACAGGGTTTTCAACCTTTTTGACTCCAGGGACCACCATTTATTCGGCATTTGGGCCACGGACCACCATTTGATTACATTTTCACACCAAAGACCTAAAATTAAATAATTATTCTGATTTTGTCCACAATTCCAGGCTGTATTTTGCATATTTTAACTTTTGAGAGTGTAAAAATGAAACCAAATGGACCCGCAAGGGTCCATTTGGTTTCATTTTTACATTCTCAAGAGTTACATCTGGTTAAGCAACTTTCCATCATTAGCCATGGGGACCACGTAAAACCTTCTCAAGGACCACTGGTGGTCCCCGGACCACCTGTTGAAAACCCCTGCTATAGAATGTGTGTGTGGGTGTGTGCAAGTAAAGTCATCTTATCAATACACTATTGTCCACTATTGACTATTCTTAAACATGAATCCATTGTGTTGGCTCTTAACACATTGATACCACAGCATCAAACGTTGCATTGTGATGTTATATTACTGAAACGATTACAGCCCATTGAACAAGGTGTAAACACGCATAGCCAACAAGTTAGCTCTGTTTGGCTAGGTCCTATTTCTTTCACAAGGTGAACACATATAAAACACAACATTATAATCCGTTTAGTCATTAAGTTGCATAAAATAGTGTAAGATTACCTGTTCTGTGCTGTAAAGTAACAGCTGAGACCTCTGTGCTACGGCTGGCGCTTCTAGTGGGAGGATCTGGCAGCCGGGAAGATGCTGGTACTATTTCGTTCGCTCGATATAGTAATTCGAGGCCTCGGTATGCTAATTCGTGGCCACGAGATAACTAACCCGTGGGCACGAAATAACTATTTCGTGGGCACGATATATTATTTCGTTCGCTCGATTTAGTAAATCGAGGCCTCGATATGGTAAATCGAGGGAACGAATTAAAAAAAAAATCCGCATGTGGCCACTCCGGGGCTCCGTAGGATTCGGAATTCATTGCATGGAACATAGTCACCCTTGAATCCAGTCCCAATGTTTGTAAACAAATAATTGTCTATTGAGTGTTCTTCTAACCAATAGGCTACAGTAACCATAAGGAAATGTTTTGCCCATTTCCCCAGTTTGCTACAATTTGCAACTCTAGATTATTATTATTTTTTATTTTGTAACGGGATGGATCTAGCTCTGGTCCATAGCTCCACTGCTCCTATAATTCTGCCTTGCAGTGGAGCTCTGTGAAAGATAAGTGCATTTTATCGGTGGGGGCGCAGAGTGTGTTTTATTTGTGTGGTGGCTCAGAGTGTATTGTATCCGTGTAGTGGCTCAGAGTGCATTATATTTGTGTGGTGGCTCAGAGTTCTATATGGTGGCGCAGAGTCCATTATATTTGTGTGGTGGCTCAGAGTGCATTATATTTGTGTAGTGGCTCAGAGTGCAATAGTGCATTATACAGGTCCATTAAAAAAATAGAATATCAAGGAAAAGTTGGTTTATTTCCACAATTCCATTCAAAATCCCGAACTTTCATTAATTATAGATCCAGTGCTCACATTGTAAATGATTTCAAGTATTTATTTGTTTATTTTTACACAATTTTGGCTTCCAGCTCATAAAACCCACCAAATCAGGATTTCAAAAAATTAGAATATTTTATGAGACAACTAAAAAAATGTGTTTTAAACAAGAAATGTTGAATATCTGAAAAGTATATTAATGTATGCAGTTAATACTTGGTCTGGGCTACTTTAGAACAAATTATTTCATTAATGGGGCGTGGCATAGTGGTGATCAACCTGTGGTACTGTTGAGGTGTTATGGAAGCCCAGTTTTGCTTCAATAACAGCCATAAATGAATTTGTATTGTTCAGTCTTATATCTCACACCTTCCTCTTGACAATACAACCCAGATTCTCTGTTGGGTTAAAGTCAGGACAGTTGGCAGGCCAGTGAAGCGCAGTAATACCATGGTCAGCACAGCAGCTACTAGTAGTTTTAGCTCTGTGGGCAGGTGCAAAATCGAGCTGGAAAGGAAAATTGGCATCTCCATGAAGCTTGTCAACATACCGAAGTGCAAGGATGGCTGTGTTGAAGTTTTCAGCCGATAACATGACCTAAATCATGTGTTTTGCCATGCCCAGTCTACAAGCCATGTTATCGGCTGGTGTTGATCCATTGACAGTGAAAACTCACCAGTGGTTGCAACACAGCCATCTTTTACCCTATTTTACCCATACCCTATGTTTCGGTATGTTGACAAGCTTCATGGAGATGCTAATTTTCCTTTCCAGCTCAATTTGGCACCTGCCCACAGAGCCAAAACTACTACTAACTGCTGTACTGACCATGGTATTACTGCGCTTCACTGACCTGCCAACTGTCCTGACTTTAACCCAACAGAGAATCTGGGTTGTATTGTCAAGAGGAAGGTGTGAGATATAAGACTGAACAATACAAATTAATGTATGGCTGTTATTGAAGCAAAACTGGGCTTCCATAACACCTCAATAGTGCCACAGGTTGATCACCACTATGCCATGCCCCTTTAATGAAATAATTTGTTCTAAAGCAGCCCAGACCAAGTATTAACTGCATACATTAACATACTTTTCAGATATTCAACATTTCTTGTTTAAAACACATTTTTTTTAGTTGTCTCATAAAATATTCTAATTTTTTGAAATCCTGATTTGGTGGGTTTTATGAGCTGTGTGGCACAGAGTGCATTATATTTGTGTGGCGGCTCAGAGTGCATTATATTTGTGTGGCGGCTCAGAGTGCATTATATTTGTGTGGCGGCTCAGAGTGCATTATATTTGTGTGGCGGCTCATAGTGCATTATATTTGTGTGGCGGCTCATAGTGCATTACATTTGTGTGGTGGCACAGAGTGCATTACATTTGTGTGGTGGCACAGAGTGCATTACATTTGTGTGGTGGCACAGAGTGCATTACATTTGTGTGGTGGCACAGAGTGCATTACATTTGTGTGGTGGCTCATAGTGCATTACATTTGTGTGGTGGCACAGAGTGCATTACATTTGTGTGGGGGCTCAGAGTGCATTACATTTGTGTGGGGGCTCAGAGTGCATTATATTTGTGTGGTGGCGCAGAGTTCTATATGGTGGCCCAGACTGCATTATATTTGTGTGGCTCAGAATGCATTATATTTGTGTGGTGGCTCAGAGTGCATTATATTTGTGTGGTGGCACAGAGTGCATTATATTTGTGTGGTGGCACAGAGTGCATTATATTTGTGTGGTGGCACAGAGTGCATTATATTTGTGTGGTTTGGGCTCAGAGTGCATTATATTTGTGTGGTTTGGGCTCAGAGTGCATTATATTTGTGTGGTTTGGGCTCAGAGTGCATTATATTTGTGTTGTTTGGGCTCAGAGTGCATTCTATTTGTGTTGTTTGGGCTCAGTGTGCATTTTATTTGTGTGGTTTGGGCTCAGTGTGCATTTTATTTGTGTGGTTTGGGCTCAGAGTGCATTCTATTTGTGTGGTGGGGGGCGCAGAGTGCATTCTATTTGTGTGGTGGGGGGCGCAGAGTGCATTTTATTTGTGTGGTGGGGGGCGCAGCGTGCATTTTATTTGTGTGGTGGGGGCGCAGAGTGCATTTTATTTGTGTGGTGGGGGGCGCAGAGTGCATTTTTGTGTGGTGGGGGGCACAGAGTGTATTTTATTTGGAACGTTGACATATTTGAGAGACACACACACACACACACACACACACACACACACACACACACACACACACACACACACACACACACACACACACACACACACACACACACACACACACACACACACTATTGATTTTTTCCCCCTCCTCTCCTTTCCAGGAGTCATCCTCAGAACTGCAGTGGTATAGAGGGTTGGAGAGGTTCCTCTGTCCCCGCCTGGACAGGTGTATAGGGTGACCCTGCCTTTGGGAGATGGGTCAGTTCGGCTGACTCTATACAACTCGGCTCAGGCAAAGCCTGGAAGGAGAGGACCCCTTCCATGGGCCTCGCCAGCCCTGCCCGCGCATACACCTGTTATCATGGCGGGGACCCCCTGCTGAAAGGTACGAACAAACACCCTTTAGGTTGGTCACTAGAAGGTTGCTCAATAGAACTGAGCAGTCCTGCCCATCTCTTGACGCCGCCCTTCCTCATTCATTTCCCCCTTCGCCATTCATTTTCCTCATAGACTTTAAAAAAAATGATCTATATAAAGACGATCACGCTGTGGCCAACTCATTCATCACAATGCAAATATCATAGATTTTACACATTAAATACGGTCTCATTTTTGGAACCAGACCTTCAAAATCCCTTCCAAATCTGCCAACGAGACCTGCCGTTTGCACTATGCAGTGCATGTGTCATTTCTTTTATAAAACAATGTTTCATCACTTAGGAAAACTATTGGCTAGAGTTGTTTATCCATCATAGAGTACTATAATTAGGGAGAGTAGCGACACTCCCATTGCTGAACAGAGATGCCTATTGGCTGAAAAGCACACGTGAGGATGGCTATAGAGCTTAGCAGTCCTGCCTTGTCATGACGTTGTCCCTGTTCCAGAAATGGATTTCCCATTCATTTTTCTCAGAGTTTTAGAAAATGATTCATATAAAGAATAAAGATGATTATGCTGCAGACATAGCCAACTCGGGTTGTGACAAATCATGAC
The DNA here is from genome assembly GCA_039105355.1 of Benthosema pterotum. Taxonomy (NCBI): domain Eukaryota; kingdom Metazoa; phylum Chordata; class Actinopteri; order Myctophiformes; family Myctophidae; genus Benthosema; species Benthosema pterotum. The sequence goes on along the minus strand of CM076978.1, from coordinate 30,222,689 downwards.
AACACACACACTCTTTTGGGACAATTAAATAATTTCTAAGATGAAAAAAGAAACAAAATATGTTGTATCCTGCCGTTTTTTTACTCAGAAAATTGTCTCAAATTGCCATGAAAATGGTTTAGTTGCATCATAATATCGTGAGTAAAGATGGCTTTTTTTTTAGTCTGGCTTTATCTTTTTGTTAGTCTGCCTTTTTTATCTTTACGAACAAAAGCTCTACAGGGCATATTACAAATAACTGTGCAAAATTCATTATATGGTTTAACTTGAGCTACTTCTACTGTTATTTTTTTATACTTGAAAATGTTTGAACATTTTTCAACATGGTACCAGTACAGGTAAACTTTTTGGTATATGATTTTGGACGTAATTGGGCAATTAATTATAATTAACCCTATGACCACTGGTGGTCCCCGGACCAATGGTTGAAAACCACTGGTTTAATCAGACTAGGTTTAAATTTTGGGGGTGGCAGAACACAGCCATCAAACACAAATGTTTTGTTTTGTGACTCCAACTGGAAGAGTATTGAGGTAGCCATCAAACCTGGTCATGCTGTTGGTTTAGTGGTGCCACACAACTGTAGTTAGTTTGTAGCAGTAGTGGTGTTTCAAATCATTTTAAATAGAGGCACTTTAATTTGAAATATCTTGGGTTGTTTTGCATGCCATCGTGTTTGGTGGGGCAGTCTGGGCATCTAGGCGGGCATTGCCCCCCCCATGCCTAGATCTGGCCCTGAATGTGGATAAAGAGTCTAATGATGGTGTGTGTGTGTGTGTGTGTGTGTGTGTGTGTGTGTGTGTGTGTGTGTGTGTGTGTGTGTCTTACAGTTCAATCACGTGACATTGGATGGACGGTGGATGGGGCTCATCAGTATATAGCTTGTGTCTACTCAGGGTCTGATCTCTGGGTGCCACCGGAGAGACGATGCTCTGTTCATACAAGCTATTTGCAACCGCATGACCAAAGCCCCTCACGCGGTACGTACCTGGATTACATGTGACTGCAGTAGAAACCAGGGACGGATTTAGCAAGCCCTACTAGGGTGGGCTGGAAGAATGGCAGCGTGGTTTTCAACCTTTTTGACACCAGGGCCCACTATTTATTTGGCATTCAAATGGTGGCATCATATTTTAGCCTCATACAGACCCCAAAACTCTTGATTTCTTCTTTCTCAAAAGCAAAAGATTTCTTTTGATTTTGTCGACAATACCAGGCTGGATTTGGGAAACGAAACAGTCAAACATACGGATCAAAATGACCATTAATCTTCTACATTCTCTAGTTGCGTAGATTTGGGCTAATTCACATGATGAATATTTTAGCTCTTGAGAGTGTAAAAATGAAACCAAATGGACCCTTGCAGGTCCATTTGGTTTCATTTTTACGCTCAGAGTTATGACTAGTAAGCATTTGGTCGGGCCTGTTCCATAACCAAACGCAACCAGAAGACCAGGTCGCGGCCACTGAGCAAGTGGTCACGACCTGTTTGCAACAAGGTTGTATGTTTGTGGATTTCACCTTTCCTGTTTTTTATTTTCTTATATTTTGTTTGTTTTTGTTTTTTAAGGTACCAATAAGCTAGGAGACTCCTCAAAACGACTGACTGTTGGGACAAGCAATTGTCCAAGTCAAAATCTACGTGGAGGAAGTTCATCAACTCTCCTCAACCAACCTGCCAGGGTGTGACCTGTCCACGGAATGCCTGGGTCAACATCAACAGACTGCGCTCTGGAGTACCAAAGACCCAAGTCTTAACTGCAGATGATTGGAGCGTCTGCTACTACTGATTTCTGTGAATGTGGAAAACCACAGGCTGTTGAAGAAATCATGGATGGAAGCCCGATCTTCAAATCACCACATGGAGTCAGCGGCCTCACCGAACTGGATGACGATAACCCCTCCTGGCTGATGTCCCGACTGCCTGTGTAGCTGATCCTGGAGCTGATCCTGAAAAGTTTGCTGTTTCGTCGGTTTGGGTTGAGTCCGGGCGACAATAGTGGCACCTATCTAGTTTCGGATTCCCCAATGGCAGCAGGTAAGCCATTAGGCCCATCACAATTAGGAACTTTGCTGTGTAAAAGATGTTGACTAATAAATGTCACCCAAATAATGAACCGTATCACTGTGCAGATTAAAGGCACTCGTGGATAGTGAAAGTATTGGATCTGCGACATCAAACCAGGTTTTGAGCTTGTAGATCTGCGACCTCCACTATTTTCCACCCTGGAAACAATCATGACTGCTATCCCCAAAAGTGTGGCAATTATCTCAAATTCTACAATTATAATGTAATAATTTTGATGGGCCTAAGTTGCTGTGTAAGTTGTGATGATGTTTGCCAAATATATTTTTCCCTCTGCTGTTTCTTCCCCACAGGTTGTCCGAAATGTCGGTAGTTTTTTGTCCGAAATGTCGGTAGTTTTTTTGTCTGTTTCTTCCCCACAGGTTGTCCGAAATGTCGGTAGTTTTTTGTCCGAAATGTCGGTAGTTTTTTAGTCTGTTTCTTCCCCACAGGTTGTCCGAAATGTCGGTAGTTTTTTAGTCTGTTTCTTCCCCACAGGTTTTCCGAAATGTCGGTAGTTTTTTTGTCTGTTTCTTCCCCACAGGTTGTTCAAAATGTCGTAGTTTTTTTGTCTAATCCCTTTTTCTGCGTCGTTTCAGCTGACAAACATTATTATTAGGACCTTGTAGTTGTGTGTTTGGTGTGTGCGTGCATGTGTTTCATCATCATAGTTTGTTCATTCGGGTAGGCAGGGCTACATAGGCAGGATGATGATGAAACAATTCGACAAATTTCATTTCTTCAAGACTCATTTAATTTCTTCAAGACGCATTTCATCTCTCCAAGACGGATTTCATTTCTTCAAGACGCGTTTCATTTCTCGCCTGAAGAAAAGCACGAATTTGGAATATTCTTGCGCAAAGAGAAGGTACTGTAACTCCCTCTGCTATATGGAATAAGGGTGAAATGTCTACATTGTACATTATTGATAAAATAATATAAATGCATACACAGAGCGAGATGTGTATATTTTATCAACCGTGTACAATTTACACATCGTATTACATCAAATGTTATAATGAGCATTTTTCTTTTCTTTTTTCTCTTTCTCTAAAGGACCGAGCTTACATGTTGAAAAATACACGTCAACAGATGATGCTTGCCAATGAAGAACCGTACAGTCATGCTACTTGGAATGCTGTGTCCATGCTGCCAATCCTTGCAGGCATAACACCTACGGGCCTCCGACGAGACGCTGCCTCCCTTGCCCTGGCCAGGAAAGCGAAAAACCACAACTGGCACATCCTGCACAACACCACAATAACTCCAGCACTCCCAAGCAGACTCAAATCCCAACAGCCCTACAACAAGGCAGCCCAGGAGATGCACAACTCCACCTCTGAGGACATCTCCAGGGAAGCTTGGTTGGCAGCAGCATGGAAGCAGGAGTGCGAGTCAGCCGGACCTTCCTGCATACATCATTACAACCGGGAACCAGGAGACGGCGCCATTGGAGGAGACAACCTCGCTGGCAATGGACCACCTTGAACCGGTTAAGAACTGGTGTTGGGCACTTTAAAGAATCGATGCAGAAGTGGCGGATTGGCGGACAGTGCAGCTTGTGAGTGCGGTGATCCTGAGCAGACCACCGACCACATCAACAACACCTGCCCCTTACACGGACAACCTAGGAGGCCAGCCTCTTCGACCTGCGACCAGAGATGCTGGCATGGCTCCACGAGACAACGATGTTGGACCTCTGACGATGTTGGACCTCTGGCGTTACATGAAAGAAGACTTGGAATAAGACTGAGTGATGTGACTGATGTGAGGAAACTATACCAGCATTCCTACAGAACCTGGACATCGACTAGCCTGTGAGCTTGCCAGGACGAAATGCACAGTAAGAAGAGGGCAAAGGTGCTCGACTGGTAGGCCGGATGGATTACCTCCAAAGCTGGAGACCTCTTAAAACTGCTTCTCAATCATCAGGCCAAGTGTTTCAGCCACCAGAGAACTCCAGACGTCCCTCTCCAAAGCAACATTAGCGACTTAATTCTGGAAGATCCCGAGGTGTTCCGGAAGAAGGCCAACGGCATAGAATACGATGACAACTTCACCTATGTGGAAGAGACTTGGAGAAAGACGTCAAAACAGATTTGCTGGTAGGAATGTTCAAACGGCTCTGCATCATTTGGTCCTCTAAAGCAATCACTACAGCTATGCCTCTACATGTCAGTGGTCCCAAGACGTGAGACGTGGATGAAGACTGCTTCAGCTGGTGCCTCAGCTCCATCTTGAGGATGATGTCGGACATTTCTGGAAGAAGCAAGAGATTGTCTGGACATGTACTCCATCTGATGAGAGAGACCGGCAAGTGTGGCAAAGGACTGGAGGCCAGAAGGGAGTAAAGCAAGAACCTATATACACTGAGGAAGGCCATCCATGGACGAGACGAGGATCTTTTTCTCACTCTAACTCCAAGAAGGCATTCGTAGTAGTCCGGACATGTAGATGACATCAGCCTGCACCCTGAAAATGTAGAAGTACAACAATTTCCGAAGAGTTGAGTTGGTGTGCCAAGGTTGGTCTTGGTCTAAATGTCAAGACGACTTGATTATAACATCTTACTGGAACATCCACCTGACAACTTCAAGACGTTGAGGAATCAAAGTAACTGGGCTCAAACCAACCAAGGTCGTGAAAGGAATGACCAGCGTATGGATCCAGTGGTCTTCCCAGCAGATTTTGGAGATCAATGAACATCAACCAAGACAAGTTCAGCAACAAGGGTAAGTATTGGTCATTACCAAATGTATCAGAAGATGGCATTAAGAAGGATGAGGTTTGCTGGCCACCGACATCAAGAACTCCCAGCCAAAAAGTCTGTACTGTTGGAACCAACACACGGGCATCAATCGAGAGGACGTCCAACACCTACCTTTGTAGACCTACAAAAAAAAGATGCGGAGAGGACAAATGAGCTGGCCAAATGTATGGATAACCGAGATGACTGGAGACAGCGAAGGAGGCTGACGTAAAGAGTGCATACACTGACATACATCAGTGTACACTTGAGCATACTGCCGATCACTTAATCACCTGTGACGAGGGTGTTGTGGCATCGTATCAAGTTGGACTTCAATGATGCACGAAAGAAGACGCCCAAGTTTCAGTAAGCTCCGCCAGCAAATCTGACCGTCAAATTCGTTCCATCTATGGCTGTGAATGCTGGACACTAACATGAGCCCTACAGAAATTCCTTGGATTGCTGCTACACCAGAATGCTACAAGTGGGACTGAACATCAACCAGGACAAGCACAGCAACAAGGGTGAGAATTGGTCATTACCAAATGTATCCGAAGATGGCATTAAGGAGTATGAGGTTAGCTGGCCACCGACACCAAGAACTCCCAGCCAAAAAGCTTGTACTGTGGGAACCAACACACAGGCATCAATCAACACCTTTGTAGGCCTACTAACAGAAAGATGCTGATGCAGAGAGGACAAATGACCTGGCCAGATGTATGGATAACCGAGATGACGATGGAGGGCTTGTCTAGGGTCGACGTGAAGAGAGCATACACTGGCATACAGCAGTGTATGCTTGAGCAGACTGCCAATCACATAATCACCACCTGTGACGAGGGTTTATTGGCACTGTATGAAGTTGGACTTCAATGATGCACAGAAAAGACGCCCAAGTTTAAGAAAGCTCTGCCAGCATATCTGACCATGGAATTTGTTCATCTCTGGCTGTGAATGCTGGACACTAACACAAGCCCTACAGAAAGTCCTTGGATGGCTGCTACAGCAGAAGCTACATGTGGGTCTGAACATCAACCAGGACGAGCACAGCAACAAGGGTAAGTATTGGTTTACCAAATGTATCCAAGAAGATGCCATTATGGAGGATGAGGTTAGCTGGCCATTGGCAAAGAGAACTCCCAGCCAAAGAGTGTTGGGGACCAACATGGGCATCAATTGAGAGGATGTTCCACACCTACCTTTGTAGACCTACAAAAAGAAAGCTGCTGGTGCAGAGAGAACAAATGAGCTGGCCAGATGTATGGATAACCGAGATGACTGGAGACGGCGATGGAGGGCTTGTCTGAGGTCGACATACTGGGAGCATACACTGACATACGGCACAGTGTACGCTTGAGCAGACTGCCAATCACATAATCACCATGTGGAAACCCAACCTCCCCCTGCACATCATGATCAGTTTCTTTTCTGACTGTGGAGTTCGTTCTCCTCTATGGATGTGAATGCTGGACGCTAACACGAACCCTACAGAAATTCCTTGGATGGCTGTTACACCAGAATGCTACATGTGGTACTGAACATCAACCAGGATGAGCACAGGAGCAAGGGTCTGTACGAGTCATTATCAGATGTGTCTGAGAAGATGGCACACGGGCATCAATGGAGAGGACGCCCCACACCTACCTTTGTAGACCTACGAAAAGAAATGCTGGTGCAGAGAGGACAAATTAGCTGGCCAGATGTATGGATAACAGAGATGACTGGAAACGGCGATGGAGGGCTTGTCTGGGATCGACATACTGGGAGCATACACTGACATACAGCACAGTGTATGCTTGAGCAGACTGCCAATCACATAATCACCATGTGGAAACCCAACCTCTCCCTGCACATCATGATCAGTTTATTTTCTGACTGTGGAGTTCGCCAATCACATAATACCCTGTGACGAGGGTATTGTGGCATCGTATCAAGTTGGACTTCAATGATGCCTAAAAGATGACGCCCAAGTTTCAGAAAGCTTCGCCAGCATATCTGACCATGGAGTTCGTTCTCCTCTATGGCTGTGAATACTGGACACTAAGACAAGCCCTACAGAAATTCCTTGCATGGCTGCTACACCAGAATGTTACTTGTGGGACTGAACATCATCTAGGACGAGCACAGCAACAAGGGTAAGTATTGGTCATTACCAAATGTATCAGAAGATGGCATTAAGAAGGATGAGATTATCTGGCCACTGACGCAGACACCAAGAACTACCAGCCATAAAGTCTACCAAAAACCAACACACAGGCATCAATCAAGAGGACGTCCAACACCAACCATTGTAGACGTACTAAAAGAAAGATGCTGGTGTAGAAAGGACAAATGGCTGGCCAGATGTGTGGATAACTGAAATGACTGGAGACTGTGATGGAGGGCTTGTCTGAGGAGGACGTGGGGAGAGAGCATGCACTGACATACAGCACAGTGTATGCTTGACCAGACTGCCAATCACATGATCACCATGTGGAAACCCAACCTCCCCCGACACATCATGATCAATTTCTTTTCTGACCGCGGAGTTCGTTCTCTTCTATGGCTGTCGATACTGGACACAAGCCCTACAGAAATTCCTTGGATGGCTGCTACACCAGAACACTACATGTGGTACTGAACATCAACCAGGACGAGCACAGGAACAAGGATCTGTACGAGTCATTATTAAATGTGTCTGAGAAGATGGCATTAAGGAAGATGGGGTTAGCTGGCCACCAACACTAAGAACTGCCAGGCAAAAAGCCTGTACTGTGGGAACCAACACACAGGCATCAATCGAGAGGACATTCCACACCAACCTTTGTAGACGTACTAAAAGAAAGATGCTGGTGCAGAAAGGACAAATGGCTGGCCAGATGTATGGATAACAGAGATGACTGGAGACGGTGATGGAGGGCTTGTCTGAGGACGACGTGGAGAGAGAGCATACACTGGCATACAGCAGTGTATGCTTGAGCAGACTGCCAATCGCATAATCACCATGTGGAAACCCAACCTCCCCCGGCACATCATGATCAATTTCTTTTCTGACCGCGGAGTTCGTTCTCTTCTATGGCTGTCGATACTGGACACTAACACAAGCCCTACAGAAATCCCTGGATGGCTGCTACACCAGAATGCACGTGTGGGAGTGAATGGCCACATGTATGGATAACTGAGATGACTGGAAGCAGCGATGGAGGGCTTGTTTGAGATCGACGTGAAGAGGGCATACAATGCCATACAGTGCAGTGTATGCTTGAGCAGACTGCCAATCACAATCACCATGTGGAAACCCAACCTCTCCCTGCACATCATGATCAGTTTATTTTCTGACTGTGGAGTTCGTTCTCCTCTATGGATGTGAATGCTGGACACTAACACAAGCTACTACACCAGAATGCACGTGTGGGACTGAACATCAACCAGGACAAGTACAGCAACAAGGGCAAGTATTGCCCTTTAAGGAGGATGAGGTTGGCCACCGACACCAAGAACTCCCAGCCAAAAAGTGTTGGGGCCCCAACACTGGCATCAATTGAGAGGACATCCCACAACTACCTTTGTAGGCCTGCGAAAAGAAATGCTGGTGCAGAGAGGACAAATTAGCCGGCCAGATGTATGGAGGGCTTGTCTGGGGTCGACATCCTGGGAGCATACGCTGACATACAGCACAGCGTATGCTTGAGCAGACTGCCAATCACATAATCACCATGTGGAAACCCAACCTCCCCGGCGCATCAAGATCAGTTTCTTTTCTGACTGTGGAGTTTGTTCTCCTCTATGGATGTGAATGCTTGACACTAACACAAACCCTACAGAAATTCCTTGGATGGTTGTTACACAGAATGCTGAATGTGGTACTGAACATCAACCAGGATGAGCACAGGAACAAGGGTCTGTACGAGTAATTATCAAATGTGTCCGAGAAGATGGCACAGGCATCAAACGAGAGGACATTCCACACCTACCTTTTGTAGACGCACGTGTATGGATAACATGTATGGATAACTGAGATGACTGGAATCAGCGATGGAGGGCTTGTTTGAGATCGCCGTGAAGAGGGCATACAATGCCATACAGCATAGTGTATGCTTGAGAAGACTGCCAATCACATAATCACCACCTGAGACGAGGTGTTGTGGCACCATATCAAGTTGGACTTCAATGATGCACAAAAGACACCCAAGTTTCAGAAACCTCCTCCGGCACATCAAGATCAGTTTCTCTTCTGACTGTGGACTTCGTTCTCCTCTGGCTGTGGATACTGGACACTAACACAAGCCCTACAGAAATCCCTGGATGGCTGCTACACCAGAATGCATGTGTGGGACTGACTGGACAGATGTATGGATAACCGAGATGACTGGAGACGGCGATGGGGGGCTTGTCTAAGGTCGACGTAATTGCATACACCAGTGTATGCTTGAGCAGACTGCCAATCACATAATTACCACCTGAGACGAGGTGTTGTGGCACCATATCAAGTTGGACTTCAATGATGCACAAAAGAAGACTCCCAAGTTTCAGAATGCTCCCCCAGCATATTAAGATCAGTTTTTTTCTGACCTTGGAGTTCGTTCTCTATGGCTGTGAATGCTGGACACTAACATGAGTCCTATAGAAATTCCTTGGGTGGCTGCTACACAGGAAAGCTACATGTGGGACTGAACATCAACTAGGACAAGCACAGCAACAAGGGTCTGTATGGGAATGTATTAGAAGATGGCACTGAGGAGGAAGAGGTTTGCTGGGCACTGAGGAGGAAGAGGTTTGCTGGCCACTGACCAAGAACTCCAAGCCAAAAACCCTGTATTGTGGGAACCAACACACAGGCATGAATTGAGAGGACATTCCACACCAACCTTTGTAGAAAGTTGCGGGTGCAGAGAGAACAAATGAGCTGGCCACATGTATGGATAACCGAGATGACTGGAGACGGCGATGGAGGGCTTGACTGGGGTCGACGTAAAGGGATACATACACTGACATACAGCAAAGTGTATGCTTGAGCAGACTGCCAATCACAGCACTGCCTGTGACGAGGGTCTCAATGATGCCCGAAAGAAGACAACCAAGTTTCACCCTCATTGTGTAATGAGTAATATCTGCCTTCCCGGCAGATATAGGAGATCAATTCCTCCATCTCATCCTTGGTTTGCCCAGAGGCCTCCCTCCAGCTGGATGTAAATTGAAGCAAATTCCTTCACATCAAGAACAGTTTCTTTTCTGGCCACGGAGTTCGTTCTTCTGTAAATGCTGACAAGCCCTGCAGATATTCCTTGGATGGCTGCTACACCAGAATGCTGCATGTGGAACTGAACATCAACCAGGACGAGGGTCTGTAATAGTCATTATCAACTGTATCAGAAGATGGCATTAAGGACGATGATGATCGCTGACCACTCCCACAGACGCCAAGAACTCCCAGCCAAAAAGTCTGTACTGTGGGAACCAACACACAGGCATGAATTGAGAGGACGTCCCACACCTACCTTTGTAGACCTACTAAAAGACTGGTGCAGAGAAGACAAATGAGCTGGCCAGGTGTATGGATAACCGAGATGACCAGAGACGGCGATGGAGGGCTTGTCTAGGATCGACGTGAAGAGAGCATACACTGGCATACAGCACAGTGTATGCTTGAGCAGACTGCCAATCACACAATCACCATGTGGAAACCCAACCTCCCCGGCGCATCAAGATCAATTTCTTTTCTGACTGAAGTTTGTTCTCTATGGTTGTGAATGCTGTACACTAGCACAAGCCCTACAGAAATCCCTGGATCGCTACTACACCAGAATGCATGTGTGGGACTGAATGGACAGATGCATGGATAACCAAGATGACTGGAGACGGCGATGGGGGGCTTGTCTAAGGTCGACGTAATTGCATACAGCACAGTGTATGCTTGAGCAGACTTCCAATCACATAATCACCACCTGAGACGAGGTGTTGTGGCACCTCGTTGTGTATTATTGGACTTCAATAATACACAAAAGAAGATTCCCAAGTATCAGAATGCTTCCCCAGCATATTAACATCACATAACATTTTTTTTTCTGACCGTGGAGTTCGTTCTCCTCTATGGATGTGAATGCTGGACACTAACATGGGCCGTATAGAAACTACTTGGATGGCTGCTACACAAGAATGCTCTGTGTGAGACTGAACATCAACCAGGACAAGCACAGCAACAAGGGTCTGTATGGGTCATTACCGAATGTATCAGAAGATGGCACTGAGGAGGAAGAGGTTTGCTGACACCAAGAACTCCCAGCCAAAAAACATGTATTGTGGGAACCAACACACAGGCATCGATCGAGAGGATGTCCCACACCTACCTTCGTAGACATACTAAAAGAAAGATGCTGGTACAGAGAACAAATGAGCTGGCCACATGTATGGACTGCCAATCACATAATCACCACCTGTGATGAGGGTGTTGTGGCACCGCATCAACTTGGATTTCAATGATGCAAAAAAGACACCCCAAGTTTCAGAAAGCTCCCCCAGCATATCAAGATCAGTTTCTTTTCTGACCGTGGAGTTCGTTTTCCTCTATATCTGTGAATGCTGGACACTAACAAGCCCTACAGAAATCCCTGGATGGCTGCTGCACCAGAATGCTACCTGTAGGATTGAACATCAACCAGGACAAGCACAGCAACAACGGTCGTTACCAAATGTATCAGAAGATGGCATTAAGGAGGATGAGACTAGCTGACCACTCCCACCAACACCAAGAACTCCCTGCCAAAAAGTCTGCACTGTGGGAACCAACACAGGCATCGATGGAGAGGACGTCTCCTATCTACCTTTGTAGACCTACGAAAAGAAATCCTGGTGCAGAGAAATGAGCTGGCCAGATGTATGGATAACCAAGATGACCAGAGTCGGTGATGGAGGGCTTGTCTGGGGTCGACGTAAAGAGAGCATACACTGGCATACAGCACAGTGTATGCTTGAGCAGACTGCCAATCACAATTTGGAAACCCAACCTCCCCCGGCGCATCAAGATCAGTTTCTTTTCTGACCGTGGAGTTCGTTCTATGGCTATTAATGTTGGACATTAACACAAGCCCCACAGAAATACCTGGATGGCTGCTACACCAGAATGCACGTGTGGGACTTAACATCAACCAGGACAAGCGCAGGAACAAGGGTCTGTTCGGAAAAGTTCAGAAAGGAGGACACTGGAGTAGCCGGGATGATTTGGGCCTTTTTATTATAGGTGCTAGTAACAGAAATGGCCATCGGTATCAGAAGATGGCATTACAGAGGATGAGATTAGCTGGCCACCGACACCAAGAACTCTCAGCTAAAAGCCCTGTACTGTGGGAACCAACACACAGGCATCAACCTACCTTTGTAGACCTACTAAAAGAAAGATGCTGCAAAAAGCATTTACTGTTGGAACCAACAGAGGCATCGATTGAGAGGACGTCCCACACCTATATACAGTATGTGGACATAGTAAAAGAAAGATGCTGGTGCAGAGAGGACAAATGAACTGGCAGATGTATGGATAACCGGGATGACTGGAGATGGCGATGGAGGGCTTGTCTAACCTATGACGTCGGCATTGTGGAGTATGTATGAAGTTGGACTTCAATAATGCACAAAAGAAGAGACTCACCTCCCCTGGCATATCAAGATCAGTTTCTTTTCTGACCATGGAGTTTGTTCTCCTCCATGGCTGTGAATGCTGGACACTAACACAAGCCCTACAGAAATCCCTGGATGGCTGCTACACAAGAATACTACTTGACTGAACATCAACAAGGGTCTGTATAGAGAGCATACACTGACATACAGCACAGTGAATGCTTGACCAGACTGGCAATCACATAATCGCTACCTGTGACGATGGGACGAGTGGGACCGTATGAAGTTGGACTCCAAAGATCCACAAAAGAAGACATCCAAGTTTCAGAAACCTCCCCCGGCATATCAAGACCATTTTCTCTTCTAACAGTGGAGTTTGTTCTCCTCTATGGCTGTGAATGCTGGACACTAACACAAGCCCTACAGGAATCCCTGGATGGCTGCTACACCAGAATGCTACGTGTGGGACTGAACATCAACCAGGATGAGCGCAGCAACAAGTGTCTGTACGAGGCATTGCTAAATGTATTAGAGAAGATGGAATTTAGGAGGATGAGATTAGCTGACCACTCCCAACACCAAGAACCCAGCCAAAAAGCATTTACTGTTGGAACCAACAAAGGCATCGATTGAGACGACATCCCACACCTACTTACAGTATGTTGACATACTAAAAGAAAGATGCTGGTACAGAGGAGAAATGAGCTGACCAGATGTGTGGATAACCGAGATGACTTCAGACGCTGATGGAAGGCTTTTCTGAAGATGATGTAGAGAGAGATGAAGGAGTGGGGCCTGGCATACAGTCCGGTGTATGCTTGAGCAGGCTGCCAATCATCACCACCTGTTCCCTTTTATTGGCCACTATCGATGTGTTGGGCTACCTGAGACGAGGGCGTTGTAAAGTCCAAGTTGAACTTCCCCTCCCTCATGTTTGCCTATTGTTGCTACCGTAGGTCACATTACTATGAAAACCTGCAAATCCTGTAACCCATATGGCCGTCTGTCCGTCATAGCTCGTGACACGTCACACCACCCTATGGTCATCAGTTGCCATGCCTTGTGACATGCTCCATAGATGGTTGTCTCCATAATTTGAAGATTACGACACTGACATTCATCAAACCTTTGATGGCCATTCATGGAGAAGACTGGATTAACTATGTAGTTCTGCGTATGGAGCCGGCCAGCAACTCTTACCTGACCTCAAACCTTGTGAAGCTGACCTGTACTGACATTACATAAGTTCATCTTCCCCACCTGTCCTTCTGTGATGTCCCTTTTTACGCACCTGGTAGGAGTTGTCAACAGGCCTGGAAGTCAGGTCCTGGCCCTACCTGGGCCCTCATCGAACCCTGTGCACTCGAGACACTGTCCCTGCTGCCACCCTTATATCTACATATATGAAGCTTACCGGTTGTAACATTCCATATGTTATGACCTCACAAAACCATCTAACTCAAGACACACTCCATATATGGCTAGACCTATCAAGCCCTGTACACTCAAGATGCTGCTCCCCGCTGCCATCCGTGGATCTCCATAGATGGAGCTGACATGGTATGACATTCCATACCTTGTAAATTTAAGACATGCTTTTATATTTGGCTAAAATTCTTTACATATTTTGATCTGACCCCACCCCTATAACAAAAGAGCCATATTCGCTCGCCCAGCAGTCTGCCGACCATGACAGATGGCCTTGCCTTACGCAGATGTGTAAGGTGAGATCACTCATAGGGTGTACCAAATTGGTTTTGGTTCAATTTGTACAGGTGCTGGTCAACGAATTAGAATAATTTGAAATAGTGCAACCTTAAAATCTTTGAATGCATTTCTTGTGCAGAAAGCAAATCAGGTGTTCACCGCACCTGTCCTACTTGTTAGAGTAATCACAGAACTGTTACCTGTAAAAAAAAAATTGCTCAGCTGAGCTTTCCAAAAGGCCCATTTAGGCCATTTAACTGTGACACTGTTGTTTCATTGAATTAGAATAATGGAGAAACCGTTTCATTGAATTAGAATAATTTTTATTATAATTAGAATCATCATTTTCTCAGTATTTTGTGGCTGCCCCCTTGGCCTGTATGACTGCCTGAAGTCTCTGTGCAGGGGTTGACACTAAGGTCTCCAAGGCACTTGCCCATCGGGCAACTGCAAATCAGGTTCTACTTGTCCTCAGGTCATGGTCACTTGCCCCCCCAAAAATATATTGTAAATTTTGCTTTTAAGTTTACTTCCTACTTGGGTGCTTTCAACAGGTGGTCCAGGGACCACCAGTGGTCCCTGAGAGGGTTCCAGGTGGTCCCCAGCTAAGTTGGTTAACCAGATGTAACTCTTGAGAGCGTAAAAATTAAACCAAATGGACCCTTGCGGGTGCATTTGGTTTCATTTTTAATTCATCACCTTAATTAGCCCATAGTGGTCACAGACCCAGTGGTCCCTGACCCCAGTAAAATGAGAGTTTGGAACCAAATGGACCTGGGAGAGAGATAGGTAGAGATAGCTAGTTCTTCAAATCGATGCCATGGACAGGGCTTGACACTAAGACTTGCCCACTTGCCCGGGGCAAGTAAAAAAAATGGTGGGGCAAGTGAAGACTGCTACCTGGTTGCCCGATCGGGCAAGTGTGCAACTTCGTGCACTATAACACAACACAAGATAAATTTGTCTTGAAGGCAGTCATTGCACTCTGCCTTTGTGTCTTTCCCTGCTTTCTAGCTATCTCTACCTATCTCTCTCCCAGGTCCATTTGGTTCCAAACTCTCATTTGCTGGGCTCAGGGACCACTGGGTCTGTGACCACTATGGGCTAATTAAGATGATGAATTTTAACTCTTGAGAGCGTAAAATGAAACCAAATGGACCCTTGCGGGTCCATTTGGTTTCATTTTACGCTCTCAAGAGTTACATCTGGTTAACCAACTTAGCTGGGGACCACCTGGAACCCTCTCAGGGACCACTGGTGGTCCCCGGACCACCTGTTGAAAGCACCCAAGTAGGAAGTAAACTTAAAAGCAAAATTTACAATATATTTTTGGGGGGGCAAGTGACCATGACCTGAGGGCACGTAGAACCTGATTTGCACTTGCCCGATGGGCAAGTGCCTCGGAGACCTTAGTGTCAACCCCTGCGCGGAGACTTCAGGCAGTCATACAAGCCAAGGGGGCAGCCACAAAATACTGAGAAAATGATTATTCTAATTATAATAAAAAATATTCTAATTCAATGAAACGGTTTCTCTCCATTATTCTAATTCAATGAAACAACAGTGTCACAGTTAAATGGCCTAAATGGGCCTTTTGGAAAGCTCAGCTGAGCAATTTTTTTTTACAGGTAACAGTTCTGTGATTACTCTAACAAGTAGGACAGGTGCGGTGAACACCTGATTTGCTTTCTGCACAAGAAATGCATTCAAAGATTTTAAGGTTGCACTATTTCAAATTATTCTAATTCGTTGACCAGCACCTGTACACCCTCTATTCACCCTCAGGGCGACGTTGCTTCTCACTCTCAGGGTGTCTTACTATATTGGGCTGCCTTTTAATGTAATATGCATGTACAGTATGTATGGCTGTATGTGATGGATGAATGGATTGATTTATGGATTTTGATTGTTTTTCTTTTTGTTTTTTTGTTTTTATTGAATTATGTCCAACTGTCATGTTTTCTTTGTTTCTTTTAACATTGTTGTTATAATCCATTGTATGTTCCTGTCTTTTATCCAACAGCCACAGGAAGAGCAGGCCAACAAGGGTCTTGCTTGCTAGGACATCCTATCATGCCTCTGCAAAAGGCAACTTTCTTGAACGCGATTCAGCGGTCAGCATGTGCTGATTTAAAGTTCATTTCACTGCTGTCGTCTTCATGGGAATCGTTGTTCGCTTGAAATCACAGGTAGCTATAGTTCAATTCAAATCATGAGATCCGTCCAGGTTTACTGAGAAGGATCCCAAGTACAGTTCTTTTTTTCACTAGGGTTTCAGTCAAAGCAGTTATCACTCGGGTAAGTACAATCAACGGCATGAATTTCTAGCATTTCTCCTCTGTTCTGTGTGATCAGGTAGGTATTTAAATCAGTTTCCATTCAGTCATTTTCCACCTTCTTCAGATTGAAGCGTCAAGCTGGCTTTTCTTCTTTAATTGGTTGCATTCGCAGCCTGTTACTAGAGTATTTTTACTTCCTTCCGTAGTCTGTGTACTCTTGTACAGAGACTTATTCCGTTTCCTTGCGCGTGCACTCGGAAGACCTGCCATCCCGGACGGACTGACCTCGCAGAAGATCAGCTATGAGATGAGGGTGACTGCACAGCATTGACCTGGACATCCGACGATAAAGACACTCAAGTCTCACTCATGTCTTTATAAATTGTATCATGTTGATTGTAATGGTATGTTTCATTCTGTTGTAATATTTCATTGTTTCATTCTGTTGTAATATCTGTTCTGTAATATTATGTATGCATGGTGTACTCTGGGGGTGGAACGATGCGTATTGATTGTGATTTGATGTGTTTCGCGACGATACGTGAACGATATCGGTTCGTTATGGCGATATGATACAATGACTTGAAATCAATACAGTAACTATTTGGCGATACATTAAATGGGTGTGAAACATGTGGATAGTGCAGGGAAGATGTAGAACTGCAAAAATAAATTGATTAATCGTAAATGAATCGATAATTAGATTAGTTTTCAAGTCCTTTCAATTCGATTAATTGAAACGGCAACTAATGGAGTTATGGAATGTTTTTTTCAACTTTAACCATCATTATTCCAGTGTTGAGTGTAACTAAACTAAAGAGCAGTAATTCATCTCTCTACCTATACAATCTGATGATAGTTGCATATGCACAGTAGACTGATTTATTGACAATGCTTATAATATCAAAAACAAAAAGTATGACTTCAATATTTTTAATGACCTATTTGAGTTCAGAAGAGTATTTTAGTCTGAAGTGTTTTAGTCTGACGTGTGTAGTCCGAAATAGTCCAAAGAGTTTCTTTAATTTTAAATTAGTCTTATTTTAATGGAAGCCGAATCAGCAGATAATCAAATGTATTTTTGAATTAATTATCTTGTGTTAGTCTTAAAATTGCTAAATACAGTGCACAAGTACCTACGTAGTATTGGTAGCGATTTGATACAGATTCTTTCCATTGCAATACGATGGGGTACAAAGCCCAATGATTTAAATATAAATGTACTTGATTTAAATTAAAATCAAAATATATCGAGACCGTTGCAATAACCTTCCACCCCTAACGTACGCTGTGCTCAACCCCTCCTGTCCCCCCGTTGTGGGGGGGACGGGTGGGGCGTCCCGGCTCGTGGCCTGCACCTTGTCGTTGGTGAGCCGGCTTTAACACCAAGACAGGCCATTTTAACCCCTAACTAATGTACCGCCAGAGTGAATGAATAAATCCACCCCTTGCCCGAAAAAAAAAGTTTGCATTGCCACAAATACAATGCAAATGGTTTGGATGGGGTACAGCATTTTTGTAAAGAAAGTTGGCACATTGCATTGCATTTAAAGATTTTTTTTAAACAAATGGCAGCAATTATTAGCAGTCTCTTCAGGATTGTCCTCAAGACTATAGAGAGAAACATAAGGTCTGTGTAAATGCTGAAGCTCTGTTTACATGAGCAAGGACCAGATAGTACATATAGTAGTCTTTATTAGGGTAGTTCTATTTTCTGTAGTGTGTGTGTAATATACTCAATATAAAACAAAAATAAAACCGAAAAAGAAGGCACAGGCATGGAGCTCTTGGTTTACCGGGATGGGGTTCAATTCCCTACTGTGCCATACTATTATCTAGGCCTTTGCATTCAATGAGTCGTTGCCATCTATTATACAGGCATATGTAGACACTAGTCCATGCGTATGCACATTGAAAGGTACTAGATCTTTGGACACTGGCAAACTTGGGACAGATACATGGGAGCCTCATGTTCCCTGTTAACTTGTCATAGTCTTATGCCTGTGTCCCTTTCCAGTCTTAAATGTGTTCAAGTTTCTCGACTTAGACGTTTGGTTGGTCAGACGGATGGTCAGTCATTCTTTACTTTTGCAACTGTATTGTAGCTCAGCCTTAATTAACAACCCATCTGACTGCAGCTGTGTTCACCTTTTGATCTCTGTGCTCCCAGCGCGTCCCACTAATAGTTTGATTTTGGAGTGGATCTTCCAAAATCAAACTATCAATACGAACACAGATCGAACAGCACAGTGTCAGAGAAATACAGAATCTTGCAAACTTTATCTCCAAAGTGTCCGTCTCTGTCTCCCGCTGGCACAGTGAATATCAAACTACCAATACCTACATTGATCAGATTGGATTGCATAGTTCTGACGTGTGGGACGCTGTGATGTGTTTTTATGGCTGGGCCGTTTTGCTGCACTGCGTGCCAATATTTTCATGTTTTGATATTATGCACCTCGCCCTAGATGTATAGTCTTGTATGAGCACTGCGCATCGTACCCCCCCCCCCCCCTCCCATAAAACGATTAGTCGATACAACTTCGACTACACTGTCTGACTAGTTGACTTCTCAAGTTAATGCCCTAAAAATACCTCTCTGCGTATAACATAATTTACGGTCCAAGCGCACTTCTCAGGGCAAAACCTTCAGAAACGAGTGCACTGGACACATCTTGTGGGCTAATTCAGATGATGAATATTTTAACTCTTGAGAGTGTAAAAATGAAACCAAATGGACCCGCAATGGTCCATTTGGTTTCATTTATACGCTCTCAAAGAGTTACATCTGGTTAACCAACTTTCCATATTTAAATTGGAATTTAAATTATAACTAAATTGGAAATTGGACCACTGGTGGTCCCCGGGCCGGTCAGAGTCAGCCAAAGGGCCGCATTTGGCCCCTGGGCCGCATAATGCCCAGGTATGCACTAGTCCATGCGTACACACATTGAACACATAGATGTTGGCTAGGCCGTGACGTTTTGCTGCACTGCGTGCCAATATTTTCATGTATTGATATTATGCACCTCCCCTACCCCCCTCCCATAAAACGATTAGTCGATACAACTTCGACTACACTGTCTGACTAGTTGACTTCTCAAGTTAATGCCCTAAAAAATACCTCTCTGTGTAACATAATTTACATAAGGTCCAAGCGCACTTCTCAGGGCAAAACCTTCAGAAACATGAGTGCACTGGACACATCTTGTTTAAACCTTTTGTTAATTTTTTGTTTATTTGAGTTTCTTATAGTAGCAGTATTGTTTGAGCCTGTTTGTAAAAGGAAGATTCATCATTTGGTCAAGTCATAAACCCTCAGACAAACACATACACATACATCCCCAGAGATGGGCATGCGCAGACACTGGCAGACAGACTAATGGAGTCAGAGTTCATTGTAGTCAGAAGTCAAATATTTTTGTGCCCTTATCCAAGCCTCTTTATACATGGTAACCCTAAACATAACCTCAGTAAAACCTATGCCTAAACCAGGGGTTGACACTAAGGTCTCCGAGGCAAGTGCAAGTCAGGTTCTACTTGCCCTCAGGTCATGATCACTTGCCCCCCAAAAATATTTTGTAAATTTTGCATTTAAGTTTACTTCCTACTTGGGTGCTTTAAACCAGGGGTTTTTAACAGGCGGTCCGGGGACCACCAGTGGTCCATGAGAGGGTTTCAGGTGGTCCCCAGCTAAGTTGGTTCACCAGATGTAACTCTTGAGAACGTAAAAATGAAACCAAATGGACCCTTGCGGGTCCATTTGGTTTCATTTTTACACCCTCAAGAGTTAAAATTCATCATCTTAATTAGTGGTCACAGACCCAGTGGTCCCTGACCCCGCAAAATGATAGTTTAGAACCAAATGAACCTGGGAGAGAGATAGGTAGAGATAGCTAGAAAGCAGGCAAAGACACAGAGGCAGAGCGCAATGACAAATTTATCTTGGGTTGTGTTATTGCGCACTAAGTTGCACACTTGCCCGATCGGGCAACCAGGTAGCAGTCTTCACTTGCCCCACCATTTTTTTTACTTGCCCCGGGCAGGTGTTGGTGTCAAGCCCTGCCTGAACCAAACCTTAAAGGGATAGTTCAGATTTTTAAGCTGCGTGAAATACTCACCAATAATATAGAGCAGGGATGCCCAAAAGGTACATGGTGATCTACCAGTAGATCACACAGGCCGTGCAGGTAGATCACATGACAGTCCCCCCAACACTTGGACCCTTATAGATCTGTAACTCTTGAGAGCGTTAAAATGAAACCAAATGGACCCTTAGGGGTCCATTTCGTTTCATTTTACCGCTCTCAAGAGTTAAGTTATATTTAAACGTCTGAATTACGCAAGTCCACACAATTAGAAAATGGAAAATACTGTAATTGCTATTTTGACCAACGTTTTGCCAGTTCTCTTTCGCAATTGTGGACAAACACGTTCTTAGTTTTGGGTGCAAGACACTAAACTCAACTTCATGAACTGTCAACTCAAACCCCAAATACTGTTTTCAAACGTCAGTAGTGGCATACACGGCAAAACCTTCCAATTCCCCTGCATTATTGTTCGTTATAACTGCTTTATTCTTAAACACTAACAGTGTTTAAGCCACTGGTAACCGCTTTTAAACCACCTACATCTTGTCTGTGCAGGGGTAAGTTTAGTTTTATTTATTTAGTTTCTTAGCCGATGCCACTGAACACTATAAATGGACAATCACACTAACAATAAGCAAAAAGTTTAGCCATGTGGGCTATAGCACATTTGCTGCATGATTGGTCATGAATGATCACGGTGACAGGACACTTAACTATTCAATCATCAAATGGCCCATTTGATTGATAACATCTACAAGTGTGGCATTGTAAGGTTGTAAATGTGCTATTTTCAGCTAATGTCGGCTCATGATGGCACATCCACAAGCTTAACAATATCTTGGAGGAATGCTTTGCCTGTCTGTCCCATTCAAAATAATAATAATAATAATAATAATAAATACACTGACATGCAGTCATGTTGTGTGTCCCTCCTGTTTTTGTTCATGATGTGACTTAAACTGTAGAGAAAAAAACGCACATCTCAAAAATGTGTCACCATTTTTGAGATGTGCGTGCTGCCCAGTGGATTTTTTGGTGCTGGACAATATATGTACATACTTGAATGAGAGAGGATGTCCGCACACTGTTCTTAAGCTCCAAAATATATATTTATTAGTGGGATTCAACAACGTTTCGACCCCTTCGGGTCTTCATCAGGAATATACATATATATATATCAATATAATATATATATATATATATATAATTTATATATATTATATATATATATATATTATATATATATATATATAAATATATATATATATAATAAAATATATATATACATACATTCCTGATGAAGACCCGAAGGGGGTTGAAACGTTGTTGAATCCCACTAATAATAATAAAACAATATATAAATCACAATAACATATTGTATTTCTTTCCTCGCAGGACCGGGTGAGTTGGTTTTTCATCGATGCTGCTTCAAGCTCCGAGGCCCCACTGAAGGGCATTGAATACCATCCGTGCCATCTATTTCACAAGCGCCAGATCCAAGAAGGCATCTTTGGACCACTGTATTGAGGGAGCAGCAGCACCAAGCCACCAGTCACCCCAGGAGAGTGTCATTAAGGGCAGAATGTTGAAATTGT
The DNA here is from genome assembly GCA_039105355.1 of Benthosema pterotum. NCBI lineage: Eukaryota > Metazoa > Chordata > Actinopteri > Myctophiformes > Myctophidae > Benthosema > Benthosema pterotum. Next base: position 30,200,613 of record CM076978.1, on the reverse strand, counting down.
CTCCAGCTATAAATACCTGGGTACAATCATTGATGGCAAGCTAAAGTTTGATCTCAAAATGGATGTGATATGCAAAAAGTGTCAGCAATGGTTCTACTGTCTGAGGAAACTGGCCAAGTTCAATGTCAATGAGACACTAATGAAATTATTTCACTGTGCATTTAGAGTCCATTTACTTTTCTATCATATGCTGGTATGGCAATCTCTGTATCAGATACAAAAAATCCCTGGGGAAAATTGTTAGAGTTGCCCCCAAAGTAGGTACACATTTTCATTTGTGCCTGTTTCCATTGGCACATTAAATGCTGTTAAGGGAAGGTCCTAGTTACTTCGGGTCCTTTTAAGCCCCCTATGCACTTTATTGTACCTTTTCTCATTTTTCTCTTCTTACTATTTATTTATTGTTCCCAGAGCAGTCGTTTGATCATCAAGCTCACAACGCATCGCTCCATGCGCTGGTGGGCCTGTGGATCATTTTATTTTAGCTTGCGCCTATGTGCACCAAAACAAATGACTGCATAATTCTTCTGACTGACTGTATTTGAAGTAATGTGTTTTGCTATGTATTTATGAACTGTTTGTATGGCATCAGTTTTTTACTTGTTGTAGGTTAAATAAAGTAATCTATAAAAAATGTACAGTTTGATGCAGTAATACAAGTGACTTTAAGTTGGAAAATTTGCTAAAACTAAAGAGAGACTTAATAGAGACTTAATAGTTGCTGCTGGCATTCCATGGATGAATTCACTCCAGAACATTTTGACAAAGGTTACACAAAGGTCACAGGGCTGCGAAACCATCATGTTCTGTAGTTTGTAAAGCCTGTATTAGAACAGATTGGGCCATCTAATGGCTTTTAAAAAGCCAAAGGTTAAATATGCCAGTTACATCTTTATCTTAAGCTATGATTGTTGCACATTTAATCTGCTGCAGTTAGCTGCAGCAACAAACTAAAAGGCAGCAGGGGCCAGTATCCTCATAGAAACAGATCAAACAGAGTAAGGCCAATGATGGTAGCGAGCGACCATGGTTTGCTGCACTGGTTCTATGCTCTATCATGTGATTATGATTACAAAGCCTGTACAGCCAGAAGGACTTAGGCAGGGGTGTAGTGGAGGGGGGACGGCGTCCCACCACTTCTCGTATCTGAAATATTTTTGGGGCAAACGTATGAAAAAATATATAACTTAGAGATGTTGTGTGGAGATGATAAGAAGTTCCCCCATTCTGTGTTTCCTAGAAATGGAGGTCTGCATTAGCATGGTGAAATACGTCTTGATGACATCATGGCGGGTCCATTTGGTTTCATTTTTACACTCAAGAGTTAAAATATTCATCATGTGAATTAGTCCTAATCGACACAACTAGAAGATTAATGGTCATGGACAGAAGCAAAGGAAATCTTTAGTTTGGGAGGGTCTGTGGGGCTAAAATGTCCTCAAATGGTGGTCCGTGGCTCAAATGCTGAATAAATGGTGGTCCCTGGGATGAAAAAGGTTGAAAACCCCTGCTCTAAAGGCTCTGCAGCTGATGAGCCAAGCACTCCGACGGACCAATCACGGACAGACTTTCATGTTAGACCGGATGCAGTGGGCGGGGCTTTTGGGTTTAAAATGGAAGACAATCCAGGGGTTTTCAACCTTTTTGACACCAGGGCCCACCATTTATTCAGCATTTGAGCCACGGACCACAATTTGAGGACATTTTAGCCCCACAGACCCCCAAAACTAAGGATTTATTTTGCTTTTGTCCTTCTAGTTGTGTAGACTTGGGTTAATTCAGATGATGAATATTTTAACTCTTGAGAGTGTAAAAATGAAACCAAATGGACCCGCAAGGGTCATTTTTACGTTCTCAAGAGTTACATCTGGTTAACCAGCTTAGCTGGGGACCACCTGGAACCCTCTCAGGGACCACTGGCGGTCCCCGGACCACCTGTTGAAAACCCCTGGGTTAATCTTTTGACTTGTTAGGAATGTTGACTGTTTATTGAGACAGAAACAACAATATGTGTGATATCATGTCCTTTTTGAGAAGCAAACAAACTGCACTAAATTGTTCCAAACAGTGGGTGGAAAGTACATTTTCTAGACCATATTGTCCGTCTGCTTTTACAATCTACTACAGTTATTTGTAAACTTTAAACTACTACTCTGGGTGATTAATATTCTATACCATAGTATGTGTAGTGTATATGGAGAGTTAACTTGTAGATTTTAAATCAGTGATATTAAGAATTATGGCTCAATAAGAAATTATTCATAATTATGAGTTTTTAAGATTAAGAGTCAAAATCAATCAACAGGGCACCATTGAAATGAGCTTAGGAATAAGCATAAGATTGATTTATATTTAAACCTTAACTTTAAACCACTAATAAAACAATGGAAAGATTATTAAATAAATAATCAATTATTATTTTATCTTAACAAATCTACAGAAATCTGAAGGGAAAAGATCTTTTAATTCATAGCCCCCTTATTTTGCATGTGTCATCAACCAATAATTCAAACGGTGAGCAATGAACAAACTTGTCTGTAAAAATTAGGCATTTTATTGATCACACCTATGATAAGACAAACTCAATAAAAATGGATCAGAATAATTAAACAAGTGTTCATGCAAAATACAAATAGTAAATTGAATTAAATAATAATGAAATGGTAGAGAAGAGAGAGAGAGAGAGAGAAGAGAGAGAGAGAGAGAGAGAGAGAGAGAGAGAGAGAGAGAGAGAGAGAGAGAGAGAGAGAGAGAGATAGATAGATAGATAGATAGATAGATAGATAGATAGATAGATAGATAGATAGATAGATAGATAGATAAAGAATGAGAGATACTAATCGATAATGATAGATCCTAATCGATAATGTCCTTTGCCATGAGCTGGTAACAGATGTAATGCGACACAACCTGAGACGATGGTTGATCTTTCCTTTGGGAGCTTTGTGAGAGGTAGACTTTATGGTCTTTGAGGTTGAGTCTTGAGGGTGAGGGTTGAGAGCGCAGGCCGGTCGGTGGTGGAGGCTGCAGGTGGCAGGTCGGGTGTCTGGAACCCCGGCTGTTAGTTGTCATCTGGGACCGCGAGCCTTGGTTCACCTGGGACCGCTAGGTTGGTACGGCAGGGCCGGAGCTGGATAACCTCTGGGGTCACACTCAGGTCAGAGTGTGGGGACGGCACGGTTGGGTGCGATGTCATCCTGTCGGTTCCCTCTGGTTCTTCCTTCTCTGGTGCCTTCTCTGGTGCCTTCTCTCATCTCTTCCTCCTCTGCTTCTAGAGACCGGGAGGTCCCTTTGGTCGGTTCTTGTCTGTTGATTGGTTTCCCATCTCACGACCACCCGAACTCACTTCTTGTCCTCTTCACTACCTCTTATATACGTTTGTGTCATTTGCGTCACACTACATCTCAGTTACCATGTGGAGAGCTTGGTTGCATGTTGGAGACAGGTTGTCTCTGACGGCTCTTTCAACATGCACTCTCAGCATGCATTCTTGTTTGTTGTGATGCAGAGTCTTCTTAGGAATGCATGGATGTAAGCATGCACATGTTCCTAGCTTAGATCACACAATCTGCAATTTCAACATTTATTGTACTGTGGATGTAATATTTTCAATTCATGGCAGATAAATCACGGATGAATGATTGTATGAATGAATAGGACAATCAAACAGTATGATATAGTAAGTGTAATCCAGTAATCCGTGGTGGTGGCAACCACTCGTATGAATGGTTATTTATGGTACCACAGTCCTATTCCATGGACTGTCTCCTTATGAGATCTTAGTCTCTGAGTTCTGTGAGGGGAACAAAGTCATTAGGGAAACAAAGTCAAGTATTCCTTAATATGAGCAGCAATGATTGGGAATAGCAGTTCCATTCACAGTGTGTGAATATGAGGGAAACTCCAAAATACTTGTGTGTCACTGTGCTAGCATAGCAGATTTGAAGGTTTCACGTTCAGGCTGTGCAATACAGACCATTCCTTGAGTGTCAACAGGTCAACAGGTCAGTGGACTGCTTGCGCATACTTTTCCTCTCTCAGCATGGTGTCCATACAGAAGAGAGAGGAGAGAGAGACCACATGTTTATTATCCAACAGATTGATAGCTGGATCTGATTAATTGGGCTTTCATACCCCTATGATCACTACATATGTCATTTACCAATATACAGCCATGCTTTGGCCAATTGAAAACCACTGATCTTTAACTCGCAATGCATTGTGATGTGACAAATTGTGAGTTTGAAGATATGCTCATTTTCAAATGGGACATTCTGTATAGCCTACTTCTTTTCAGATCATATGAGCATGTGGCTCTGTTATTTTTTGGAAGATTTGTTTTTACTTTAAAATGACAAATTCTATTGTGTGTCTCACAGGTTGATCATGTGACCTTGGATGGCATCATCAGCAGATATCTGCTATAATGTAGGGTGCGTTCGGAAATACACCCTAAACGCACTCGTGTACTCTGTGACAGTGTGGCAGTTGTGGGTCCATTTGGTTTCATGTTTACGCTCGAAGAGTTACATCTGGTTAACAAACAATACCAGGTAGTATAGGTCCATCACACGCTGCTTGTGATGGGCCGTGTTTTTTTTTTTTGTTTTTGTTTGTTTGTTTTTTTCCCACCCAGTCCACCTGTTTGGTTGACTGATTGTCATAAGTGATTTTAACATGGCTATCATTCCTGGTCTGTTAATGATTCTATTTTCTTGTGTGGGATGTTCAGTACCTCCCACGGCTTGCCTTGGGAGGCTGGCAAGAATAAGTATTTAGCAAATTGAATATACCATTGACTACTATGTAAATTGTAGTCTGTATTTGCTTTAGATATGTAAATTGCAACAAAAACATAAGGCACTGGTGTGGGACTTCTGGTTTACCGGAACGGGGTTCAACTCCCTGCAGTGCCCTGCTCAATGTGTTGTATTTACATGTTCTATTTTATTTTGTATTATAATAATAATAATAATTATTTTTCAGCTCATTATAAATATATATATATATATATATATATATATATAATATATATATATATATATATATATATATATATATATATATATATATAAATATATTATATATATATATATTTTTTTTTCCCCACACACATCCATGGTCATTAAATGTAAATGTTTCACTTGTGTAATTTTTTTTCATATATCAATACTCGATAATTACTTGCCCTACTTACCCGTTCATTGACGTATCCACTATCACATCAATAAAAGCCAATAGAAATTAAGCTGACCTGTTATCCCGTTTCTGAATTGTCCTCCACAAACAGCCAAAAATGATCCCATTCTGGCATCCAGAAAGTGTATTACTCCGATTAAACTTAATCGTTATGTTAGAACATGTATCTGAAAGATTGTCGAATGAGACACATGGAAGTAAACTGTCAGAGCTGAGCCAGTATTGTGAACAGCATACAGCTGTGTCTGTTTTGCCATGGTCTCCTGGCCTGAAGGGATGCATGCTCTGATTGGTTCAGAAATCTCTGTGCCAGATGATCAGGTGGGATCCATAATGATAAACAGACGGATACTGGTTCATTTCACTTTTAAGCATCTGTAGCATATTTGACGATTTAAAAGGTAGGACTGCAGTGATTAATCGTAATTGAATGGGGGTGGGTCATATCCATATAGGCCCCTCCCTGCCTTGCTGTCCCTTTTTCCTCAGGTGTGTGTGTGTGTGTGTGTGTTGTGTGTGTGTGTGTGTGTGTGTGTGTGTGTGTGTGTGTGTGTGTGTTGTGTGTGTGTGTGTGTGTGGTGGTGAATGAGTGAGGAGTGATGGAGGACCAGCTGAGGTGAATGGGTGATTAGTGTTTGAGTGAGTGGGTTCCAGCTTGTGGAGTATGGAGGGCTAAATCTGCCACCTCATTTTATAAATAAATAAATAAATGAATATATGTGACAATACATATATAAATGCATAAATAAATCCATGAATGCTTTATTTTATAAATAAATAAATGAATATATGCAATAATAGATAAATAAATCAATAAATAAATCAATGAATATGGAAATTAATGCTTAAATAAATAAATAAATAAATATCATTAATTGCAATGTGCATTGAAGTGTGCCTTTAAAAACACTATTTCAATAATCTTTTCTGTATATCAATAATCTTTTCTGTATATCAGTAATCTTTGTGTAATGTGTATATCAGTAATTATATCAATAGGCATTTCAGTGAACCTATGTTAATGAGGGGGCAGGATTTGATGATGTCACTCACTGATGAGGCGGACCTTGATGATGTCAGTGAGGATTTTCGAAAAATGTCGAAATTTCGAAAAAACGGCAAGGCTATAGCCTTACGTTCTATACCTTTACGCAAGGCTAATAGCCTACGGTCTTGCACAGCATGCTTTTTTTCATAGTTTTGAGGATTTTTGAGGATTTTGAGGATTTTCGAAAAATGTCGAAATTTCGAAAAAAAAAAAAAAAAAAAAAAAAAAAAAAAACGGCAAGGCTATAGCCTTACGTTTTTCATGATTTTGACGATTTTCAAAAAATGACGAAACCTGGCAAAAACGCAAGGCTATAGCCTACGGTCTTGCACAGCATGCTTTTTTTCATCGTTTTGAGGATTTTTGAGGATTTTGCGGATTTTCGAAAAATGTCGAAATTTCGAAAAAACGGCAAGGCTATAGCCTTACGGTTTTTCATGATTTTGACGATTTTAAAAATGACGAAACCTGGCAAAAACGCAAGGCTATAGCCTACGGTCTTGCACAGCATGCTTTTTTTTCATCGTTTTGAGGATTTTTGAGGATTTTGAGGATTTTCGAAAAATGTCGAAATTTCGAAAAAACGGAAAGGCTATAGCCTTACGGTTTTTCATGATTTTGACGATTTTCAAAAAATGACGAAACCTGGCAAAAACGCAAGGCTATAGCCTACGTCTTGCACAGCAATGCTTTTTTTCATCGTTTTGGAGATTTTTGAGGATTTTCCGAAAAATGTCGAAATTTCGAAAAACGGCAGAGCTATAGCCTTACGGTTTTTTCAATGATTTTGACGATTTTCAAAAAATGACGAAACCTGGCAAAAACCAAGGCTATACCTACGTCTTGCACAGTGGCTTTTTTTTTTCATCGTTTTGAGGATTTTTGAGGATTTTGAGGATTTTCGAAAAATGTCGAAATTTCGAAAAAACGGCAAGGCCCTTACCGTTTTTCATGATTTGACGATTTTCCAAAAAATGACGAAACCTGGCAAAAACGCAAGGCTATAGCCTACGGTCTTGCACAGCATGCTTTTTTTCATCGTTTTGAGGATTTTTGCGGATTTTGAGATTTTCGAAAAATTTCGAAATTTCGAAAAAACTGCAAGGCTATAGCCTTACGGTTTTTCATGATTTTGACGATTTTCAAAAAATTACGAAACCTGGCAAAAACGCAAGGCTATAGCCTACGGTCTTGCACAGCATGCTTTTTTTCATCGTTTTGAGGATTTTTGAGGATTTTGAGGATTTTCGAAAAATGTCAAAATTTCGAAAAAACGGCAAGACTATAGCCTTACAGTTTTTCATGATTTTGTCGATTTTCAAAAAATGACGAAACCTGGCAAAAACGCGAGGCTATAGCCTAGGGTCTTGCACAGCATGCTTTTTTTCATCGTTTTGAGGATTTTTGAGGATTTTCGAAAAATGTCGAAATTTCGAAAAAACGGCAAGGCTATAGCCTTACGGTTTTTCATGATTTTGACGATTTTCAAAAAATGACGAAACCTGGCAAAAACGCAAGGCTATAGCCTACGGTCTTGCACAGTGTGCTTTTTTTCATCGTTTTGAGGATTTTTGAGGATTTTGAGGATTTTCGAAAAATGACGAAATTTCGAAAAAACGGCAAGGCTATAGCCTTACGGTTTTTCATGATTTTGACGATTTTCAAAAAATTACGAAACCTGGCAAAAACGCAAGGCTATAGCCTACGGTCTTGCACAGCATGCTTTTTTTCATCGTTTTGAGGATTTTTGAGGATTTTGAGGATTTTCGAAAAATGTCAAAATTTCGAAAAAACGGCAAGGCTATAGCCTTACAGTTTTTCATGATTTTGTCGATTTTCAAAAAATGACGAAACCTGGCAAAAACGCGAGGCTATAGCCTAGGGTCTTGCACAGCATGCTTTTTTTCATCGTTTTGAGAATTTTTGAGGATTTTGAGGATTTTCGAAAAATGTCGAAATTTCGAAAAAAACGGCAAGGCTATAACCTTACGGTTTTTCATGATTTTGACGATTTTCAAAAAAATGACGAAACCTGCAAAAACGCAAGCTATAGCCTACGGTCTTGCACAGCATGCTTTTTTTTCATTATTTTGAGATTTTTGAGGATTTTGCGGATTTTCGAAAAATGTCGAAATTTCGAAAAAACGGCAAGGCTATAGCCTTACCGTTTTTCCTGATTTGACGATTTTCAAAAATGACGAAACCTGGCAAAAACGCAAGGCTATAGCCTACGTCTTGCACAGCATGCCTTTTTTTCATCGTTTTGAGGATTTTTTGAGGATTTTCGAAAAATGTCGAAATTTCGAAAAAATGGCAAGGCTAAGACCTTACGGTTTTTCATGATTTGACGATTTTCAAAAAATGACGAAACCTGGCAAAAACGCAAGGCTATAGCCTACGGTCTTGCACAGCATGCTTTTTTTCATCGTTTTGAGGATTTTCGAAAAATGTCGAAATTTCGAAAAAACTGGCAAGGCTATAGCCTTACGGTTTTTCATGATTTTGACGATTTTCAAAAAATGACGAAACCTGGCAAAAACGCAAGGCTATAGCCTACGGTCTTGCACAGCATGCTTTTTTTCATCGTTTTGAGGATTTTTGAGGATTTTGAGGATTTTCGAAATTCGAAACTTCGAAAAAAACGGCAAGGCTATAGCCTTACCGTTTTTCATGATTTTGACGATTTTCAAAAAATGACGAAACCTGGCAAAAACGTAAGGCTATAGCCTACGGTCTTGCACAGCATGCTTTTTTTCATCGTTTTGAGGATTTTTGAGGATTTTGAGGATTTTCGAAAAATGTCGAAATTTCGAAAAAACGGCAAGGCTATAGCCTTACCATTTTTCATGATTTTGACGATTTTCAAAAAATGACGAAACCTGGCAAAAACGCAAGGCTATAGCCTACGGTCTTGCACAGCATGCTTTTTTTCATCGTTTTGAGGATTTTTGAGGATTTTCGAAAAATGTCGAAATTTCGAAAAAACGGCAAGGCTATAGCCTTACGGTTTTTCATGATTTTGACGATTTTCAAAAAATGACGAAACCTGGCAAAAACGCAAGGCTATAGCCTACGGTCTTGCACAGCATGCTTTTTTTCATCGTTTTGAGGATTTTTGAGGATTTTGCGGATTTTCGAAAAATGTCGAAATTTCGAAAAAACGGCAAGGCTATAGCCTTACGGTTTTTCATGATTTTGACGATTTTCAAAAAATGACGAAACCTGGCAAAAACGCAAGGCTATAGCCTACGGTCTTGCACAGCATGCTTTTTTTCATCGTTTTGAGGATTTTCGAAAAATGTCGAAATTTCGAAAAAACGGCAAGGCTATAGCCTTACGGTTTTTCATGAATTTTGAACGATTTTCAAAAAATGACGAAACCTGGCAAAAACGCAAGGCTATAGCCTACGGTCTTGCACAGTATGCTTTTTTTCATCGTTTTGAGGATTTTTGAGGATTTTGAGGATTTTCGAAAAATGTCGAAATTTCGAAAAAACGGCAAGGCTATAGCCTTACCGTTTTTCATGATTTTGACGATTTTCAAAAAAATGACGAAACCTGGCAAAAACGCAAGGCTATAGCCTACGGTCTTGCACAGCATGCTTTTTTTCATCGTTTTGAGGATTTTTGAGGATTTTGAGGATTTTCGAAAAATGTCGAAATTTCGAAAACACGGCAAGGCTATAGCCTTACCGTTTTTCATGATTTTGACGATTTTCAAAAAATGACGAAACCTGGCAAAAACGCAAGGCTATAGCCTACGGTCTTGCACAGCATGCTTTTTTTCATCGTTTTGAGGATTTTTGAGGATTTTCGAAAAATGTCGAAATTTCGAAAAACGGCAAGGCTATAGCCTTACGTTTTTTCATGATTTTGACGATTTTCAAAAAATGACGAAACCTGGCAAAAACGCAAGGCTATAGCCTACGGTCTTGCACAGCATGCTTTTTTTCATCGTTTTGAGGATTTTTGAGGATTTTGAGGATTTTCGAAAAATGTCGAAATTTCGAAAAAACGGAAAGGCTATAGCCTTACGGTTTTTCATGATTTTGACGATTTTCAAAAAATGACGAAACCTGGCAATAACGCAAGGCTATAGCCTACGGTCTTGCACAGTATGCTTTTTTTCATCGTTTTGAGGATTTTTGAGGATTTTGAGGATTTTCGAAAAATGTCGAAATTTCGAAAAAACGGAAAGGCTATAGCCTTACGGTTTTTCATGATTTTGACGATTTTCAAAAAATGACGAAACCTGGCAAAAACGCAAGGCTATAGCCTACGGTCTTGCACAGTATGCTTTTTTTCATCGTTTTGAGGATTTTTGAGGATTTTGAGGATTTTCGAAAAATGTCGAAATTTCGAAAAAAACGGCAAGGCTATAGCCTTACCGTTTTTTATGATTTTGACGATTTTCAAAAAATGACGAAACCTGGCAAAAACACAAGGCTATAGCCTACGGTCTTGCACAGCATGCTTTTTTTCATCGTTTTGAGGATTTTTGAGGATTTTGAGGATTTTCGAAAAATGTCGAAATTTCGAAAAAACCGTAAGGCTATAGCCTTACGGTTTTTCATGATTTTGACGATTTTTAAAAAAATGACGAAACCTGGCAAAAACGCAAGGCTATAGCCTACGGTCTTGCACAGCATGCTTTTTTTCATCGTTTTGAGGATTTTTGAGGATTTTGCGGATTTTCGAAAAATGTCGAAATTTCGAAAAAACGGCAAGGCTATAGCCTTACGGTTTTTCATGATTTTGACGATTTTCAAAAAATGCCGAAACCTGGCAAAAACGCAAGGCTATAGCCTACGGTCTTGCACAGCATGCTTTTTTTCATCGTTTTGAGGATTTTCGAAAAATGTCGAAATTTCGAAAAAACGGCAAGGCTATAGCCTTACAGTTTTTTCATGATTTTGACGCTTTTCAAAAAATGACGAAACCTGGCAAAAACGCAAGGCTATAGCCTACGGTCTTGCACAGCATGCTTTTTTTCATCGTTTTGAGGGTTTTGAGGATTTTGAGGATTTTCGAAAAATGTCGAAATTTTCGAAAAAACGGCAAGGCTATAGCCTTACTAGTTACTTTCATGATTTTGTCGATTTTCAAAAATAGACGAAACCTGGCAAAACGCAGGCTATAGCCTAGGTCTTGCACAGCATGCTTTTTTTCATCGTTTTGAGGATTTTTTGAGGATTTTGAGGATTTTCGAAAAATGTCGAAATTTCGAAAAAACGGCAAGGCTATAGCCTTACGGTTTTTCATGATTTTGACGATTTTCAAAAAATGACGAAACCTGGCAAAAACGCAAGGCTATAGCCTTACGTCTTGCACAGCATGCTTTTTTTCATCGTTTTGAGGATTTTTGAGGATTTTGCGGATTTTCGAAAAATGTCGAAATTTCGAAAAAACGGCAAGGCTATAGCCTTACCGTTTTTCCTGATTTTGACGATTTTCAAAAAATGACGAAACCTGGCAAAAACGCAAGGCTATAGCCTACGGTCTTGCACAGCATGCTTTTTTTCATCGTTTTGAGGATTTTTGAGGATTTTCGAAAAATGTCGAAATTTCGAAAAAAATGCAAGGCTATAGCTTACGGTTTTCATGATTTTGACGATTTTCAAAAAATGACGAAACCTGGCAAAAACGCAAGGCTATAGCCTACGGTCTTGCACAGTATGCTTTTTTTCATCGTTTTGAGGATTTTTGAGGATTTTGAGGATTTTCAAAAAATGTCGAAATTTCGAAAAAACGGCAAGGCTATAGCCTTACCGTTTTTCATGATTTTGACGATTTTCAAAAAATGACGAAACCTGGCAAAAACACAAGGCTATAGCCTACGGTCTTGCACAGCATGCTTTTTTTCATCGTTTTGAGGATTTTTGAGGATTTTGAGGATTTTCGAAAAATGTCAAAATTTCGAAAAAACGGCAAGGCTATAGCCTTACAGTTTTTCATGATTTTGTCGATTTTCAAAAAATGACGAAACCTGGCAAAAACGCGAGGCTATAGCCTAGGGTCTTGCACAGCATGCTTTTTTTCATCGTTTTGAGGATTTTTGAGGATTTTGAGGATTTTCGAAAAATGTCGAAATTTCGAAAAAACGAAAGGCTATAGCCTTACGGTTTTTCATGATTTTGACGATTTTCAAAAAAATGACGAAACCTGGCAAAAACGCAAGGCTATAGCCTAGGGTCTTGCACAGCATGCTTTTTTTCATCGTTTTGAGGATTTTTGAGGATTTTGCGGATTTTCGAAAAATGTCGAAATTTCGAAAAAAACGGCAAGGCTATAGCCTTACGGTTTTTCATGATTTTGACGATTTTCAAAAAATAACGAAACCTGGCAAAAACGCAAGGCTATAGCCTACGGTCTTGCACAGCATGCTTTTTTTCATCGTTTTGAAGGATTTTCGAAAAATGTCGAAATTTCGAAAAAACGGCAAGGCTATAGCCTTACGGTTTTTCATGATTTTGACGATTTTCAAAAAATGACGAAACCTGGCAAAAACGCAAGGCTATAGCCTACGGTCTTGCACAGCATGCTGCTTTTTTCATCGTTTTGAGGATTTTGAGGATTTTGAGGATTTTCGAAAAATGTCGAAACTTCGAAAAAACGGCAAGGCTATAGCCTTACCGTTTTTCATGATTTTGACGATTTTCAAAAAATGACGAAACCTGGCAAAAACGCAAGGCTATAGCCTACGGTCTTGCA